>OZ017741.1:137738061-138183061 GCA_963969285.1 Odontomyia ornata | reverse complement strand
TCAAAATGGCCGAGCTTGTCGGCATAAGTGACAGACATGAGTACCAACATAACGCCACAAAAATCGAAATTCGAATATACGTAACCCGCGAAAATTCAAAATTCGTGATACTTTTTGAGCACACCTCGTATATATATATATATATATATATATATATATATATATATATATATATATATATATATACATATATACACACACATATATATATATATATGTATACATATATATATATATATATATATATCTATATATATATATATATATATATATAGATATATATATATATATATATATATATATATATATATATATATATATATATATATATATATATATATATATATATATAAATATATATATATATTTACACACACACACACACATATATATATATATATATATATATATATATATATATATATATATATATATATATAAATATATATATATATATATATATATATATATATATATAAATATATATATATATATATATATATATATATATATATATATATATATATATAAATATATATATATATATATATATATATATATATATATATATATATATATATATATATATATATATATATATATATATATGAGTACCAGTTTTTTAACTATAAACCGTTGTTTTTTATAACGATAATCATGTGAACTGGTATTGATATCACCATCATCTGTGGCGCGACGGCCCAAGCCAGGCCTTGGTTTTAAGGATTAATCTCCTCATACCACCACGGTCCTGTGCTCTCGTTCACCAGTTGTTCACTGCCAGCAAGGATCTGCTTTCGGCATCTATTGCATCCTCGAATCGAGTCCTGAGTCTTCCTGCTTTTTTTTTTTTTTTTTTTTTGTGGTAGGGAGGTGAAGGCATTTATGCACGCCGAGTCTGGCAGTGTGGGACTCCCATGGAGGATACCTTTGGACTACCCACTAAGCACCTCCCCTGTCAATCTGAGAACCTAGCCTGGAACCGTTTGACACATTACTTCGGGCCAGGTCTCGTTTTGTTACGCCGTGGGGCGCCTTCAAGCTGGGGAGTCCCTTTCCTAGCGGGACGGGAGAGGGGAAGAGGAGTTTTCCTATTAGACGTCTACCATATGCTCTAGCATCGAATGTTCTTTTGGGTAAACAATTATCTTCTATTCTTTCCACACGCCTGACCCATTTAAATTTTTGTAATTTTTCGCAGGCAGATAAGGTGCTTCATCAAAAACTTTATAAAAATCGTTGTTGCTAAGTAGTCTCCACTCTTTTCTTTGTTTTACTGGCCTGTAGATTTTTTGGAGCACTTTACATTCAAATATGTGCACAGCTTTTTGGACTCGCTCGTTATGGTCTATGTTTCACTTCCATTTTACAGTATAAGTGTGACTAGTGATTTGTAAATACCGAGCTTTTTTTGCATGTGTATAACTCTGCAATGGGAAGTACGGAGTAATGGCTTTTATATGCGGTGTCCAATCTCGTCCTTTTCTGCGCCTCTTGTATTCGGTTGGATTCAAGATATATGAAATTATCCAAACTTTCAAGGTTAAAGTCGCCTATGGTCAGGTTTTGTCGGACTGAAGTGTATTTCCTTGTTTGAGCCATGATTTTAGTTTTCGTTTTATTAGCCCGTAGGCTAATTTGATTTGCTTCAGATTCCGGGCTCAGCAATACTATTAATAACAAAGTTCGTTGAATTTCAACTTCAGAGGTATTTGTTGCTTTTGTACTCTTAAAGTCTCACCTCTGTGATCTTTTCAGATTTTTCGGGTCAAAGGGGGCGGGGGAATACACCAAATTTTCGTACATTTCCCCTTCCCCTGCACCTCTCAAAGTCATTTTTGCCATTTTAAGACCTGTTTGAAAAGTTCTCATCAAGACCTTTTATTTGATACCCATATTGCCTACATGCGAAGGGATTTTTTTTTCAGGGGCCACTACCCTATATGGGGACACCCCCTTTAAACACCTTATAAATTTCTTTTTGTGGTGAAACTTTGAAGAAGGCATCACCTTGCACCTACTCACGAAACCTTATGTTTCTAGCTTATGTAGTTTGCGAGAAAAAGTGGTGTGACATACGGACGGACAGACAGGACGCGATTTTAGTAGGGTTTTGTAAAACGATTATACAAGAGTCTAAAAAGCGTTGAGGATGTACTTGCCCCTTATTTTAGGCCTCATTCCATTATGAAACTGTCCGCTATTTCACCGTTTTCCTTGACCTGGGACTCTGTGTTTAGTATTTTGGCCATTTGGACTAGTTTTATTGGGATGGCAAAGTCAAGGATTTATTTTCTACAGTGCATTTATGTTAATACTGTGGTATATATTTTCTTGAAGTCTACAAAGAGTTGGTGCACATCGATGGTATATTTCAAGAACTTTGTAGACCGAACACTTTGAAAGTCTTTCTGCTACTCTCCTATAATACTTATACTTTCGTAGTACAGCTTTAATTTTCCTTTTAAGATTTTGGACACATTAAAGCGATGCCTCTACAATTCTCACACGTTAGCTGGTCCCCCTTTTTGTATACAAGACATATTATACTTTTCTGCATATTAGTAGTTGAGGAAGGTTACTTAGATGGAAACCCCTCTTCTGGAGCAGTTCTTCTAATACTCCATTTACTCCAGAGGCCTTATTTTATCTGAGGTCACGCACTACTGTCTGTACTTTGTTTCTAGTTGTAGGTCAAATTGAGACCTATGCTCGGCATTTAGAATGTTCCTAGCTTCAGTAGCTATTGGCGACTCCTATGCATAGCTTCTGGCAGTATTGCAGTTCTTTGGTTTTGATTTCGACTGTGTTACTTTTGATTGCTCCTTGTGCACTTTTGCAACGATTCGTTTGTGGATTGCATCCATCTCTAACTGTTTAATAGTACCTAAACGCTTTACTGATTTTAAGAACAGGCATAGTACTCACAGTGCTCGCACATGCCGGACAGGTTTAATATAAGACTCAATTTTTGACCTGATTTGTGAGGTGTTTTATGGGATTTTGAGGCTCAAGCTAATGAGACTAATTAGGGTTTTGTAAAATAATTTTACAAAACCCTTCTAAAATCGCGTCCTGTCTGTCCGTCTGTCTGTCCGTCCGTCCGTCCGTCCGTCCGTCCGTGTGTCACAGCAGTTTTTCTCGGAAACTACTTAAGCTAGAAACATCAAATTTTGAATGTAGGTGTAAAGTGGTGATCTCTTCAAAGTTCAATTGCTAAAAAATTTTATAAAGTATTTAAGGGAGGTCTCCCCATGTAGGGGAGTGACCCCCCGAAAAAAAAATTTCATTGAAGGTAGCTGATATGTGTATCAAATGAAAGGTCTTGATAAGAGCTTTTAAAAACAGGTCTTAGTTTGGCAAAGTTTGCTGCGAGGGGCGCACAGGGAGGGGAAATACACGAAAAATTTGTGTCCCCCCCCTCGCGATTGGACACCTGTGATCCGAAAAATCTGAAAAAAATCAGGAATGTAGGCCTTGGTGAGTACAACAACAACAAATGTGAGAAGTCACAATTCACTCAACTTTGTTAGTAATAGTATGATTTATCGATTTAATGTTTTCTTGAATAAAATCTTAAGGGTACCCTTAAATTCGATGAAATTCAGTACACAGATGACGATTTATAAGATTGATTCACCCTGCAAGTTTCATAAAGATTGAATTATATTTAGCGAAGTTATAGCGGTTTGAATTTTCCAGTATTACTATGGAACAATATGCGCTGCATGTATTACTATGGCAACATATGGCTCTGGAACAATATGCGCCACTACAGTTTTGCTAGGATTTGCATGAAAATTTCAGGAATGATAGGTGTCATGACTATCTTTGAGAATCGGCTCAGCTAGTGGTATCAGTAATCGTAAAACAAAATGGTGGCTGTTTTAAATGCGAAGATTGAATAATTTTGAGTTATTTTTTCCCAACTGCAACGTTCAAGGTCCATGCTTTGAACACTTGATTCAATTTAATGAATGACTGAAGATGAGTACCTACAATTATTACTCATAAGTGAAACAAGTCAAGGAGGCGGGAGAGAGCTCCTAGTAAAAGGGCTTTGTAACAACTCTAGGATTCGAGAAAATGGCCATGAATCGATGACAACAGTACAGGAGAGTGGCCCCTGAAAAAAAAAATTCATCAAACGTAGCCGATATGAGTATGAAATGAAAGTTTTCATGGGAGCTTTTCAAAACAGTTCTTAAACTGTCAGTTTCTGCTTCAGTGGGGCACAGGGGGGGAAATACATGAAAAATGTGGTTTCCTCCCTCACGAATGGACATCTGAAATAATTATCAAGGGAGATATTTATGAGTATAATAATAACAAAAACCTCAAAAGTCTAAATTCGTTCAACTTTTGTTAATAATAGTATGATCTTCGAATTTCATATTTTCTCCAATAAAATCGTCATTGACATGCTTCTTGACTTTATTCAATCTGGTGACTGCATTTTGAAAATTGAGTACAAAACCCTTCTAACATGAGCGTAGGTCTGTTTACCCAACTTGTTTTTAATTAGCTTATATCTACAGATATACCGTAAATACTAGCAGTATTAACTGATACATTCTCTAGATAGCATTTTTTGCCCACAGTAAGCAGGCAGCAACCACCATGCCATCTTCTAATGCAGAAGATAGAAAAGGCGGCGTAAGGAATTATTTCAGGTGATTTCAGCTCTCCCCAGAAAATCTAGTGGTGGAAATAATGATATTCACTGAAAATTGGATCATTTTCGGTTGCTCCACCAAATGAAAGAGGGCTTCCTGTGTCAGCCTCAGGTGCAATTGCTGGAGCGTTTGTTTTCCTTTCCTATCCTATCTGACTGAAGCGCAGTTTCCCCCTACCTGAAAGTACTTTTGAGGTGGTGATGTAAGAAGACTAGGTAATTTTTCAAGCGATTCAGACTAACAAGGAATCCAAAATCTACACGAATAAAATTAATCTTGCTTCTGATAGGTTAAAAATATTATCCCTAAAAACTCAAGCCATTTCAGGTTAATTTCTCGAGTGATGTGTACCTATTGCAGAGTTTGTTTTTCTTTTTTCTTGAAAAGCCGGCGGGCCTTTCTTTATTGCCAGAACAGACGCGTTGTGACAACTTTGAGTCATCTTAAGAGTCTATACTTATATATATATATATATATATATATATATATATATATATATATATATATATATATATATATATATATATATATATATATATATATATATATATACATACAGTTGAACTCCAATTATCCGAACTCCGACTATCCGAATCGCCGATTATCCGAATCACAAAAAATTGTCCAAAAAAAGTCTAAGTGCGCTATTATTCTTCCCCCCGCGAAGCCAGTGTTTGCGCGTTAAGTCTTGACTTGACTTGTCTTAACTTGCCGTTGTGCCTACACTGACTTCCCCCCGCGTGTGTAGGCACAACGGCAAGTTAAGACAAGTTCCGGCGCATTGCAGTCACGGCGCACCTGTCATTGTTTGTTTTGATTAGCCAGTGTGCTATTGACCTTGCTCGAGGACGCTACTCTTTCGCTACGGCTTACTTTTGTTTGTGCGTGTACAATACTGTATTGTTTTTATACCATGGCTTCGAAAAGAAAACGTGTTGTGCTATCGTTAGCGGACAAACTGAAAATTATAGAGCAACTCGATAAAGGTGTAACGGGTAAGAAGTTGTCTGAGATTTATGGTGTTGGACAAGCAACAATTTCTGACATTAAAAACAGTAAGTCAACACTTTTAAACTTTGTTTCGGTGCTTGAAAATGAAGATGGAAGTCCCTCCAGGAAAACAATGAAGACAGCAACCAACAAAAATTTGGAAGATGCCGTGTTTAAATGGTTTTTGCAGCAACGTTCTATGGGAAATCCGATTTCAGGTCCAATCCTTTGTGAAAAAGCCAAAATCTTAGCAGAAAAGCTTGGTTATTCATCTTTCAAGGCTAGTAACGGCTGGCTAAGGAATTTTAAATTCAGGCATGGTGTACGCGAGTTAGATTTGGCTGGTGAGAAGCTTTCAGCAGACTCTGCAGCTGCTGAAAATTTTATTGAAAAATTTAAAACTGCATCAGAATCCTATGATCCGGAGTTTGTTTATAATGCCGATGGAACTGGCCTTGTTTGGAAAGCATTACCAAAAACCACTTTGGCTTCTAAAAGGGAATCTAGTGCCCCTGGACATAAGGTCAGTAAAGAACGTGTTACAGTGCTTAACTGTGCCAACTCCACTGGAAATCATAAACTGCCACTTCTTTTGATAGGAAAATCAAGAAATCCAAGAGCATTTAAAAACGTAAAAAAACTTCCACTCTTCTACAAAAGTCAACCCAAGTCCTGGATGACTGCAGCTTTGTTTACCGAATGGTATGATGAAGTGTTTATTCCTGAAGTGAAAAAGCACCAAAAATCGGTGGGAAAAGAAGGCAGTAAGGTTCTTTTAATTGTTGATAACGCACCCACTCATCCTACAGCAGAACTGTTGGAAAGAGAGAATGGGCAGTTTAAAACGACGTTTTTGCCTCCCAATGTTACAAGTTTGCTGCAACCCATGGACCAGTCTGTTATTGAAACAATGAAGCGCCATTACAGAAGGCAACTGCTGAGAAAACTGCTGATCGAAGGTGCTGAAGATGAAGAATTGGTTTTGGCAAATCATAGCAAAATAAATTTAAAGGACTGCTTTTACATGGTAGCGGAAGCTTGGAGTTTGGTTACGGCAGTGACGCTAAGACGTGCGTGGAATAAACTGAAAGGCCTACCGTCTGAGAAGAACAAAAAAAAAAGAATCTGAAGAAAATGAGAAACAAGAATATGGAGAGGATGATGATGATGAAGATGCGTTGTCACTAGAGGAAATAAGAAAAATGATTGTAAAAATTCCTGGTTGTACAGAAGTAAGTGCTGAAGATGTAGGAGAGTGGATGGCTTGTGACACGTCTGACCCTGGTTTTCAAATTCTCAATGACGATGAAATTGTTGTAAGTGTGAGAGAAGATGTTGAAGTGGAAGTGGAAGAAGAACTTTCTGCTGATGTTGAAGTAGACGCTGGACCATCAGCTAGTGAAGCATTTGCCGGCCTCGAGACTGCTTTGAAGTGGATGGAGCGTCAGCCCGAGTGTGACCACTTGCAACTGCTCACCGTCAAGCGAATGCGTGACCTGGCTGCCCAAAAACGTTTGAAGACCGCAAAATAGCTTACATTGACGGAGATGTTTAAAAAACAATGATTTTTATTTCTAAACTTGTACATAAGTACATTTTATTTATATTTAAAACATGTGAAAATTTCATGTTTCTTTCATTTAATTCAATAAAAAAATAGTGCAATATCAAAACGTAGCTTTTATTCTCTCCAATGGCAATTTTTTTTTAAAAAATCCGATTATCCGAATATTTGATTATCCGAATGGGTCCCAGTCCCCATTAATTCGGATAGTTGGAGTTCTACTGTATATATATATATATATATATATATATATATATATATATATATATATATATATATATATATATATATATATATATATATATATATATATATATATATATATATATATATATATATATATATATATATATATATATATATTGGATCTATAATTTAATTCCTGCGGTTTTTTTTTCAAAATTTGAACGTTTATTTAAGAAAAAAATTGTACAATAGTATTATTCAAAGTATTGCTGATCTGAAGCCCATCTTTGTGGTAATTTTTGGATCCCATCTCAAAAGAACTGCGCCGGTTTGGCAGCGAAGAATGAATCAAGCCAATTTTTGATATCCTGCTCTGATGTGAACCATATTCCAGTGAGGGCGTTCTGCATCGATCGGAATGAATGGTAGTCAGAAGGGGCAAAGTATGGACTATAAGGCGGTTGGGGTAAAACTTCCTATCCATAGTTCTTAACCGGAAAAGCAACGTGGGGCCGAGCTTTGTCGTTGTTTTGCCTCGTGTCTGGTCGCATATTCCGGGCGTTTTTCGACTACTGCTCTCTTCAAGCGGATGAATTGTGTTCGGTAGCATGCTCCATTGATGGTTTCACATGGTTTTAGCAGCTCATAATACAGCACACCCTTCTGATCCCACCAAATACAGAGCATTACCTTCGCGCCATGGATATTCGGCTTTGCCGTTGATTTGGCTGGTTGGCCGGATTTCACATATGATTTTTGGCGCTTGGGGTTGTCGTAATGGATCCATTTTTCATCAACAGTAACAATCCGATGCGAAAATGACTTCCTTTTGTTGCAATCCAGCAGCATTTTGGACATGTGAAACTGCCTTTCGACGTCTCTCGGCTTGAGTTCATGTGGAAACCAATTTCCTTGCTTTTGAATATATCAAGCTGCTTTTGAACATTTTGAAATGGCTGCTTGAGTCACACCCAAAGATTCTGCGAGCTCTTCTTGTGTTTGGCAACAATCTTCTTCGAGTAATGCTTCCAGTTCTTCATCTGCAAACTTGTTTGCCTGCCCAGGATGTTCATCGGCTTCCAAGCTAAAATCACCACTTTTAAATCGTGCAAACCAATTTTGGCAGGCTTGCTCATCTAGCTGAGCAAGCTGAGCATGTTTGCCATAAACTTCCACCATAAAACGATGACTTTCGGCAGCATTTTTCTTCATATTAAAGTAATCAAGAAGAATTCCCCGCAAAAACACATTTGCAGGAACAAAGTTTGACATATTTGAGTGAAAGAAAAAATATTGTTGTTACCGCTTCAAATGAATGGCATACACTGAAAAGACGTACAATGACAGTAGCTTTCCAACGCAGGCTCGGAATATTGGAACGATGTAATATTATACAAGTTACGCCATCTCTTAGCAAACCACACGAATTAAGTTATAGACCCAGTATATATATATATATATATATATATATATATATATATATATATATATATATATATATATATATATATATATATACATATACTCGTATATATATATATATATATATATATATATATATATATATATATATATATATATATATATATATATATACGAGTATGTGTATACATACATATATATATATATATATATATATATATATATATATATATATATATATATATATATATATATATATATATATATTCTAAGTGTATTTTTCGATTTGTAGAGTCGAATTTGAATTACAATTCAACTTAAGTTTTATAGTATGTATATATATTTGTTACATATTATGTAATACAAATTACATATTAATAAGATACACTGTACACTAAAAAAAATCCGTTATCTTCTTTTGATTTAAACTATTTGCAGATTTTTTATCTTCCGAAGCTTCTTCTTGTGGCAACGAAAATCCACAGCTTTTGAAGCAATTTGATATTGTAGTTTTAGATACACTTCTCCAAGCCTTGTCTATCATCCTAATTGCATGCAATACATTAATAGATAAACCTGAGTGTTGCTCCATATCTGTTATCAGTTTCCTAACAACTTCCTTTCTGTAAGCGGACTTGAAGTTTTTTATTATTCCTTGATCGAAGGGCTGTAGCTTAGATGTTGTATTGGGTGGAAAAAATTCAACTTTCATGGCTTTTAATTGCGGAATTATGTGGTGAGGTGTACAGTTGTCAATGAAGAGTAATATTTTTCGTTTCTCCTTAATCATTTTCTTGTCGACTTTAATGAGCCATCCTTTGAATATATCAGCTGTCATCCATGCTTTCTTGTTAGCATCATAGTCTAGTGGTAGAGATTCACAACCAGAAAAACAACGAGGCTTTTTAGCCTTTCCTATAACTAATGGCTTAAGTTTTTCAGAGCCTTTCATGTTTGTTGCTAGCAATATTGTTAATCGCTCTTTACTGTGCTTAGAGCCATGACATTTTTCATTTTTAAAAATAAGTGTTTTATCAGGTAAGCACTTGAAAAAAAGGCCAGTCTCGTCGGCATTAAAGACATCTTTTGGTTCATAATCCTTCAATAAACTCTGCAACTCAATTATCCATTCATCACATATCTCGTTAATGACGCTTGCGTTTTCGCCGCAAACTTTCCTAAACACAAGTTCATGACGCTTCTTGAAATTCACCAACCAACCGTTGCTGGCACGAAAAGAACTGTGTCCCAGTGATTTTGAAAATTCTTCTGCCTTTTCGCGTAAGATAGGCCCAGATACACTTATGTTTTTGTCCCGACACTGTTTGAACCAGGTGAGTAAGCATTCTTCTACATCAGGAAACTCAGCTAGACGCCGTCTTTTGCTAGACAAATTGCCACTTGATTCATACCTTTGCAATATTTTGGCTTCATTCTTAATTATTGTAGACAAAGTGCTTGCTGGCAATCCGTATTAAGCTTTGACGTCTTTTTTTTCATGCCACTTTTAACCGCATTGATAACATCGCTTTTTTCACGTAGAGTGAAAGTCTTTAGTTTCCGCTTTGTACTCATGTTGTTGCTAGTTAACAGCCAAAATAATACTGACGGACAAGCTCAAAAGTAATCGTGTCCTGTGTCGACACGATAACATAACGTTCACAGCTGTGTTACTTAGAAAGTTTCATGAATGAATTCATTCATTGCACGTGTACAAGACAAAAACAATAGATTAGGAGCCTAGAACCCGAACATTCATTTTGGATTTTATTGCTATTGTTTCGGGGAATTCCAAGTAAGACGTCATTATTTTTTACTAACTACGACTTACGGAGTCTCTTTTTTGAAATTCGAGTTATAGAGTATAAATATGTATTATCAATACTTCGTAGGGAAATAACATTTTGTTCGAGTTAGAAAGTCTAAATAATTCGAGATACCGCGTATTTAGGGGTCCAGCGGAAAGGAATGGCAATTTTTTAGGGTTTTGTACTAAAATACAAAACCCTATTGCAATCACGACCTGTGTCAGTCCATCTGTCCGTCCGTCCGTCCGTCCGTCCGTCCGTCCGTCCGTCCGTCTGTATGTCACAGCACTTTTTCTCCGAAACTATAGAGGCTACAGCCATGAAACTTTGTAGAAAGGTCAGAAGTGGTGACCTCTTGAAAGTTCAAGGGCGGAAAAATTTTTCAAAGGCGTTTAAGGGGGGTCTCCCCATATAAGGGGGTGACCCCTCAAAAAAAAATTTTCACCATTGGTAGTCGAGTAGGGTGTCATTGGAAAGGTCTCAATGAGATCTTTTCAAAACAAGTCTTAAAATTGTCTTATAAGTACCGAGGGGGGCAGGAGAAGGGGAAATGTACGAACTTTTCGCGTAACCCCCCTCGCGATTGGACACCTTCCATCCGAAAAATCTGAAAAAAATCATGAATGTAGGCCTTAATGAGAACAACAACAACAAATACATGAGAAGTCGAAATTCACTCAACTTTGTTAGCAATAGTATGATTTATCGATTTTGTGTTTTCTTGAATAAAATCTAAACGGTACCCTTAAACTCAATAAAATATAAGATTGATCTTTTTGAAAAGTTTCATAAAGATTGAATTGTATTTACCGAAGTTATAGCGATTTGAATTTTCGTGTATTACTATGGAGCAATATGCCCTGTATTACTATGGAAACATATTGCTATGGAGCCATATGCGCTTTTTACCGACTTAGACACTACAGCTTTGCTAGAATTTGCATGAAAATTTCAGGAGTGATAGGTATCATGAAGATGAGTACATACAATTGAAACAAGTCGAAGAGGCAGGAGAGAGCTCCTAGCAAAAGGGCTTTGTAACCATTCTAGGATTCGAAAAAATAGGCCATGAATCGATGATTACAGTACAGAGGAGTGGCCCCTAAAAACAAATTTCATGAAAGGTAGCCGATTTGAGTATCAACTGAAAGTTCTCTATGAGAGCTTTTCAAAACAGTTCTTAAACTGACAGTTTTTGCTTCAGTGGGAGCACAGGGGGGGGGGGGGAATACATGAAAAATGTGTTTCCTCCCTCGCGAATGGACACCAGTGATCTAAAAAATCTGAAAAAAATATCAAAGGAGAAATTTATGGGTATAACTATAACAAATACCTCAGAAGTCAAAATTCGTTCAACTTTATTAATAATAGTATGATCCTCGAATTTCACATTTTCTCCAATTAAACCGTCTTTGACATGTTTCTTGATTTTTTCGTTGCTGGTTACTGCATTTTGTAAGTTGAGTACAAAACCCTTCTGACATGAGTATAGGTCTGTCTTCCCAACTTGTTTCGACTTACTGCGGATTTCGACTTAACGAGGTTCGAGTTATAGAGATTCCACTATATATATATATATATATATATATATATATATATATATATATATATATATATATATATATATATATACATGTATATATATATATATATATATATATATATATATATATATGTTTATACCTATATATATATATATATATATATATATATATATATATATATATCTATATATCTATATATATATATAGATATATATATATATATATATATATATATATATATATATATATATATGTATATTGGATCGTCGAAAAAATGTTGAGCCTTTTTGTCACAAGATGGTGTTTGTTGTCATATATCGGGCAATACTAATCAGATTGAGTCAAACTAACATGCGCTTGAAAGGTGACATTCCAGTCTACAATTTTCATATGGACTGTTTTGTATTTCGTCATTCGTGTCAAAAGTTGTATTCATTTAAAAATGTGATTAATTTCGGAAAAAAATCGTTATATCTAACTTGTGCAATATCACCACGATCAAGGTAAGAATGCATCGCAGGCTCGTGAACAAATTTGTGGTGTCTACGGTCAAGATACTTTATCAAAAGCCAAAGCCAAGAGATGGTTCGCAAGCTATCGTTCTGGGAATTTTTATGTCAAAGATGCACCTCACTCAGGACGGCCAATCACTGATAAAGTCAGTGAAATCTTACAAAAAATTAAAGAAGACCGACACATAAGCAGCCATGACATTGCTAAGAAACTGAATATCCATCACCAAACAGTTTTGAACCATTCGCGTTAGGCTGGATACAGAAAGAAGCCCGACGTTTGGGTGCCGCATGAGTTAACACAGACAAATTCGATCGACCGAATTCCCATTGGCGAAATGCTAATAAAACGCAACGAAATCGCGCCATTTTTGAAGCAACCCGTTACGGGCGATGGAAAATGGGTAAAATACGAGAATGTCGTTCGAAAAAGATCATGGTCATAAAAAGGTGAATCATCACAAACGGTTTCAAAACCAGGATTGACATAAAAAAAATGTTATGCTGTGCGATGGTGGGATTGAAAGGGAATTGTTTATTATAAGGTGCTAGAACCTGGCCAAACACTCAATTCGGCTCTGTAGTGTCAACAATTAACCGGGCTGCAACGAGCAATTCAAAACATGTTGGGTCGACAGACCTATGCTCATGTCAGAAGGGTTTTGTACTCAACTTACAAAATGCAGTAACCAGCAACGGAAAAAATCAAGAAACACGTCATGTTCGAGGATCATACTTTTATTAACAAAGTTGAAAGAATTTTGACTTCTGAGGTATTTGTTAAAGTTATATCCATAAATATCTCGCTTGATAATTTTTTCAGATTTTGTATATCACGGGTGTCCATTCGTGAGGGAGGAAACGCTCCATAGCCATATGTTTCCATAGTAATACAGGGCACATTGTTCCATAGTAATACAGGAAAATTCAAATCGCTATAAATTCGTTAAATACTATTCGATATTTATGAAACTTTCAGAAAAGATCAATCTAATGAATAGTCATCTGTTTTCATTGAATTTAAGGGTACCGTTTAGATTTTATTCAAGAAAACATAAAATCGATAAATCATACTATTACTAACAAAGTTGAGTGAATTTCGACTTCTCATGTATTTGTTGTTGTTGTACTCATGAAGGCATACATTCATGATTTTTTTCAGATTTTTCGGATGGAAGGTGTCCAATTGCGAGGGGGGGGGGGACGCGAAAAGTTCGTACGTTTTCCCTTCCCTTGCCACCCTTGGTACTCATAAGACAATTTTAAGACTTGTTTTGAAAAGATCACCCTACTCGACTACCAATGGTGAAATTTTTTTTGAGGGGTCACCTCCCTATATGGGGAGACCCCCTTCAACCCCTTTGAAAAATTTTTCCACCCTTGAAATTTCAAGAAGTCACCACTTCTGACCTTTCCACAAAGTTTCATGGCTGTAGCCTCTATAGTTTCGGAGAAAAAGTGCTGTGACATACAGACGGACACAGGTCGTGATTGCAATAGGGTTTTCCATTTTAGTACAAAACCCTAAAAACGGCTGAAATTGATCAATAGAGAGGGCGTTGTCTTCCATCATGATAATGCCAGGCCAGATACATCTTTGATGACCCGGCGAAAAATTAACAAAGCTTGGCTGGAAGTTTTGATGCATCCACCATATAGTTAGATCTGGCACCATTAGACTACCATTTGTTTCTGTATCGGCAAAACTTCCTTAATGAAAAGAAATTCACTTCATAGAGGGACTGTGAAAATCAAATCTTCAAGTTTTTCACCGATCATCCACAGAAGTTCTACACAGATGGAATAATGGTCTACCCAAAAAATGCCAAAAGGTCATAGATACTAATGGGCAATATGTACTTAAATAAATCAATCGAAAAATGACGAAAAATACTTTTGAGACTTACCAATCTATATATGTAGAATATATATATATATATATATATATATATATATATATATATATATATATATATATATATATATAACAGGACAATTGAAAGTCCCCGGTCAAATGGGGCCGTTTTATAACGATTTCATGCTTTAAACGATCCAATAACGCCATATAATAATCGCTGTTGATAGTCTGGCCCCTTTGGAGGTATATATATATATATATATATATATATATATATATATATATATATATATATATATATATATATATATATATATATATATATATATATGTATATATGTATATATGTGTGTATATATATGTATATCTATATATATATATATATATATATATATATATATATATATTTATGTATATCTATATAAATGTATATCTATATATATATATACATATATACATATATATATATATATATATATATATATATATATATATATATATATATATATATATATATATGTATATATATATATGTAATAATGAAATAATAAATTTGAAATTTTGATCTTTCTTTAGCTCGTCTGTACACGGCACGTCTTAAACCTTTTAATATTGGAAATCAACTGCTTTACGTTGCATTCTACTATCAACAGCTCTGACTCTGTCTGACTTTTTCCCTCGTATCCTACAGTCGGCTATCTTGACAGTCATCAGCCTCTGATGACTCTAAGGGATTCCATCGCTTCATTTTGTCACAGCTCGTGGTACTTTTCACAGGGCCTTCATGAACACCCTCTTTCTCGACCTCATATCGATCACGATCTTTGATTGCTGTAATACGATATGGTCCAAAAAATTGACAACGTGTTTTAAGTTTGTCTCCGAACTGCGTCCTCTCAATCGCAACTAAATCGTCAACATGATAATTAGTTCCTTTGGTCCTTGGCTTGTTGTAGGACCGCCTATTTTCGTTCTGAATTCGCAAAATGGCATCTTTAGCTCGGTCCCGTAATTCATCTCGAGAATTCACGAACTATTCAATGTACTCTTCTTCAATAACCCGCTTCAGATCGACGTCTTCCCCAGTCTTCATCTTGATCCCTAACAGTAATTCGCATAAGACTTCTTTGCACTCTGTTGGTGTGTTGATACCAAGTTTCAGGCCTGTCAATGCTCAGCTTTGTCAAAAGACTGATGATCACCTGGTGAATTCGTTCGACCTGCCCATTGCCTCTTGGGGTGCCAGTCGTTACGTGATGTAAAACAATGTCATTAGTCCTGCAGTAGTCCCTAAATTTTTCTGATACAAAGGCACCAGCTTTGTCAGCAATAATTCTTGACGGATGTCCAAATATATTTGCGGTGATATCCAGCTTTTGCAGAGCTTCCTCCGAATTCGACGTTTTCGTAGGGAATATCCAAACGAACTTTGTAAATCTGTCGATGATGGTAAAGATGTACTTATAATTCTTTCCGGTTGACGCAAAAGGTCCCAAATGGTCGATATGAAACGTTTCCAATGGCAAATCTCTTTTAGGTATAGGATTCAGCAATCCTTCACGCTTACCGCGCTTTTTATCTGCTAGTATGCATTCGATGCAGCTATCAACACATTTTTCGATTCATTTTCTCAGGTTGGGAATAAAAAACTGATTCTTTATAAGCTCCTTCATTTTAGTGAATCGAAAATGTCCTCGGTTGTGTATTTCTCTTAAAATGGTGTCTCTCATAAATTCAGGAATCAAAATTAATGTATCTCCATTCATCTGTTTGCAGATAAGATTATTCTCAAGTACATAATCTTTATACGATGTGGATTTCAGTATTTCAAATATAGCGCTAATCTGATCATCTTCTTGTTGAGCCTTACGTATTTTATTAATCACTGTAGAATCCACACCAACATGACCTACTATCGGATACCGACTAAGTGCATCAAAGTGACGCATCTTATTTCCTGCTCTATGTTGTACCTTATAGTCAAATTCTTCCATGAACATAGCCCACCTTGCTATTTTCGTCACTAAATCTCGTTTTGCCATTGTCGTCGTATACGCCTTGCAATCTGTGATGATCGAAATTGGTTGGCCAAGTAAATATACTCTGAACTTCTTCATTGCTTCTTAGACGGCTAACACTTCTAGTTCGTAGCTTGAATATTTTTCTTCAATGGGAGATGTCTTTTGACTCCAGAAATAGACAGGATGCAATTGTTGATCGTCGTCACTTTCTTGAAACAAAATCCCAGCAAGTCCATCTTTACTTGCATCAGTATGTAACTCAGTTTTTGCACCATATCGGAAAATTTGTAGCACAGGCTTTGCTACTAACAAAGACTTTATGTTCTTTCACACTCTCCGAAGACGAATGGAATCTCATTTCTTAGGAGATCTGACATTGGTTTTGCTATAGCAGCAAAATTTTCAATGTACTTCCGAAAATATCCAGCAAGTCCTAAAAATAATTGAACTGCTTTCGTATTGTTAGGTTCAGGATAATTCTGAACCGCTTTTAGTTTGGCGTCAGATGGTGTAACTTTACCTTTTTCGATAATATGACCAAGATATTCTATACGTGTCTGCAGGAAGTCACATTTTTTCCATTTGATGTTTAGACCATTAGTACTTGCAACTTTAAATACCTCTTCTAGTCGTATCAATCCTTCAGCTAGTGTCGTAGAAGGTATAATGATATCGTCTATATAAATGATTACCATCCCTCTGTTCACTTGGTCTCTGAAAATATGGTTTATCCATCGTTGAAAACACTCGGTGAATTGCAGAGCCCAAATGGCACTGTACGAAATTCAAATTGGCCCGCTGGTGTAACAAACGACGTGTACTTGCGACTATTTTCTTCGACAGATACGTGAAAAAATCCATTAGAAAGATCGAGTGTCGTGAAGAATATTGCAGATTGCAATTTATCTATTTGGTCGTCAATTCTTGGTAATGGATATCGGTCTTTATAGATCTTCCTACTTATCTTCCGATAGTCAATACATAATCTTTTTGTACCATCTTTTTTGTTTACTAAAACAATCGGACTTGCGTATTCGGATATTGATGGTTGGATTACTTTATCTTCCAGCCACTGTTCAATTTGCTCTTCCACTAACTTTTGCTCAGGTAATGGTAGCCGCCGTGGTGTCTGGTAAATTGGAACATCGTCAGTTAACACTATTCTCATCTTTATGTCGGTTTCCGTTACTTGTGCTGGTGTATAATTTTTAATCAGCGATTCGAATTTGACTTTAGTTTCGGCATCAGGTACAGTGAAATCTATAGTTCAGCCTTCGTTGAAAATTTCCATTTGCATCAACGAATGCAAAGTCTGTTCGCTACATTCTTGAATATTGCTCTCACTTACTGATTCTGATTTTCTGTCAGCTGAAGTTCGTTCATAAATATGAATGCCTGTCTCATCAATTACTAAGTTGATTCGGTTTAGGATGGTGATTCCGATAATAACATCATATTCCGGAACAATATGTAGCTCGCAATTTTTGATGAGAAATTCGTTCAAAACTACGTCTGCTATGATAGAACCCATTGATTCAAAATTAGATCCGAGACCGCGTAAACTTGATTCTACGTGCTTGAACACAGTTGACTTCAATCGTGTTACAACGCTCTGTTTGATTAATGTCACTTCAGCACCTGTATCAAGAAGACCAATTAAACCGAGTCCATTTATGTTTATTTTATACGTCATGTTTGACTTCACAAAATTTACTAGAGGCCGGTTCCGACACTGTACACTTTTATGTCCGAACTTATTGCACTTAAAGCATTTAGGTCCTTTATTTCCATCTGGACATTGTTTTGACTCGTGACCGTCAGCACCACAGTTAAACACTTTTTAATCTGCTTGGTCGGAATTTTTGCGCGACGCGATTTAATTTTGTCGTAAACTGTTATTTTTTCTTTAAGTTCTTCTAAACTACGCGCACCTTCTAAAATAAGTTTGTCCGGAGTGTTATCACTTAAACCGTCGAGAACATATTTAATTATAGAAGAATGCTCCATGTCGACCTGAAGAGCGATTGCGTGCATTTCGTATAAATATTCTTTCAAGCTTTCATTTGTTTTCTTCTTGCGTTCTCGTAATGCTCTATCAACATCAGCACTGTCAACTTCTTCTGCAAACTCTTCGCGTAAAAGACGTTTTAGTTTAGACCAGGAACGAATATGGCGTTGTGTCCGTGAGAAATGCAGTGCTGCACCTCTCAATAATCGCTTTGCGTAAATGAAAAACTCTAAATCGTTCCATTGAGCCATTTCATTGAAATCATCGACGTCCTCTATCCATGACTCAATTCGCAAAGCTTCATTCGCTGAAAAATATCCAACTGCATTCTCAAAATCGTTGAATGTTATATTTGCTCTCTTAATTACTGGTTGTTTTTCGACTTTTGTCTCCATGTCTGCTTATTCGTTGAACGTTTCTCGTATTCACCTTCTGCTACACGCACACTACTTCTTAATTGATTGTCGTCGTTCTCATCACTATCACCATAGTCGGCATCATCACGCAAATCATAATGATCGTTTGAGTTATCTTTGTCGTCTTTCTCCGCTTCGTCATCGTCGTCACCATTATTCCGTTGCCCATCGTCATCATTTGGTTCTTCACTAATGGTGCCTTCGTCTTTGCAGTGTGAAATATTATCACCGTCGTCTTCATGTCCGCCATGTTTTGCCATATCTTTTGCTTTTGAAAATAGAAGCGAATCAAGCAAGCGTGCTTGAAGTGCTGCTTTGTTTCAAAGTTATCCCCATCAGATGCAATACACTTACGCCAACGATTTTCGCAGTCTTCGAAATACTTTTCATGAGTACTTTTTGGGATGGCCTTCAGCTCCTTCAGCGAGTTTTGTTTTATCGCGGCCAGGTAAAACTCAAAATTTCAAAGTCCTATAAAAGTCGCAATTTTGATCCGATGTATATGAAATTTGATTTTACAATTTTTTTTTATTTCTGTAGCCCCCTAGCAGCCAATTTTCTCAACAGATTCCAATGAAATTTGAAATTATAAGTTATTAAAGCAAGTTGATTTAACCTGCAAAAAATTTTGCAAATCGGATGACAAATGAAAAAGTCGAAAATTCACAGCTTGATATAATCTATTTGAGCTATTTAAGCCGACAAGTTATCAACTTTGTGTGGTAACCACTGTGAAATGTATAAACAGCAAATGTGAGAAGGACAACACCAGTATTTATATGTTTATAACAATTTATTATCTGCCGATTTCAATTAATGAGCAAAATATTTGCGCCTTTATAAAGGGTCTTTAAATACAAACGTCGCCAGATTCTTTTCATGTCAATAAATATCCATGTGGTGTTACGAAAATTGCAGTAAGAAGTTTAGTAGTACGCTAGCCAAATTCTTTTCCGAAATCTTACGCTAGATACGAGAAATTTACCTTTCCGGCTGGTGCTACCGACGGGGATTTTTATATTTTCATCAGTTGAAGAGGTTGAAGGTCGTCTAGAGTGATGTCTCAATCATCTTGTAAAGCTTTGTACCACTCGTAGGCTTGTGTTTTTGGTAAAACTGAATCACAGTAAGCCTTTTCCAACATTGGCAACGATTCCGTACACAAAATTTGGTTTGAAACACGAAATTTGAGACAAATTCTTTGTTCGATATTTTTAATCCATTGTAAAAATCGCTACGCCAAATTGAGGTGTACCAACTTAAGCAGCCGCTGTAAACAAACTGGTTAACAGAACGCGCTCATTTTTGGCATAGTAATTAAGAGCAGTCCTACCAAATTAACGAAATATCATTTAACCGGGGAATTGAAATTACCATTTCCGGGTACGTTTTCGTCACAATGTATATATATATATATATATATATATATATATATATATATATATATATAAATATTTATATATACAAGATATATACAATATATATATATATATATATATATATATATATATATATATATATATATATATATATATATATATATATATATACATAAATATATATATATATATATATATATATATATATATGTATATATATATATATATGTATATATATATATATATATATATATATATATATATATATATATATATATATATATATATATATATATATAGAACATGCATAAATGTGACTATAACTTCGCGAATTTTTTTTTATTTATTTTCCTTTGCAGATAAGAAATGGCCGACTACAACATCACTCAAGAAATGAAGAGACGTGCTGTCATCGTCGCTATATGTGCGAACCGTACAAATTTAGAGATCTCTAATTTTTTTAATTGCGCCCGTTCATTCGTGCATAAGGTTCGCCGTGAATTGCAAGCATCAGGAGGCGATACAGAATCGGTCGTAAAACGCAAAAAGCACGAACAACGTTCTGACACTGTGCGATCTGCAGAATTTTTAAAGCAAGTGCAAGTGATCATGGACGAGTACCCTTCAAAATCAATGAGGGTCGTTGCGAGTGAGTTTCATATTCATGAGTGCCTTATTCATAGAGTTGTCCACGAAAACCTACAGTATAAGTCTAACGTGATGCGTAGAGGACAGTTCATGTCGGAACGAATACGGGAACAGAGAGTTCTCCGATCAAGCAAAACGTTTTTTAAACAAAATCAAGCACCCTGAGGCGCCCAAAATGTTATGGTTTTTTTCCGACAAAAAATGTTGACCGAGATCAAAAGACCAATCGCAGAAATGACAGATGGCTATGTTCAAATCCTACCGAGGCTCTTGTTGTTATGCATACAAAATTACCTGCAAAAGATTAGTAAGCTACATTCCCCCGACTGTCGACAGGAGATGAAAACGATGCGTGCAACCCTTTTTTGCATGCAAGAAAATGGGACAGGCAGCAAAGGAACATATTCAAGGATACAGGATAGCTCACTCCTAATAGTGTAGTTGTGGTGATGCTTAGATCGGTTGACAAATGGAACCATGTGACACATTATGTTCGGACAGTCCTAAAAGATTAAATGACTTACAGCACGTAGAGACCTCGGGTCTAGGGATCACTTATCTAGCAATTCCTCTTTCTCCCTCCCCTCCCGCTGGA
Source organism: Odontomyia ornata (assembly GCA_963969285.1). Lineage (NCBI taxonomy): Eukaryota > Metazoa > Arthropoda > Insecta > Diptera > Stratiomyidae > Odontomyia > Odontomyia ornata. Next base: position 138,161,434 of record OZ017741.1, on the reverse strand, counting down.
GGACGGATCCCCTGCTTGAATCTTCCCCTCGGCATAGCAAAAAGAATACTGGTAAGGAGTAATGTGCCAAGCGATTCAAGGCTAGTTTGTCAGGTTAACAGAAGAAGTGTTTAGTGGGAGTTCCGGTCGCTCGTGAGCACGGGAGCCCCACACTCAGTGCATAACTAAGGTCACCTACAAGGAATTTGTCTTTCCGACTGTAGTTTTAATGTGCGTTTTTAATTATAATGTGTAAAGGTTTTACGTAAAAAATGTTGGCCTAAGTTTTACAAAGCTCTATTTAAAGATGAGTACTGTTTCATTAACAAGTTAAAGTAGCAGAAGGGAGCTCCTGCCAGAATTGTTTTGTTGAATAATTAGTAAACGCCTTGGGCGTCTAAAAGTCAAACATCCAGGATGTAGAAGACCTTCATTTTGCTGCCTCGAAAGATATGGACTGTTGGTTTTTGTCTGTGCCTTACCGGGATTATTCAGGGATTTTCATAAAAGTTTAAGACATGGGGCAGCCTCTTGAAAGTTTGTATATGGAAAGATAGTTTAACTATATATTGAAATTACAATAATGGCCTAGAACATAAGTGAAGTGCTAAATGAAAGCTGTTTACTTCCCATGTGTAGTGTGTGTCAGATGAAAACTAAGGTAAGGAAATTATTTCGGGTGCTCTTGCTGGTGGTTTTGGTTTGCAGTGTATAGCATGAATTTTTCGCAATAATGGTTCAATGCTAGAAAAGTTTCAATCGAAATGTTAGTGGCATGTGATGAGTTCTTAATCACAATATCGTTGCTGATTGCGGAAATCTCCTAAGGGATAGTCATGGTGTTAGCTAACTTTCGTTCTTTGTATATAATATTGACTTTAAACAAAAAGGGCCAAGGGTGTTTGGATTTGCGTGAAGCTTATATTTGTCGTAGACATGAACGACAGCGTCAAATGCCTTCACTGTTCAGTTGGATCCAAAAAAATATTATTGTTATTTTTTCTTGTACTCTTGTACCCTTCTAAAGTGTTTTTTTTCTTAAATTTTATCACATTAGTGTCAGACACCTTCGCTGTGGTAAAAATTTCTAAGTTGTTATTATTTTTTATATCTTTTAAGGGTTTTGTAAAATAATTTTACAAAACCCTACTAAAATTGCGTCCTGTCTGTCCGTCCATCCGTCCGTCCGTGTGTCACAGCAGTTTTTCTCGGAAACTACTTAATCTAGAAACATCAAATTTTGTATGTAGGTGTAAAGTGGTGCTCTCTTCAAAGTTTAACAACAACAAATACGTGAGAAGTCGCGATTCACTCAACTTTGTTAGTCATAGTATGATTTACCGATTTTATGTTTTCTTGAATAAAATCTTAACGATACCCTTTAATTCAATGAAATTCAGTACACAGATGACTATTTATAAGATTGATCTACGCTGAAAGTAGATGTCTATTCATAAGATTAATCTATCCTGAAAGTTTCATAAAGATCGAATCATACTTAACGAAGCGGTTTGAATTTTCCTGTATTACTATGGAACAATATGCGCTGCATTTATTACTATGGCAACATATGGCCATGGAACAACTTGCGCTTTTTACCGATTCAGACACTACAGTTTTGCTAGGATTTGTATGAAAATTTCAGGAATGATAGGTGTCATGAATATCTTTGAGAATCGGTTCAGCTAGTGGTATCAGTAATCGTAAAACAAAATAGTGGCTGTTTTTAATGCGAAGATTGAATAATTTTGAGTTATTTTTTCCCAACTTCAACGTTTAAGGTGCATGCTTTGAACACTTGATTCAATTTAATGAATGACTGAAGATGAGTACCTACAATTAATACTCATAAGTGAAACAATTCAAGGAGGCGAGAGAGAGCTCCTAGCAAAAGGGCTTTGTAACCACTCTAAGATTCGAAAAAAATGGCCATTAATCGATGATAACAGTACAGGAGAGTGGCCCCTGAAAAAAAAAATTCATCAAACGTAGCCGATATGAGTATGAAATGAAAGTTTTCATGGTAGCTTTTCAAAACAGTGGTTAAACTGTCAGTTTTTGCTTCAGTGGGGGTACAGGGGAAATACATGAAAAATGTGTTTCCTCCCTCGCGATATCTGGAATAATTATCAAGGGAGATATTTATGAGTATAAGAATATCGAAAACCTCAGAAGTCGAAATTCCTTCAACTTTGTTAAAAATAGTATGATCTTCGAATTTCAGTTTTTCTAAACTAAAATCATTTTTGACATGTTTTTTGGTTTTATTCGATCTGGTGACTGCATTTTGTAAATTGAATACAAAACCCTTCTGGCATGAGCGTAGGTCTGTTTACCCAACTTGTTTTCCTTATTTATTCCCACGTAAGGGCCTTCGTTGTGGGAATTTACGTGAATAATACTCAATGTTGATGGAAAGTACGAGGCTTTATTAATACAATTGTTTGTCTTGTATACCATTTAAAACAACTGTAAATTTAAAAGCTTAACATATAACTTTATTCTAAACATGCCTATGGCATCACTAATTGGACTACATTTAATAAGAAAATGTCTAATTCGACCAATCGACACTCGCCATAATTGGCATAAGTATCTCATTCACAGGCGGCCAAACCAATTTTTTTGATCAAAGTCTAACGACTGACCGCGCAGCGAGGGCTTTTTAGCTGTCGATCCATTTGCAATTAGAATCAAAGCTGATCCACTTAAATTTCAAAGCCTATTGATGTATATATATATATATATATATATATATATATATATATATATATATATATATATATATATATATATATATATATATATATAGATATAGATATATATATATATATATATACACATATACACATATATATATATATATATATATATATATATATATATATATATATATATATATATATATATATATATATGTATATATATATATTGTCGCGTGTTTTTGGTTCGCGGCCGATAATTTTAATGTTCCGGGGAAGTGAAAACGCATTGTCTTTTAAATTAAATTAAAAGAGTTTATTCAATTAATCAAAAAATGCACAATCACTTATTTTAGTATTTCACAATTTTAATTTTCACTTAGTCTATAAATTTGACATTCAACTGTCCACTTAAAATCACTTCGCACTCAAACAATCAATCGCCTTTACTTCGCGTTCCACTATATCGCAGTTTTCTATCGCGGTTGTAATGAATGATCCCCCCATTCATTCAGCTTGCCTTTATATAGGGCCTCTTATCATTCAACTCAGTTCTCGTACATTGATGAATAAGCGGGAACATTCCAGCAGCGTAATTAATGGACTGTGACTCAATTCCAGGTGTTGATAATGCTTGTTGGGTTCTCGTGGTTTCGAGTAAATTCATTTGTTGGTGTTCTTAATGATTGTGGAAACAATTGCGACAGTAGCTCGCAGAATTATTTGTACATGTAACACTGCCCCCACCTCAGTTCTTTTCGGCCCGAAAAGATGTGTTGCCAGTGGTAGTCAATTCTCCCTGGGTGTAATATGGGACAAGACGGTCCAGATGCACGATTTTCATTTTGGCTCTCGGTTTACGGTGTTCCTGTATGCGATAAACGACGTCGTTAATTCGCTTTGTGACCCGGTATGGTCCCTCCCAATCATGCTGCAACTTTGGAGACCTACCCTTTTGCCGTTGCGGGTTATATAACCACACCAAGTCATCTTGCTGGAAGCCAGTAGAATTTGCCTTGAGATCATACCTGGTCTTCATGCGGTCAGTAGCCGATTCGAGGTGATTTCGCACTGTCCGATGTATCTGGTTCAACCGTTGCCTTAGATCAATTGCGTACTCCGAGATCGTTTGGGGTTTCTCAGGGGTCTTCTGAATTTTATATCGGCTGTCAGACGAAAAGTCTTTCCAAAAAGGACTTTGGCTGGGGCTTGGCCCGTCGATGCATGTTCGGCAGCTCTGTACGCCATCAAAAATAGTGGGATATGTCGGTCCCAGTCCCTTTGGTTCTCGTCGACCATCTTGGCCAGATGTTTATTTAGCGTGCCGTTGAATCGTTCGACCATTCCATCGGATTGGAGATGCAGCGGTGTCGTCCTCCTTTTCCGTATTCCGAGCAGCTCGCACATTTCGCCAAAAACTAGTGAGTCGAAGTTTCGGCCTTGATCTGAATGTAGTTCACCAGGTACGCCGTACCTACTGACCCAATTTAACACTAGCTGTTCAGCTACGGTAGTTGCTTCCTGGTTGGGAATGGGGTAGACCTCAGGCCACTTGCTGAAATAATCGGCTACAACCAGCGTATATCGATTTCCCCAATCGGATTCAGGAAAGGGTCCTGCGATGTCAACAGCAATCCTTTCGAATGGCACGCCTACGTTATAGGTTTGCATTTGTCCTCTCAGTCGTCGCTTTGGGCCCTTGACGGAAGCGCAAATTGTGCATCTGCGACACCAGTCCTCTACGTCTTCTCGAGCAAGGAGACAGTAAAACGTTTCCCGCAAATTCGCTGAGGTCTTGTTAACACCAAGGTGGCCTCCCGAGGATCCTTCATGCATTTCCTTAATCACATCGTCCTCTCCCTGAAAGCGAGGAAGGCTCCAGGTCCAGATGGTGTTCCAGCTGAGGTTTTGCACCTCGTCTATCACCATTGTCCTGACTTGCTGCTCAGCACATTCAACGCTTGCCTACGGGACGGGGTTTTCCCGGTACGATGGAAGGTGGCGAGGCTCATGCTGGTCAGCAAGGGGAAGGGAAATCCCGAATCGCCGTCTGCATACCGCCCGTTATGCATGCTAGACACGGCTGGGAAAGTGCTAGAGAAACTCATCAAGGGAAGACTCACTGACGCGATTCGTGCTGCTGGGGACCTATCTCCCCGGCAGTACGGCTTTAGAGCAGGACGTTCTACCATCGATGCGATTGCAGAGGTGGTGAACGCGGTCCAAAAGGCAGAGGCATATAGTCGCACCAAGCGACGGATCGTCCTGTTGGTGACACTCGACGTCAGGAATGCCTTCAACTCCGCTAGATGGGTGGATATTCTGGATACGCTGGAAAACTCTTTTCAAGTCTCAGAATATCTAATGCGGCTTTTGAGGAGCTACCTAAAGGACCGAAGCCTGCTCTACGACACGACACAGGGCCAACGAAGGATGGAAATTACATCGGGGGTTGCCCAGGGATCTATCCTTGGTCCGGACCTGTGGAACGTGTCTTACGACGGGCTACTGAGACTTGAGATGCCAGATGAGTCGCGCTTGGTCGGCTATGCGGATGATGTTGCGGCTCTGGTCGCCGGACGCACCGTTGAACAAGCGCAACTTAGGCTAGGTATGCTAATGCGCCGAGTGAGGGACTGGATGACTGCTCGCGGGCTCAGTTTAGCACTGGAGAAAACCGAAGTGGTCATCTTGACAAAAAAGAGAATCCCTAGAGTAAGGATGATCAGTATTGGAGATATACAGATCGAATCGAAGCCAGCGGTGAAGTACCTGGGGCTACTGATCGACTCAAAGATGAGTTTCTCTGAGCAAATCAGGGCAACGGCTGAGAAGGCAGCTTCGGGAATATCGGCCCTGAGTCGACTTATGGCCAACGTAGGGGGACCCAGCCCATCAAGAAGACGCCTCTTGATGAGTGCTGTAGGGTCGGTGCTAATGTACGGAGCAGAGGTATGGGGCGACGCTCTCAGCAACGAGGTATACCGAAAACGATTGGCACAGGTACAGAGAAGAGGAGCACTGAGAATTGCATCTTCGTATCCAACAGTCTCCGACTCGGCGGTGAGAGTGATTGCAGGCGTGATACCTGTCGCCCTCCTTGCTAGAGAGCGCCGCGCTATTTACCTGCGCCGAAACGAGGATGTGAGGGAGATAGTTGTCCGCGAGGGGAGACAACGCTCGCTCAACGATTGGCAGCAGTCTTGGAGGAATTGCACGAAGGGAAGGTGGACTGCGCGCCTCATCCCGGATGTGAGACCGTGGCTAAATCGAAGGCATGGTGAGACTGACTTCTATCTGACCCAGCTTTTGAGCGGGCACGGGTGTTTTCAGTCTTACCTGCACAAGATCGGCAAGTCACGGTCTCCCGATTGTCGGTTTTGCCCAGGAGAGGAGGACAATGCCTGTCACACATTTTTTGCGTGTACCAAATGGGCCAGGCTGCGAAGAGAACTCTACAGGGAGACGGGAGAGCTCATCCCGGATAATATAGTTGCGGTGATGCTCGAATCGGTTGACAAATGGAACCAGGTGGCACATTATGCTCGGGCAGTCCTAAAATATAAAAGGGACTTACAGCAGCCGGAGGCACTGGGGCTGGGGGATCGCTCTTCTGGCAATCCCTCTTCCCCCCTCCCCTCCCGCTAGGAAAGGGACTCCCCAGCTTGAAGGCGCCCCACGGCGTAACAAAACAAGACCTGGCCCGAAGTAATGTGTCAAACGGTTCCAGGCTAGGTTCTCAGATTGACAGGGGAGGTGTTTAGTGGGTAGTCCAAAGGTATCCTCCATGGGAGTCCCACACTGCCAGACTCGGCGGGCATAAATGCCTTCACCTCCCTACCACAAAAAAAAAAAATCACATCGTGGATTCGGCTTTTGGGTAGTATAGTTTGCATCCTATAGGAGCTACCATCCGCCGTTTCCCATGTCCGCTTGAGTACGCCACCCTCCACCTGAAGAGGGTTCCATTGTGCCCAATAGCTTTTCAGGGTTGCGCCATGCATTGAAACGTCTTTCCACTCAGGTCGCCCAGTCGTCTCCTTCCATACGAGCAATGGTCCGATATCTTCATCGGCTAACTGGGCGTTTCGAATCTCCACAGATGACCAACCTTCATCGAATTCCGCCGTTATCATTCGCAGATCAACGAGCGGTTCCTTTTCCTCAATCCGTTGGCAATGCTTGCAGTTAGCTGGACATGGACGGCGGGATAGGGCGTCAGCATTTCCATGGACTCCGCCCTTCCGATGAACAATTTTGTAGTCGTATGACTGCAATCTTTCGATCCATCTCGCAACTTGTCCCTCGGGGTTTTTGAAGTTGAGCAACCATCTCAGTGATGCATGGTGCGTTCGAAGAACAAATTTTTGGCCATATAGATACTTGTGCAACTGCTTGGTGGCCTCTATTATAGCCAATAGCTCCTTCCTGGTCACGCAGTAGTTCCTCTCACTTTTTGAGAGAACTCGACTGTAATAAGAGAGGACTCTTTCTTCGCCATTGATCTGCTGGGAGAGTACAGCTCCAATACCGCCGTTGCTTGCATCGGTGTCAACTACAAACATTTTTCCGGGTTTCGGATACGCCAGCACGGGTGATTCATACAGCTTTTCCTTCAGGGTATCAAAGGCTGTCTGGCATTGTTCATTCCAGACATACGGACGATTTTTCTCGGTTAGCTGATGGAGATACTTAGCTATTTTGGCAAAGTCTTTGACGAATCTTCGATAGTAGGTTGCCAGACCCAGGAAACTTCGTAGTTGGCGCTTGTTGTTTGGTGTTGGCCAGCTTTTCACGGCTTCAATTTTCTCAGGGTCTGTTTTGACCCCTTCTGCTGATGCGACGTGTCCCAGGTATTTTACTTCAGCTGCGAAAAGGGTACACTTGTCGGGACTAAGTTTCAAATTTGCCAGTCGCAATCGGGAGAAAACCTCTTCTTAGTTCCGCACATGCTCTTCGAACGTTCTCCCGATGACGATGATGTCATCTAGGTACACCAAGCAGGTTTTCCAGGTTAGACCACGTAGCACGTATTCCATCAAGCGTTCGAAAGTGGCTGGAGCATTGCAAAGCCCAAATGGTATCACCACAAATTGCCACAATCCGGTCCCAACTGAAAATGCGGTCTTCTCTCGGTCCTTCTTGTCAAACCATTTTGCGTCGGCTAAAGTGTCCATGATGTCATCGATGCGTGGGAGCGGGTAACTATCTTTCTTAGTGACGTCGTTAAGCTGCCTATAGTCGACACAAAAATGAGTGCTACCATCCTTTTTCTTTACTAGAACTACAGGCGCGGCCCATGGACTGACAGAAGGTTCAATTACGACTTGTTTTTCCATGTGCGAGATCAGCGCGCTCACTTCTCCTTGTTTGGCTATAGGGAGGCGTCTCGGTGCTTGTCGAATCGGCTTGGCTCCCTGTGTATCTATGACGTGAGTTACCAGACTCGTTCGGCCTTGGTCATCCGGGCTTGTTGAGAAGATGTCACTGTACTTGGTGACCAGATCAGAGGCTCGTTTGAATAGCTGTACTGGCAATTTGACTTGCTTCAATATGGCGGACGTGGATTCCTGGGCTTTGTCTGTGTCTTGCCTCCTTTTCCAATGATGGTCGTGAGTGGCTTATAAAGAGGTGATGGTGGAAACAGGCTGGCAGCTGCCGATGACTTCTCCCGCTTTGATGCTCGTGGTTGAGTCAGCGGTGTTAAGGACTCTAACTGGCACATACCCATTCCTTAAAGATCTTACAAGGCTTCGTCCTACAATCAAACTGTGCAATGCCGATGTCTTCGTTGGCTCTATCAGATAAGATCGCTGGTCTCCAGAATCACCATCAAGCTTGGCCCATACAATGCTTTCGGAAGAATTCGGCACATCAGTGTCAGTACATACCACTACATTCATCTTGGGAATTTGGACGTTGGGATCCTCCATCAGTACTTTGACATTTTGCCATTTCAATACACGTTTGCCCAAATCCAACGTGATTCCATGTGGTCGCAGAAAATCCATTCCGAGAATGCAGTCATCCATAATGTTCGCGACCAGAAAATTATGTCGGAACACAAGGTCTCCTAACTGTATCTGGAGGTTGACCTCTCCATGAAAAGGTGCAGTTTCTCCCGTAGCTGTCCGTAGTGAGAAAATTCTGCCCTTGTGAAGTTGTTGCTGTCTAACTAGGTCTGGTCGGATAATCGATCGGGTTGCACCAGTGTCGATTGTTATGGTGCAGTGTTCTCCGTCAACTTGACCCGGAAGGCATAAGTCCACTTCTTCACGATGTAGCCTTGACACGATGATGGTGGTGCTGGGGACGTCGATCCTCCTAGCCAACCTCTGCCCCACAAAGTTGGCTCTTACATGTTTCCCGACCCCTCTGTTTGAAGGGCTTCCATTCTGGGCTCCTGACTCGGTCTGGATCTCCTCCTAGCTGCACACCCGGGACAATAGCTCGGTGTTCTTCGCTTCTTGCAGTCTCTTTGCAGATGCCCCTTCTCTCCGCAATTCCAGCATCTAGGCGCCCCATTTACATGCGGGTCTCGCTCAATTTCCACGCTTTCACACCTGCACTCGTCTGCCACTACCTCACGGACCCGGGCAGTGGTACGAGTCGCATTTTTCGGTGCCTCAAAGTTCAGACTGTAAGCCAATGCGTCCTTAACCGTTTGCTTTTGGGCTAAATGCACGGCTTGTTGCAATTTCGAATCCTTTAGTGCGCTGATGAATGCTTCTGTCGCTGCATCATCTCGATGTTCTGGGTCGTAGACCAGGTAAGCCAAAAGTGCTAGTCGCTCAATGTCTTGGGCTAGCTGCTGTAGGGTTTCACCAGACTTCTGCACCCGATGCCTTAGCTGTGACCGATAAATCTGCTTTAGATGATCATCTCCATAACGCATGTCGAGCGCATTCATTATAGCATTCGAGTTTGAGTGAAATTCAACGGGGATCGTCTGCAACAGCTCGGCAGCTGGGCCTCTTAGAGCAAGAATCAATGCAGTTGCTCGTTCCTGCTCATTCCAGTGATTTATGCGAGCGGCTGCTTCGAACTGGGTTTTGTAAATAGTCCAGATCGTTTGCCCATCGAATATTGGTGCTTGCACATTTCTAGATTAGCTTTGCGCTGCGGTTATAATTGGGGCTGGTGGGGCGGTTACTACTGCCTTCGCTGCTTCCAAGACCTTTTTCACTTTTTCCATCTCATGGTTGACCTGGCTTATCTCAAGGTTGATTCTCTCCTCGACCTGGTAAACCTTCTCCTCGACGCATTTAATTTGGCTGTTGAGACTACTGAGCTCCGCTTTTATTTCGGTTGACTGTTTTTCCAGCTTCTGTGTGATGTCTGCCTTGATTTCGAACGCTTGTTGGTCTAGCTTCGCTGATTGTTCATTTAGCTTCGCAGCTAAACTGGATGTCTGTTCATTTAGCTGCGCTGCTTGTTCACTTAGCTTCGCTGATTGTTCATTTAGCTTCGCAGCTAAACTGGATGTCTGTTCATTTAGCTGCGCTGATTGTTCACTTAGTTTCGCTGATTGGTCATTTAGCTTCACAGCTAAACTGGATGTCTGTTCATTTAGCTGCGCTAATTGTTCATTTAGCTTCGCAGTTAAATTGAATGACTGTTGTCGCTGCTCTTGCTGGATCAGCATCAACATTTGCATTAGCGCATTTTCTGGTTCCTTTGGTTTTGGTGTTTCGGCTTCACCGCCTTCTGCGCCTCTTTCTGCAGCTGACAGCTCACCCGAATCCACATTCACGCCTTCCGACTCGATCGCATCACGCAAGCGTGCAATCAGTATGGCCTTTTTACCTTGTGTAGCCAGATTTCGTTGTTCCAACTCCTCTTTGAGCTCCGATATGCTCAATTGATTAATTTTTAGATGTAAATTGTCTGGCATTTTTATTGTTTCGGCTATTTTTCCACGTTAATTTTCTCAATTGTGCACTTTAAAATTGTTTAAACGTTTTCACTTCCAAAATTTTAAACTCATTTCTCGACACCACTGTCGCGTGTTTTTGGTTCGCGGCCAATAATTTTAATGTTCCGGGGAAGTGAAAACGCAATGTCTTTTAAATTAAATTAAAAGAGTTTATTCAATTATTCAAAAAATGCACAGTCACTTATTTTAGTATTTCACAATTTTAATTTTCACTTAGTCTATAAATTTGTCATTCAACTGTCCACTTAAAATCACTTCGCACTCAAACAATCAATCGCCTTTACTTCGCGTTCCACTATATCGCAGTTTTCTATCGCGGTTGTAATGAATGATCCTCCCGTTCATTCAGCTCGCCTTTATATAGGGCCTCTAATCATTCAACTCAGTTCTCGTGCATTGATAAATAAGCGGGAACATTCCAGCAGCGTAATTAATGGGCAGTGACTCAATTTCAGATGTTGATAATGCTTGTTGGGTTTTCGTGGTTTCGAGTAAATTCATTTGTTGGTGTTCTAAATGATTGTGGAAACAATTGCGACAGTAGCTCGCAGAATTATTTGTACACGTAACGATATATATATATATATATATATATATATATATATATATATATATATATATATATATATATATATATATATATATATATACGAGGTGTGTACAAAAAATATCGCGAATTTTGTTTTTTTTTCAAAAATTATTTATTTATTCATGAATATCTATTTTGTCCCCTTCAAAGTAATCCCCATGAGATATTATACACTTGTGCCAACGGTTTTCCCAATCTTCGAAGCACTTCAAAAAATCATTTTTTTTAATCTTGTTCAGCTCCTCCTTCGATGCCGTCTTTATCTCTTCAAGCGTAGTGTAACGTCGTCCTTTCATGGGCCTCTTCAGTTTAGGAAACAAGAAAAAGTCACAGGGGGCCAGATCTGGGGAATACGGTGGCTGCGGCATCATGAGTGTGTTGTTTTTGGCCATAAAGTCGCGCACAAGCAACGATGTGTGAGCAGGGGCGTAATCGTGGTGCAAAAGCCAATTTTTGTTCTCCCACAAATCCGGGCGTTTCTGGCGGATTGCTTCGCGCAAATTGCGCATAACTTGCAGGTAATATTCCTTATTGACCGTTCTTCCCTGTGGCAAGAATTCATGATGCACCACGCCCCTGCAATCGAAGAAAACTGTCAGCAAAACTTTCACATTCGACCGAACTTGGCGCGCTTTTTTCGGTCTTGGTTCATGCGGCAGTTTCCATTGAGATGATTGAGCTTTGGTTTCCACGTCATAACCATAAACCCACGATTTGTCACCAGTTATGACCCTCTGGAGCAAATTTGGTTCGTCGCGGACAGAGTTTAACATCTCATTAGCAATGTTCATGCGTTGCTGTTTTTGGTCGCAATTGAGCAATTTTGGTACGAATTTCGCGGCGACCCGTCTCATGCCCAAATCGTTGATCAAAATCGAATGGCACGAGCCAATCGATATGTTTAGGTCCTCAGCAACTTCTCTAACGGTGATTCGACGATTGGCCAATACCATTTTCTCCACTTCATTAATTTTTTCGTCTGTTGTTGAAGTGCTCGGGCGTCCGGCACGCTCTTCGTCGTTCACATCTTCTCGGCCTTCTAAAAACATTTTGTACCACCGATAAACGTTGCTTCGGTCCAAGGTAGCTTCTCCGTATGCCACAGTCAACATTCGGAATGCATCCACGCACTTAATTTCGTTTTTCACACAAAATTTGATGCACGTTCTTTGACCCATTTTTTTGAATAAGTAAAAATCGAAGACGATTGAAAACACGTGCAAGTAAAGCAGCTATCACCAATTAAGTGAACATTCAAAATGGCCGAGCTTGTCGGCATAAGTGATAGACATGAGTACCAACATAACGCCATAAAAAAATCGAAATTCGAATATACGTAACCCGCGAAAATTCAAAATTCGCGATACTTTTTGAACACATCTCGTATATATATATATATATATATATATATATATATATATATATATATATATATATATATATATATATATATCTGTATATATATATATATATATATATATATATATATATATATGTGTATATATATATATATGTATATATCTGTATATATATATATATATATATATATATAGATATATTTATTTATATATATGTATATATATATATATATATATATATATATATATATATATATATATATATTTATATAGATATAAATATATATATATATATATATATATATATATATATATATATATATATATATATATATATATATATATATATATATATATAACACGATCTTAATTGTCGTAAATGTCGTCTACATATCGAACCCAAAGTTTAGGCATTATGCCATCTCGCTCCATTATTTCTTCAATCCAGGACATAAAAATCTCGCTTAAAAACGGTGACAGAGGATTACCCATCGGCGCTCCAGACTTCTGCTGGTAGTGTATTGAAGGTGAAATAATTTTCCGACATGCACAGTGTTGTCAGCTTTATGATTTTTCTTGCTTTTCTTTTTCCTTCCACTGTTGGGTCTTTTGAAATAAGTTGATCTTCCAAGAGCGAGTTAGGGTAACTATGAAGTTTACCCCTAAAAAAAACAAAACTTTTAATTTTAAATCACTGCTTATTTTGGCATAGCTTCCGCTAGCTTCCGAAAAATTAACTGCTTGATACAATGTTGTTCATTTCTATTTATTTGGCAAAAGTGCTTACGCCTTCAGATTACATTTCCATGAAGAAGTGAATTTAACTTTAGCGAAACGTGCAAATGAGAAGTCTAGAAATTATGTTACGTTATGAATAAAAGTAAAATTTGAAAAAGTGCAAACAACATGTCTGGGATTTACGTTACATTGAAGGTTATGAGGCACGTGTTGGCTAGTTATGATATTGTTAGGCGGATAGTGCCGTAACTCGTCCCCCCTTAGTGTAACGTGGCCGCCAAAAGAACTGTGTCCTTGCAGGTTCGTTGGCTTGAACTATTACAGGTGGATTATTTTGCTGACGGATGAGCTTGGTGATTATCTTCCAGGAGGTGTAAACGATGACGATTGCAACGAGGTTAATGCTTTTAGCTGCTGTGATGGCCGTATGCAGATCCTTGAATCCAGCGTTGGTTGCAAACTCCTTCGTAAGGCGAGTATGTGTGAACTGGTAGCTACCCAAACGTTTCAATTTGATTTCGTTCCTATTTGGTGATTTAAAATTTATTTTAGTAAAAGCAGTTGAGTAAATATTGATTTCATCCCAGAAGGTTGATACTTTAGCGTTGTAAGTAATTCCATTTATTGTTATTTTGCAGTCCTCGAAACGTATCAGGATAGTTCCTTTGGCTTGGATATCTTTAGGTCCACACGTGGTATTGATTGTCATCTCAGGAGCGTTAATAAGCAGTCGATGGTTTGGCTTCGGCTCGAAAATTTCCACGTCTTTTTCTCGTTCATACAGGTGACATTCGGCAGGTTTATGATCCAGGATGTTGGCTAGGCACTTTGACTGTGAGACCTCTTCCCAGTTAGACGTTTGGGGCAGTAAAAGGTTCCTTTGATGCTCTGGCATCTTGCGTCGAGTTCTTGGATGTGTTCTTGGCCAAGGATGACGTAAGGTTTGGTTGGAATTGTTTTTGTTTCGTTGATAGGTAAGGGTATGATGTGAAATAAGGAATATGATTCGTTCGAAACGATGGGAATTTTTATGTTAAAGATTATATTTGAATTATTAGAATAGGCCTGTAAGTTCAATAACTCGTATATGTGTTCAGTAGATATTACATTTATGCCTTGGTTTTCAAAAAGGCGGTATATTTCTGGTAATTCTAGTGGATTAAGAATCATTTTTGAAATAATGTTTAGTTTTGCCAAAATAATTGCTTCGGAAATACCGGTTAAATGGTTATTGAGGAGACCTATGTTAAAATTTACTTGATTTATATATTGGAAATACTTTATATTTCTACTGTCGTTTCTAATTTGATTTTTTGATATTTCATTGATATATTTTAAGTAATCGGTTATTGTTTTCTGTCGTTGATTTATGCGTGTGGTAATATTTTCGAATCGTTCAATCATTTGCCCATTCATTTGAATTTGTTCAGTAAATTTGGTTTCAAGTTCGCCTTCCTTAGCTAAAATTTTATCTATTTCGTTATTTTTTCTCATTGCATCATTGCAACCTTTTATGATGGTACCTAACCCATTTCTTAATCCTCTTTTGGTTCGTTTGTGGGGTAGTATTGTAAGGAATTTATTCTTTACTTCATCAGCCTTTCTTTTTGTTATTTCCAATGATTCTGTAAATTCCGTATTGTTGACTTTTGACAGTGAGTTGTATATCATGTCGAGATTTTCTCTGAATTTGTCAAGTTGTATAATATGTACAATATTGTTGTAAGATGTTATTAGAAGTGCATTCCCCAGTTTTATTGCAAGCAATCTGTTCCTATCCGACAGATCCTGTAGGTCCATCTTCCGTCCGGTTACTAGGGTCAGTATGACCAATTGCCTGAAATTTACGTCTCTTCTTTATTTTAGATTTGTGAAGTTTTTGATTCTTATCTGTAATAACTGTAACATAATTATTTTCCTTAATTCTGTGTTTAGTAAACCTGTGATTTAATTTATTTCGTCTAAACTCTCTCCTAAATACTACAGATCCCTCATTATAGTTTTCGGGCTCCTCTCTATTTTTGTTAAGTTTTGTTAGTCTTTTATTGGTTTGTGCAAGTACTAAAGATTCTATCTCAGGGTAACGTTGTGCTTTTTAGGGTTTTGTAAAATGATTTTACAAAACCCTACTAGTTTCGCGACCAGTCTGTCCGTCTGTCCGTCCGTCCGTGTGTCACAGCAGTTTTTCTCGGAAACTACTTAAGCTAGAAACATCAAATTTTGTGCGTAGATGTAAAGTGGTGATCTCTTCAAAGTTCAACTACAAAAAAATTTTATAAGGTATTTAAGGGGGGTCTCCCCATATAGGAGAGTGACCCCCCGAAAAAAAAATTTCATTGAAGGTAGCCGACATGGGTATCAAATGAAAGGTCTTGATGAGAACTTTACAAAACAGGTCTTAGTTTGGAATTTGCTTCGAGGGGCGCCCAGGGAGGGCAAAATTTGCTTCGAGGGGCGCACAGGGAGGGGAGATACACGAAAAATTTGTGTCCCCCCCCCCTCGCGATTGGACACCTGTGATCCGAAAAATCTGAAAAAATCATGAATGTAGGCCTTGGTGAATACAACAACAACAAATACCTTAGAAGTCGCAATTCACTCAACTTTGTTAGTAATAGTATGATTTATCGGTTTTATGTTTTCTTGAATAAATTCTTCACCGTACCCTTAAATTCAATGAAGATCGAATCATACTTAGCGAAGTTATAGCGGTTTGAATTTTCCTGTATTACTATGGAACAATATGCGCTGTATTCCTATGGAAACATTTGGCTATGGAACAACATGCGCTTTTTACCGACTCAGACACTACAGTTTTGCTAGGATTTGCATGAAAATTTCAGGAATGATAGGTGCCATGTATATCTTTGAGAATCTGTTCAGCTAGTGGTATCAGTAATCGTAAAACAAAATAGTGGCTGTTTTTAATGCGAAGATTGAATAATTTTGAGTTATTTTTTCCCAACTTCAACGTTTAAGGTGCATGCTTTGAACAATTGATTCAATTTAATGAATGACTCAAGATGAGTACCTACAATTAATGCTCATAAGTGAAACAAGTCAAGGACGTGGGAGAGACCTCCTAGCAAAAGGGTTTTGTAACCATTCTAGGATTCGAAAAATTGGCCATTAATCGATGATAAAAGTACAGGAAAGTGGCCCCTGAAAAAAAAATTCATCAAACGTAGCCGATATAAGTATGAAATGAAAGTTTTCATGGAAGCTTTTCAAAACAGTTGTTAAACTGTCAGTTTTTGCTTCAGTGGGGGCACAGGGGGGAAATACATGAAAAATGTGTTTCCGCCGTCGCGGATGGACATCTGAAATAATTATCAAGGGAGATATTTATGAGTATAACAATACCAAAAACCTCAGAAGTGGAAATTTGTTCAACTTTGTTAAAAATAGTATGATCTTCGTATTTCATATTTTCTCCAATAAAATCGTCTTTGAGATGTTTCTTGATTTGATTCGATCTGGTGACTGCATTTTGTAAATTGAATACAAAACCCTTCTGACATGAGCGTAGGTCTGTTTACCCAACTTGTTTTCTAAATATTCATGACTGCTAGTATGTTGTGTGTCCTTGTTAAACTTGTATGTCCTACCATAAAATAGTTCAAATGGAGTGTACTTTGTAGCTGAATGGATAGCATTATTATATGTTACTATGACTTCATTCAAAATGTCCTCTGGGTCTTTGTCGCGGTACTTGTCACGTATTATTCTATATGTCTCTGTAATTGTTGAGTTAAGTCTTTCTATGGGTCCATTACTGCTTGTTTGTTGATATGAAACTATGTAGTGATTCAATTTATATTGTCTTTACAGATAGAGGATGTAAACTCTGTACCTTGGTCGGTTACCATTGTAACTATATTTTGGGGAATACCGTGAAAGCTGATAAAATGTTTGAGGGATTTAATGATATTTAAGCTATTTCGAGCTGAAAGTATGTAGGCTGCCGCGAATTTTGAAAATTTATCAATGATCGTTAATATGCACTTTTTGTCAATTGTGTAAATATCCATATGTAGAATGTCTAAATGTTTTTTGGGAGTGTGCGGGGTCTGATGTTGTGGTTTTTGGGGATTTCTATCGTATTTTAGTATCTGGCATTTTTCACAATTATTGATGATTTTTGTAATTTTATTTTTCATAAAGGGAAAGTGATATTCTCTTTTAAGATGAGCAAGAGTCTCGTTAATGCCTCGATGGTTACTATTCAGATGGTACTCCGTTATAAGACTATCTTGTCCGTCGTCTTCAGAGATTTCTTTCTAGATTTCCATGCATCTGACTGCTTTGAAACTATTAGACTGTGAAAAGTGGATTGTGTAAGTATCTTGTATTATTTTGAAAATTTCGTCTGCGGTATATATTGCGGTTAATCTATTGGGAGGGATAAATTTCTTGAAGACATCGACAAGAGTTGCTTCTGTGTATTGCCGCATTTGAATTATACGGCATTGTTTGTTCCGGAACGGCATTTCTAAACTGGATTTAGGAATTCTAATAGTTTCCATAAGTATTAATTGAAGAGAAAATTCATTCAGGGTGCGTTCAGATATTGGTATTCCAGTATTCAGATCTTCTTCTGCAGAGTGCACTGTGGAACCTCTAGTACTCTGTGCAGGCATCCCAGCGGTATCGTTCACGTTAATTTCGACATCATTGGCTGTACTTTGTGTGATTTTTATGCGGCTTAAGGTGTCTGCATTACTGTTCTGACTACCCTTTTTGCAATAAAGTTCATAGTCGTACTCCTCTGGTTTGAGTCTCCAACGTATCAATCCCGAATTTGGATCTTTTAAATTCATCATCCACGTAAGTGGCTTGTGGTCTATCACAATCTTTAACTTCCTTTCAAAAAGATACGGCCGGAAATATTTTGTGGCCCAAACGATGGCCAAGAGCTCCTTCTCAATTGTAGAATAGTTAATCTCAGAATCGGTCAACGTTCTACACGCGTAGCATACTGCACCGATTGCGAAGTTACTTGCGTCTGTCGTAAGGACGAACGGTTTGCTAAAATCCGGGTGTTGGAGAAGGGGATCGTTCATGAGAATATCTTTGCAGGAGTTGAATGATTTTATGTAACGACCGTTTGGATCAATACGTCACGTCAGCCCTTTTTCAAGCATTCTGAAAGTGGTTTGGTTAATGTCGCAAAGTCTCGGATGAACTTGCGATAATAACCGAGCAAGCCGAGGAAAGATTTTATCTCCTTTGTGGTTCTTGGAACGGGGAAATCGATAATTGCTTGAACTTTATTAGGATTTGGTTTAATACCCTCAGTTGTGACCAGATGACCAAGGAAAGCTATTTCCTTTTGAGGAATTCGGATTTATCAAGCTGGACCTTGAGATTTGCTTGACGAAGTCTTTGAAATACTACTCTTGTAATGAAGTGGAGAATATTGTCGCGTGTTATTGGTTCCCGGCCTATAATTTAAATGTTCCGGGAAAGTGAAAACGCAATATCTTTTAATTTAAGTCTAAAAGAGTTTATTTGATCACAAATATGCACAATAATCAGTTAAACACTTGCACATAAATTTCTTATCGCAATTGTCTTCTAAATTACTTCACTATTACCAAAATCACTTCCCACACACTATCGCAGTTCTTATCGCGGTCGAATGAATCCACCATTCATTCAGCTCGCCTTTATATAGGGTCTCTAATCATTCAACTCAGTTCTCGTACATTGGTGAATAAGTGGGAACATTCCAGCATGAATGGGCAGTGACTCACTATCAGATGTTGATAATGCTTGTTGGGTTCTCGTGGGTTCGAGTAAATTCATTTGTTGACGTTCTTAATGATTGTGAAAACAATTACGACAGTAGCTCGCAGAATTATTTGTACATGTAATTATTTGTACATGTTACACTGCCCCCACCTCAGTTCTTTTCTCCCCGAAAAGATGTGTCGCTATTTGTAGTCAATTCTCCCTGGGTGTAATATGGGGCAAGACGGTCCAGATGCACGATTTTCATTTTAGCTCTCGGCTTACGATGTTCCTGTATTCGGTATACGGCGTCGTTGATTCGCTTTGTAACTCGGTATGGTCCCTCCCAATCATGTTGCAACTTTGGAGACCTACCCTTTTGCCGTTGCAGGTTATAAAGCCACACCAAATCATCTTGCTGGAAGCCGGTAGAATTAGCCTTTAGATCATACCTGGTCTTCATGCGGTCAGTAGCCGATTCGAGGTGTTTTCACACTGTCCGATGTATCTGGTTCAACCGTTGTCTTAGATCACTTGCGTACTCCGAGACCGTTTGGGGTTTCTCAGGGGGTGTTCCGAACTTTATATCGGCTGGCAAACGAATAGTCTTTCCAAAAATGACTTTGGCTGGGCTTGGCCCGTCGATGCATGTTCAGCAGCTCTATACGCCATCAAAAATAGTGGGATATGTCGGTCCCAGTCCCTTTGGTTCTCGTCAACCATTTTGGCCAGGTGTTTATTGAGCGTGCCGTTGAAACGTTCGACCATTCCATCGGATTGGGGATGCAGTGGTGTTGTCCTCGTTTTCCGTATTCCCAGCAGCTCGCACATTTCGCCAAAAACTAGTGACTCAAAGTTTCGGCCTTGATCCGAATGTAGTTCGCCAGGTACGCCGTACCTACTGACCCAATTTAACACTAGCTGTTCGGCTACAGTAGTTGCTTCCTGGTTGGGAATGGGGTAGACCTCGGGCCATTTGCTGAAATAATCGGTGACAACCAGTGTGTATCGATTTCGCAATTCAGATTCAGGAAAGGGTCCTGCGATGTCAACAGCAATCCTTTTAAACGGTACCCCCCCGTTATAGGTTTGCATTTGTCCTCTCAGTCAACGCTTTGGACCTTTGACGGAAGCGCAAACTGTGCATCTCCGACACCAGTCTTCTACGTCTTCTCGAGCGTGGAGCCAGTAGAACCTTTCCCTCAATTTCGCTAAGGTCTTGTTAACACCAAGGTGGCCTCCCGAGGATCCTTCATGCATTTCCTTAACCACATCGTGGATTCGGCTTTTGGGTAGTGTAGTTTGCATCCTATAGGAGCTGCCATCCGCCGTTCCCCATGAAACGTCCTTCCGCTCAGGTCGCCCAGTCGTCTCCTTCCATACGAGCAATGGTCCGATGTCTTCATCGGCTAGCTGGGCATTTCTAATCTCCTCCGATGACCAACCTCCATCGGATTTGGCCGTTATCAGTCGCAGATGAACAGGCGGTTCCTTTTCCTCAATCCGTCGGCAATGCTTGCAGTTAGCTGGACATGGGCGACGAGATAGGGCGTCAGCATTTCCATGAACTCCGCCCTTTCGATGAACAATTTCGTAGTCGTATGACTGCAATCTTTCGATCCATCTCGCAACTTGTCCCTCGGGGTTTATGAAGTTAAGTAGCCATCTCAGCGATGCATGGTCCGTTCGAAGAACAAATTTCTGGCCGTATAGGTACTTGTGGAACTGCTTGGTGGCCTCTATTATAGCCCATAGCTCCTTCCTGGTCACACAGTAGTTCCTCTCACTTTTTGAAAGAACTCGACTGTAATACGAGAGGACTCTTTCTTTACCATTGATCTGCTGGGAGAGTACAGCTCCAATACTGCCGTTGCTTGCATCGGTGTCAACTACAAACATTTTTCCGGGTTTCGGATACGCCAGTAGGGGTGATTCACATAGCTTTTCCTTCAGGGTCTCAAAGGCTGTCTGGCATTGTTCATTCCAGACATACGGACGATTTTTCTCGGTTAGCTGATGAAGACACTTAGCTATTTTGGCAAAGTCTTTGACGAATCTTCGATAGTAGGTTGCCAGACCCAGGAAACTTCGTAGTTGGCGCTTGTTGTTTGGTGTTGGCCAGCTTTTCACGGCTTCGATTTTCTCAGGGTCTGTTTTGACCCCTTCTGCTGATACGACATGTCCCAGGTATTTTACTTCAGCTGCAAAAAGGGTACACTTGTCGGAACTAAGTTTCAAATTTGCCAGTCGCAGTCGGGAGAAAACCTCTTCTAAGCTCCGCACATGCTCTTCGAACGCTCTCCCGATGACGATGATGTCATCTAGGTACACCAAGCAGGTTTTCCAGGTTAAACCACGTAGCACGTATTCCATCAAGCGTTCGAAAGTGGCTGGAGCATTGCAAAGCCCAAATGGTATCACCACAAATTGCCACAATCCGGTCCCAACTGAAAATGCGGTCTTTTCTCGGTCCTTCTTGTCAATTTCTACCTGCCAGTAGCCACTCTTGAGATCGAGTGTAGAAAACCATTTTGCGTCGGCTAAAGTGTCCATGATGTCATCGATGCGTGGGAGCGGGTAACTGTCTTTCTTAATGACGTCGTTAAGCTGCCTATAGTCGACACAAAAGCGAGTGCTACCATCCTTTTTCTTTACTAGAACTACAGGCGCGGCCCATGGACTTACAGAAGGTTCAATAATGCCTTGTTTTTCCATGTCCGAGATCAGCGCGCTCACTTCTCCTTGTTTGGCTATAGGGAGACGTCTTGGTGCTTGTCGAATCGGCTTGGCTCCCTGTGTATCTATGACGTGAGTTACCAGACTCGTTCGGCCTTGGTCATCCAGGCTTGTTGAGAAGATGTCACTGTACTTGGTGACCAGATCAGAGGCTCGTTTGAATAGCTGCAGCGGCAATTTGACTTGCTTCAATATTGCAGACGTAGATTCCCGGGCTTTGTCTGTTTCTTGCCTCCTTTTCCAATGATGGTTGTGAGTAGCTTCCAAAGAGGTGATAGTGGAAATAGGCTGGCAGCTGCCGATGACTTCTCCCGCTTTGATGCTCGTGGTTGAGTCTGCGGTGTTAAGGACTCTAACTGGCACATATCCGTTCCTTAAAGATCTTACAAGGCTTCGTTCCACAATCAAACTGCGCAATGCGGACGTCTTCGTTGGCTCTATCAGATAAGATCGGTGGTCTCCAGAATCACCATCAAGCTTGGCCCATACAATGCTTTCGGAAGAATTCGGTACATCAGTGTCAGTACATACCACTACATTCATCTTGGGGATTTGGACGCTGGGATCCTCCATCAATACTTCGACATTATGCCATTTCAATACACGTTTGCCCAAATCCAACGTGATTCCATGTGGTCGCAAAAAATCCATTCCGAGAATGCAGTCATCCATAATGTTCGCGACCAGAAAATTATGTCGGAACACAAGGTCTCCCAACTGTATCTGGAGGTTGACCTCTCCACGAACAGGTGCAGTTTCTCCCGTAGCTGTCCGTAGTGAGAAAATTCTGCCCTTGTGAAGTTGTTGCTGTCTAACTAGGTCTGGTCGGATAATCGATCGGGTTGCACCAGTGTCGATTGTTATGGTGCAGTGTTCTCCGTCAATTTGACCCGGAAGGCATAAGTCCGCTTCTCCACGATGTAGTCTTGACACGGTGATGGTGGTGCTGGGGACGTGGATCCTCTGCCTCACGAAGTTGGCTCTTACATGTTTCCCGACCCCTCTGTTTGAAGGGCTTCCATTCTGGGCTCCTGACTCGGTCTGGATCTCCTCCTAGCTGCACACCCTGGACAATAGCTCGGTTTTCTTCGCTTCTTGCAGTCTCTTTGCAGATGCCCCTTCTCTCCGCAATTCCAGCATCTAGGCGCACCATTTACACGCGGGTCTCGCTCAATTTTCACACGTTCACACCTGAACTCGTCTGTCACTACCTCACGAGCCCGGGCAGTGGTACGAGTTACATTTTTCGCTGCGTCAAAGTTTAGACTGTAAGCGAATGCGTCCTTAACCGTTTGCTTTTGAGCTAAACGCACGGCTTGTTGCAATTCCGGGTCCTTTAGTGCGCTGATGAATGCTTCTGTCGCTGCATCATCTCGATGTTCTGGGTCGTAGGCTGGGTAAGCCAAAAGTGCTAGTTGCTCAATGTCTTGGGCTAGTTGCTGCAAGGTTTCACCAGTCTTCTGCACCCGATGCCTTAGCTGTGACCGATAAATCTGCTTTAGATGATCGTCTCCATAACGCATGTCGAGCGCATTCATTATAGCATTCGGGTTTGAGTGTAATTCAACGGGGATCGTCTGCAACAGCTCGGCAGCTGGGCCTCTTAGAGCAAGAATCAATGCAGTTGCTCGTTCCTGCTCATTCCAGTGATTTATGCGAGCGGCTGCTTCGAACTGGGTTTTGTAAAAAGTCCAGACCATTTGCCCGTCGAATATTGGTGCTTGCGCATTTCTAGATGAGCTTTGCGCTGCGGTTATAAGTGGGGCTGGTGAGGCGGTTACTACTGCCTTCGCTGCTTCCAAGACCTTTTTCACTTTTTCCATCTCATGGTTGATTCTCTCCTCGACCTGGCTGATCTCAAGGTTGATTCTCTCCTCGACCTGGTATACCTTTTCCTCGACGCATTCAATTTGGCTGTTGAGACTACTGAGCTCCGCTTTCATTTCGGTTGACTGTTTTTGCAAATCCGCCTTGATCTCAATCGCTTGTTGGTCCATTTTTGCTGATTGTTCATTTAGCTTCGCAGCTAAACTGGATGTCTGTTCATTTAGCTGCGCTGATTGTTCATTTAGCTTCGCAGTTAAATTGGATGACTGTTGTCGCTGCTCTTGCTGCATCAGCATTAACGTTTGCATCAGCGCATTTTCTGGTTCCTTTGGTTTTTTTGTTTTTGCTTCGCCACCTTCTGCGCCTTTTTCTGCATCTGAGGGCTCACCCGAATCCAGATACGCGCCTTCCGATTCAATTGCGTCACGCAAGCGTGCAATCAGTGTGGCCTTTGTACCTTGCGTAGCCAGGTTTCGCTGTTCTAACTCTTTCTTAAGCTCGGACATGGTCCATTCATTAATTTTTAAGTTTAAGCTTCGTGGTATTTTTAATGTTTCTTTAAATTTTCCTATTGTGCACTATAAAAATGTTCAAATATTCACTTTCAAAATTTTTCTTTCGCACTTCTTGACGCGTGTTATTGGTTCGCGGCCTATAATTTTAATGTTCCGGGAAAGTGAAAACGCAATATCTTTTAATTTAAGTCTAAAAGAATTTATTTGATCACATTGTTTATATAATAATCAGTTTAACACTTGCACTAATTTTAATTTTCACTATTACAAAAATCTAACACTTGTCCATAAATTTCTTATCGCAATTGTCTTCTAAATCACTTCACTATTACGAAAATCACCTCCCACACACTATCGCAGTTCTTATCACGGTCGAATGAATGCCACCATTCATTCAGCTCGCCTTTATGTAGGGTCTCTAATCATTCAACTCAGTTCTCGTACAATGGTGAATAAGCGGGAACATTCCAGCATGAATAGGCAGTGACTCACTTGCAGATGTTGATAATGCTTGTTGGGTTCTCGTGTGTTCGAGTAAATTCATTTGTTGACGTTCTTAATGATTGTGAAAACAATTGCGACAGTAGCTCGCAGAATTATTTGTACATGTAATTATTTGTACATGTAACAATACTATTATGTCGTCTAAATAGACGAGGCAAACTGTGCCCTGCAGTTCTTTTAGCACATTATCCATCACTCTCTGAAACGTCAAGGGTGCATTTTTTAGCCCAAATGGCATCCGCACATATTCGCAATGACCTCTTTTGACAGTGAAGGCCGTTTTCGGAACATCGCGGGGTCCATCTCTATTTGGTGGAACCCACTCGCTAAATCTAGCGTCGAGAAGTACATTGATATTCCTAATTTTTCGAGGGTGACATTGATATTCCGGAGAGGATATCGATCACCAATCGTCTTTTCATTCAATTTCCTATACTCAATAACCAATCTCCATTTCTGTTTGCCACTCGCGTTTGGTTTTTTTGGGACAATCCAAACTAGAGAGCTCCAAGGCGAGTAACTGGGGCGAATTATGCCTATATTCAACATATCAGAGATTTGGTTACGGACTTCCTCCCTATGAATGAAAGGATATGTATAGGACTTCGTATATATTGGTGATTCATGTGATGTTCTAATTCGATGCTTCACTTGATTTGTGAAGGTCAAATCTTGTACTTCCCGAACAAAAATTTCGTCATATTCTCGACAGATTTTGAACAGTTCTTTCTGCTCTTAATTTTTTAAGTGTGATACCCGAAGTAGACTAATGATATCATCACATGAAGCCGATAATGATTCTTCATTCTCATAGCATACATTTGAATTGTTAATTTGTTCATAACGATCTGAAAGATTTTCTACCATCAGGGGATGTTCAAATTAAAGAATTTGTTCCTTCCAATTAATTGCAGTATAGATTCCTTCGGAAATTACCAAATCAGGGGATATTTTGTTTGATCTGATGTAAACATCTCCGTTCTGTACACCAACGGGAAGCTTGACAATTGTTCTTGTTTCTGATAAAATAATGTATTTGTTAGACATGAAATTTGGCTTGAGGGGAGGGGAGGCATTATTGGTGATAATCACCTGGTTGCCTAGATCAACTTTAGCTCCGAGATTACTAAGAATATCCACTCCAAGTAATCCATCAAAATAGCCATGAAATTTGAATATTAAAAATCTTGAGTTGCCAGGTTGATTAAATTCAGTGAAGCTCGGTAATGAAACTTCTTCCTGAACTTCATGTTTAGAGAGAACAGTGGTAATTGAAATGGGCTTTATTGATTTGATGTCACGAGGATCAATATACTCGGCGTTAATGAATGGCGAAGATGCTCCCGTGTCTATTAGAAATCTCAATGGTCGACCAAAAGGGGATGAAATGTTAACATAGCGTAGTAAATTGCCATGTTTATTGATATCTAGGTATCCGATTGGTTCGGGGAGGCAATCATAGGAAAATTTTCTTCATTTATTATTTCTTCTTCTGCGTCAGTAATTGGATGATAATTTTCATTCGGGTTAAAGTAGAAGGAGGGATCTTCATCTTCGTAATAATATTGGGAGTAATAATGATCTAAATTGTTCGCCGGATTACCACTTTCGG
Organism: Odontomyia ornata; assembly: GCA_963969285.1. Classification (NCBI taxonomy): domain Eukaryota; kingdom Metazoa; phylum Arthropoda; class Insecta; order Diptera; family Stratiomyidae; genus Odontomyia; species Odontomyia ornata. The sequence goes on along the minus strand of OZ017741.1, from coordinate 138,135,205 downwards.
TATTCATTTCTTCAACATTCAAAAGGGATCCTTTTGGATTGTTTATGTAACCTGGTTGTCTGAGAGGGTATGAGTCCTGTTCTCCAGCGTTGAATAAGTTACTTCCATGAGTTCTTTGTTGTGGTTGGTTCCTCCTGATTGTACCTGATATTTCCATAGGTTCCGGTTTTTGAGATGGTCCGTTGTTTGGTCTGTTGTTAAATATAGGTGGTCTTTGTTGGAAGTTAGCGTGGTCATTTGGGAATGGCATTTGCCGTTGCATTAGTTGCGGGTTTCGTGGGACTCCGAATTGTTGCTGTCTAATGAAGAGGTTTTGAAATTGGTTAATATTAAATGGTTTTTGTTGGGGTGTAAAGTTAGGCCTATTTGGTTGAATAAATGGGTAATATCCAAAATTTGGTGGTGGCATTGTAGGGAACACAGGTTTGGGTTTAAATACGTGTTATGGAAACAAAAATTTAGGTGGCTGTGGAAATAAATGTTTAGGTGCACTAATTTGTCTTGCGTTTAGCACATTTCTGTTCAGATCTGACTTGGAATAGAACATATTTTGTTTTTTAATGCTGTATGCATATGCATCTGCTGGACTTGTGGGCTTCATCGCACGAATGGTGGAACTAAGAGGTTCTTTTAAACCCGATAAAAATTTGTTTAAGCACATTTCCGCGAAAAGATTTTTCTTAGCTGAAATCACACTAGGATCCTTTTCGTGAATACTCACATGATTGTTCATGCTACTGAGTATTTCCACAGTTTCACCATAGAACTTTTGCAAAGAATCACTGTTTTGTTTCAATGTACGAGTATGTAAGTCTCGTATAAGGGAAGTTTCATTCCTCTTGTCGGCGTAGTGAAGGATGAGATTTTCTTTAATAAGATCCCAATTCAATGGCATGTTCAGGACCTCATTGGCCTCTCCAGCAATTTTATTCCTAAGGGCCCTTAATAACAAATGGCCATAGGATGAACCACTGGTGACCTGAATGAGGTCAAGGATTTCTTCGACATAATCGAGGAAATCTGGGGTTCTCTTCGAACCGCGGAAGGTCTTTGATTGCGTCAAGTACACATAATGAGTTAAAAATATCAGTCGTTGTAATTGTAGATTGAGCACTTGTGCCAACGTTTGCCATTGCACTATTTTTTGTATTAATTTCTCTTCCGTAATTAATAATTGGGTTAGTGAATTTTGTCAAACTACGCGATCTGAACAAACTACGTAAATCCGATAAAATGTTTGGGGATTTGATTGAATGATGACTCGGGTCGTTTAAATTATTTTCACTCGCAGAGAACTTAGATTTAACACTTGAAGTAATAAATTTATCTTCACTCTCACTCAATTTAATCGAATTAGATTCACTTAATCTGCAAGCAGAAGAGTTATTTTGCTTAAATAGCCTAGGGAACGCGTTATAGGGGTTATTGGATAATGATTTAGTTTTATGGAAAAGAGGCATTGTCCAAGAACTTACTTGAAGATGATGGTTAGCTGGTTTCTCACTTCCTTCCTTAATTGTCTGCTCGAGTAGCGATATGCCTTCGCTGAGCCTGCTATGGCAACGATAATCCTTCGTCACTTGCACTACACAATTTACAGTTACCGAACCGTGGGCGGTCAACCTTCGCGAACCGATAATCCGTCGGGAAATTTACGGTTTTAAGTAACTTTTAACGAAATCGTCCTCCGCCCTTTAATTTTCCGACTGCCCCACTTAGGTTAACTATGAAGTTATCCCTTAAAAAAAAACTTTTAATTTTAAATCACTGCTTATTTTGGCATAGCTTCCGCTAGCTTCCGAAAAATTAACTGCTTGATACAATGTTGTACATTTCTATTTATTTGGCAAAAGTGCTTACGCCTTTAAATTACATTTCCATGAACAAGTGAATTTAACTTTAGCGAAACGTGCAAATGAGAAGTCTAGGAATTATTTTACGTTATGAATAAAAGTGAATTTAGCTTTAGCGGAAAGTGCAAATGAGAAGTCTAGGAATTATGTTGCGTTATGAATAAAAGTAAAATTTGAAAAAGTGCAAACAACATGTCTGGGATTCACCTTACATTGAAGGTTATGAGGCACGTGTTGGCTAGTTATGATATTGTTACGCGGATAGCGCCGTAACTAGCGCGAGAGCTTGCTTCACTGGTATGCTTGGGAACAGAGCCTTGACGTCAAAAGACCTCACTTTGTAAACGATTGTACTTCATAAACTTTTAAATGAATTCATCTCGGTTTTTGACGGAGTATTTGTTGGTCTAAATCCCCATATGTTCAAATTCCTGCAGTAGCCACTTTGCTTATGTTGATGTTGGAGCATTTGTAGATGTTATGATTTCTTTCATCTCCATTTCCTTCTTTTGGATCTTTGGTTGGCATTTGACTCTTGAAAGTACGGATTTGCTCACTCTCAAGTTCGATCCACCCGTTTGATACTTTTTGGAAGTGGATCCTTCCTTAATTTAAAATATTCGCCGTTATTTAGTTTTTCTAACACGAGGCTGTCATACTTTTCCATTTCCATTATACTACTTTGTTTCCTTTATCGGCTTGTAAATAAAAGACTGGTTTTTGGTTTAGCTGTTTGAGTGTCTCCATTTCTTGCTTGTTGCCTTTTCTCGTGACGATTGATTTCTTCTTTAAAAAGTTCCCTAACAAACTCCTTCTTATCTCTTGGTAGAAAATTTATTGCTGCTTCCATGTCTATCACAATTTCTTCTTTTGGTATCGCATTGCTATTCACCGCATAATTGAGCCCCATATTTAGTAGTCTCAATTGCTCCTCCGTGAAGACTTTCGATGACATGTTGACTACAAAATCCGGGATGTCTTCAACTTTAGTTAATTCCTTCTTCGCGATGTTTTGTACTCCAACCAGTGACTCGAACTTCTTTGATAGGATCTTGTTCTTCTTCGTTTTCTCGCACTCAAATGCTCGTTGTACTTTATCCACTAAATTGGTCATGCTTTTTTTTTTGTGCCGTTCAAACCTTTTGCTAATTTTAGGTGCAAATTTTACGCTTGTAGTGTTACTTCCGATTGTTTCGCATAAAGCTGGTTAAAACTATCCTTTATCAGATTCCTTTCCATCTCTGCTTTTCTTTTTTCCACACCTGGTAACTTGATCGTCGCTCTAAGCACTAACTTAAACTTAAGGCACTTCTTTAAAAACTTGATATCCTCGCTCATTCTACCCTGGGGCTTCTTCATCTTCAGAAAATTGTAGAAAACGGGATATGTATGTTCCCATGTTTAGCGCTTCCAGACTATTCTGTGTTTTCATCTTTTCCATTTAAACGCTATTATTTTGTTTTTTCCGACAAATATATATTTCGGGAGTAAGTTGCTCCCTTCTTCAGTGTCAATTATTTTCTGAGATAACAAGGCCTTTTCGAGGATATTTATACTAACCAAATTTTAATTACCTAAGGTCTAATTGCTATATATATATATATATATATATATATATATATATATATATATATATATATATATATATATATATATATATATATATATATATATACGAGGTGTGTTCAAAAAGTATCACGAATTTTGAATTTTCGCGGGTTACGTATATTCGAATTTCGATTTTTTTGTGGCGTTATGTTGATACTCATGTCTGTCACTTATGCCGACAAGCTCGGCCATTTCGAATGTTCACTTAATTCGTGATAGCTGCTTTACTTGCACGTGTTTTCAATCGTCTTCGATTTTTACTTATTCAAAAAAATGGATCAAAGAACGTGTATCAAATTTCGTGTGAAAAACGAAAGAGCGCGGATGCATTCCGAATGTTGACTGTGGCATACGGAGAAGCTAGCTTGGACCGGAGCAACGTTTATCGGTGGTACAAAATGTTTTTAAGAAGGCCGAGAAGATGTGAACGACGAAGAGCGTGCCGGACGCCCGAGCACTTCAACAACAGACGAAACAAGTTGGGTAAACAGACCTACGCTCATGTCAGAAGGGTTTTGTATTCAATTTTCAAAATGCAGTCACCAGATTGAATAAAGTCAAGAAGCATGTCAATTACGATTTTATTGGAGAAAATATGAAATTCGAGGATCATACTATTATTAACAAAAGTTGAACGAATTTAGACTTCTAAGGTTTTTGTTATTGTTATACTCATAAATATCTCCCTAGATAATTATTTCAGATGTCCATTCGTGAGGGAGGAAACAACATTTTTCATGTATTTCCCCCCTGTGCCCTACTGAAGCAAAAACTGGCAATTTAAGAACTGTTTTGAAAAGCTCCCATTAAAACTTTCATTTCATACTCATATCGGCTACGTTAGATGAATTTTTTTTTCAGGGGCCACTCTCCTGTACTGTTATCATCGATTAATGGCCAATTTTTTCGAGTCCTAGAGTTATTACAAAGCCCTTTTGCTAGGAGCTCTCTCCCACCTCCTTGACTTGTTTCACTTATGAGTGTTAATTGTAGGTACTCATCTTCAGTCATTCATTCAATTGAATCCAGTGTTCAAAGCATGCACTTTAAACGTTGAAGTTGGGAAAAAATAACTCAAAATTATTCAATCTTCGCATTTAAAACAGCCACTATTTTGTTTTACGATTACTGATACCACTAGCTGAAACGATTCTCGAAGATAGTCATGACACCTATCATTCCTGAAATTTCCATGCAAATCCTAGCAAAACTGTAGTGTCTGAGTCGGTAAAAAGCGCAAGTTGTTCCATGGCCATATGTTGCCATAGTAATACATGCAGCGCATATTGTTCCATAGTAATACAGGAAAATTCAAACCACTATAACTTCGCTAAATATGATTCAATCTTTATGAAACTTGCAGAGTAAATTAATCTCATTAATAATCATCTGTGTACTGAATTTCATTGAATTTAAGGGTACCGTTAAGATTTTACTCAAGAAAACATAAAATTGATAAATCATACTATGACTAACAAAGTTGAGTGAATTGCGACTTCTCACGTATTTGTTGTTGTTGTACTCACCAAGGCCTACATTCCTGAATTTTTTCAGATTTTTCGGATCACAGGTGTCCAATCGCGAGGGGGGGGGACACAAATTTTTCGTGTATTTCCCCTCCCTGTGCGCCCCTCGAAGCAAACTTTGCCTAACTAAGACCCGTTTTGAAAAGTTCTTATCAAGACCTTTCATTTGATACCCATATTGGTTACCTTCAATGAAATTTTTTTCGTGGGGTCACTCCCCTACATGGGGAGACCCCCCTTAAATACCTTATAAAATTTTTTTGTAGTTGAACTTTGAAGAGATCACCACTTTACACCTATATACAAAATTTGATGCGTCTAGCTTAAGTAGTTCCCGAGAAAAACTGCTGTGACACACGGACGGACGGACGGACAGACAGACAGGACGCGATTTTAGAAGGGTTTTGTAAAATTATTTTACAAAACCCTAAAAATTAATGAAGTGGAGAAAATGGTATTGGCCAATCGTCGAATCACCGTTAGAGAAGTTGCTGAGGACCTAAACATATCGATTGGCTCGTGTCATTCGATTTTTATCAACGATTTGGGCATGAGACGGGTCGCCGCGAAATTCGTACCAAAATTGCTCAATTGCGACCAAAAACAGCAACGCATGAACATTGCTAATGAGATGTTAAACTCTGTCCGCGACGAACCAAATTTGCTCCAGAGGGTCATAACTGGTGACGAATCGTGGGTTTATGGTTATGACGTGGAAACCAAAGCTCAATCATCTCACGAAGTGCCGCATGAACCAAGACCGAAAAAAGCGCGCCAAGTTCGGTCGAATGTGAAAGTTTTGCTGACAGTTTTCTTCGATTGCAGGGGCGTGGTGCATCATGAGTTCTTGCCACAGGGAAGAATGGTCAATAAGGAATATTACCTGCAAGTTATGCGCAATTTGCGCGAAGCAATCCGCCAGAAACGCCCGGATTTGTGGGAGAACAAAAATTGGCTTTTGCACCACGATAACGCCCCAGCTCACACATCGTTGCTTGTGCGCGACTTTTTGGCCAAAAACAACACACTAATAATGCCGCAGCCACCGTATTCCCCAGATCTGGCCCCCTGTGACTTTTTCTTGTTTCCTAAACTGAAGAGGCCCATGAAAGGACGACGTTACGCTACGCTTGACGAGATAAAGACGGCATCGAAGGAGGAGCTGAACAAGATTAAAAAAAATGATTTTTTGAAGTGCTTCGAAGATTGGAAAACCGTTGGCACAAGTGTATAATATCTCATGGGGATTACTTTGAAGGGGACAAAATAGATATTCATGAATAAATAAATAATTTTTGAAAAAAAAACAAAATTCGCGATATTTTAGAACACACCTCGTATATGTATATACATGTTGATTTTCGTTGGGTACAGCTTTTATTCTGGCAATTTGAAAATTGGCACATGTTATGAATTAACTAAATGTTCCTTTTTTTAAAGTATGTTAAGCCTTTCATTTATCGTTACGAAAATGAAGTGTATTTATTTTGAAAACCAAATTTACTTTTCAAAGATTATAAAGAAAGGTATAAAAATTAACCTTATTAAGAAAAAACTGACTGCGAACACCTATTATTTTGTCCCGCTTTATATATATATATATATATATATATATATATATATATATATATATATATATATATATATATATATATATATATATATATAAATATATTATATATATATATATATATATATATATATATATATATATATATATATATATATATATATATATATATATGAAAATCATCCATCCTTTTGATTTTGCTTTATTCATATATTCTTCAATTAATCACTTCACGCATACATTTTTCAAGTAATTGAATCCATACATATGGAAGGCCCTTTTGTGAAGCTTTGAATTTTGTTGCCATCAAACCTTCCATTAATACCGCGACAATGTTAAAGATTAATTATTTAAATTATGGAAATGACCGTTTTGCACAAGACAGAGATCTTGTTTAAAATGATTTCATTGCATATAAGATAGAAAATGAAGGCGCTTTTAATTTCAAGACAGGTTTCAATACAAGGAATGCATCTTCCGATCTGTTTCCTTGGTCGTAAACTGACGACAGGAGAAGTGTTTGCTTATCAGAGCTTGTAGCAACAACCTAGAATTAAAAAAATCAAGAAGATGTATCCTTATCAGAACAATGGCCAAGATCGTTCGAAATGGATTCAACAGCATACTCTACTTGAAACATAATTCGATTACAATATTCAGAAAGTTGTTTTATACATGCATCAATGGCTCAAGGGAAATGTTCATAGTTTGGTTTTTGAACCGCTCTCATACTTCCTAGAAAACCAATTTATTTTCTTTTTTGATCTGAGCTATTACTTACCTTGTTTCAAGCAATCAGTTAGTCTTGTGCGACCTGTAGGGGGGTAAAGAATGAAAGAATAGAAAAGATTATCAGAAAATAGACTAAGAAATTTGATTGAAATTTAGAGGAGAAATAAAAAGGTATTATTAAGAATTTTTAAGATATTGGGAAAGAGAGTTTGAAAAGAAATTAAAGGTGATAAGCAAGCAGTCAGTAATAGCTTCATTGTCGTTTTTATCATACGTTTGACATATCCACCTACAAATTTTGGCTGTTGGTGATTTTTGATGAAAGCAAACATAAATAAACTATTTTCTATAAATATAACTAAACATTTTGACTACGGTACCTGCTCGAAAAACTTCCTTTTTGTTATGTACTGAAAGCAGGGTATGTAGACATCCAAAATACGGAAAGCCATTAATAACGTGAAGGAAAGGAACTTAATTTTACTAATTATGACTCATTGAGAGATTAATGTGTAAGCAAGGAGTCTACAAACTAGAAAAATCGATTTGTCACTAGAATCACAAAACGAGATTCCAGATCGCCTGCACTTTATGTTGAGCAATCTTATTAAGAGTCAAATGTTCTTCATCAGAGTATAGTGCTATAGCGAATCTTTTCATCATTTTAATTCAACTTGGTTCAACTCGACTTGAAGATAATACTTTATAGGATCAAACCAATTTTCCTGTGTATAAACTTGAGTTACTGACAACACTACCATCACAGACTGGAGAAAATTGATTATGTAGAGCTCCATGGAAAATATTTCATCGTTTTTAACGTACTTGAAACCCAACAAACTTTTGCTAAAATAAATGAAAAGAGTTTCCCCAAGGCAAAGTTGAAATGCTCTTTTTACACGCAGCTTAGTTATTCATCAGAAGTAGTTATTTACAATGTAATTTTATTAGGTCTGAACAAGTGCCCTGTCCATTTCAAACAAATCTTAAGAAAATGTTTGGCTTTCAATGAGTACACTTCGAATTATTTGTAATCTTTAATCAAAGAAATTTGAATTCAACTGATGTTGCTAGTTGATTCTTATTTTTTTCGAGCTTCTTATGCAAATTATAAATGGGCATGTCTATTACTATTTCTGATTTTTTAGTAGCACATTTAAGCCTGCTTTGCTTGGGAGAACGCAAATTTTTTAATAAATTAATGCTCATATTAATTGACTCCTGCACGCGGCATTTTCCACACATGTAATTCACAATAATTTATTTGGCTCTGGGGTGAATTTCGGAATATGTTCAGAAGAAAATTTTGAAGTGGAGAAGTTTCAAAATTATAAACACTTCAACTGATTAGATGTCGTCATTGTTACATAATGGCTACGACAAAAACAGGAATGCAATAACCTCATTGCATTCTGCGTAACTGAATTCTTTATTTCATTCATCCTCTATTAAGAGCAACATACATACCTGTTGCTCGTCTTGTTGATGTAGAGCTGCTTGTGTTACTTCTAACGTTGGTGCGACTGTTGTTTGTTACTTTGAAGCGTGCCGGTACAACTTTCGCTGCTGAATCACGTGCCTCAAACGTCATGACACACGCTGCCACCACAATAAATCCACCGAAGCCCATAATAATAGGACCAACATAAGACAAATTGTTGAGATGGAAACCTCGCGACTCATTTTTGACTTGTACAGTTGCATTGCCTCGGATTTCCTGTCCCACCGACAATTGATCAGCATAATACCCTGTCAAAAAAAGGGCCATTCCGTAACATTAGTAATCCCTGTTAAAATAACAAGCATTGCTCCATAAAATGGGATGCTACACTTTCATTTTAAGATAAGGCGTGTGTAATAGTCTGTTAACATGCATTAATGGTAAGACATTTCAACAAACAGCAACTAGCTACATACATATTACTTCTCACCAAAATGTATCTTCTACACACCATCATTAACCCCACTTTTCTCAGAACTACTTAATTTTTAGTCATTCTTAATTCTCCTCAGCAACGACACGTAATGCATGCAAACAACATTCATTTCACCTGTCTTCAGCATGAGCTGAATCATACTCATAACGGTAATAAAAACAATTATACCAACCTACAGTTGCCATTCCAACTCCCAGCAACATCAGCACAATGCCAAGGGCAAGAGCCCGACATGCATGCCAAAGGCACTTGGACGTCATCTTGCCTCGCACCACCTGAACATTCCAGGTGGCACCGGAGGCGGGATGGGCACGTCGGAGCTTGCCAAGTGATTGTTTCCTTCGCGATTGCCATTGTGATGGACTCCGGGATGGCATAACCCGGACCTGGGCCTGTGATGCCAATCACACTTGCTCGAGTGACAGCCCGACGACCCGGTAATCGGGTTTTCTTTATATCTTCTGCAACGATTCCAGACTGCCGCAATTTCGATGGCTCAACAGAAGGATTCGATGGCAAATATGGTAATGGAAGCGCGAGTGCGGTGATGTACGGCTCATTCCCTGTCAGTTTAAAACGATTCTCCCCACAACTGATATTCGATGCGATTGTGGATGAATCTGTGAGTTGCCTGAAAGCAAATGGAAGATAAATTCTGCATTAGTCCAACAAGGATGAAATAATGCGTAATTTTAACAAAGATGTGGAAAACAAAAGAGCAGGGCTAAACTGGAATCATCTATTAATGGCAGACGTTCAAGCTGAACCTTGCTCTAAAAATACTTCTGGGACCCAGGGCTTCTGCTGACGACGATATTTATTGTTTCCATCACAAACCGTTTAGAAGAGATGGTCTGTAGTTACTTTTAGGGTTTCGTAAAATAATTTAACAAACTCTAATGAAATCGGCACCTGTCTGTCGGTTCGTCACTGCAAATTTTCGCGTAAACCACATAAGCTTTTTTAAGTTTCGTTTCAAAACAAATCGAAGTAGCAGGAGAGTTATCCTGTCAAAAGGGTTTTGCGAACCAATTAGTAACTCAAACAATATCTTCTGAATATCAAAACTGGATTCATATACGGACTCCATAAATTAAATTCGAAAATATAAATCCTGGTTATTATGTATTTAAATACGCCACTCTTTTTTTTTTTCAAGTTTTGACCCCATTGCTTGAATATTCATGATAACATATCAACGTCATAAATCATTTCTAAAATTTTCATCAAAATTCCTAGATATTTGTAGTGTCTAGGTCCGTTTCAAACGTGCATCTTCCCAGTATCACGTGCTGATTGTTAAATATTCAATCGGCTGTAACGTAGCTGTTTATGGCTAGATTGTTGTGAATTTTTAGGACATAATGAAATCGATATACAAGTGCTGGAACACACGCTTGAGTAATTCAAAATCATCCATCAGCGGCCGAAGAACATCAATACGGGCTTTGGTGCACTTACACGTTTCACAGGCGGCTACGTAAGGTTTTATTTGTCGGGTCATTTTTGGCCAAAAGAAATATGTTTTCAGCCACCACAGCGTACAGTGAACTTCCGTCCCTTACACAGCATGTCCGTCAAGGGTGTGGTGATGGTTGCATAGTCCCGTACAAACAGTTGGTACCAGCCGAGGTCGGGGCTGGTGACTAAACGTGCCCTGGGTAGACGACTCAAGATACCCTCAATGAAAAGAAGCGGATATACGTCCTTAATGATGACGACATTTAAACGCCTTATATCTAGGCATAAAACAGCTTTGTTCAATTTGACCACTTAAGTCACTGGTGCAGCCAAGGCACTCTATGGTTTTTCTCACACCTAGAGCCAGCATCCCGACAATATCGGCATATAGCGGTTTTTTATTCACCAGATATATTGAAAAATGTTGTTGCTTGACTGCTTTGGCGCCACTAGCATCGATCGTATGTTACACTGTGGTGGTTTTACCAAGACCTTTTTTCTCATGCGACGGAAAGGCCGCTATAGCTGGATCTAGTTGTCGTTTCTGCTGGTTGTCGAGCACATGTTATAAGGTGTGTGAAGTGCCTGTATGTTCGTTGACCGTATCAATAGTGTTTAGGCAAGGGTTAGTAAATAGGCTGGAGCTAAACCAAATCGCCGGACAAAATTGACCCCCAGGTTGAGATTCTGGTCAGTTGTGGGATAATATAGAGGTCTAGAGGCATGGTTATGCTCTTGAAATTAATGTCAATCGTGAGTTTACTGTTAATGTGGTGACGTGAACCGACTGCAGTGCTAAGGATGGTGGTGAAATAGCATATCTGGTCGTTGTGCTTCTCCAGTGCCTGTCTTAATTAATCACCTCATAATCAGCTGACATTGGCACTAGTGCCGATCAAACCTCCCCACTGATTTCACAAGACAGTCACAGTCGCGTACAGATGATCGTCGTTTCTTAGTAGTTCGTCCATTCTGACGGTGCGTATTAGTCATCTTGCTTGCCTCACTTTTCACCAGAAGCTCCACATTTAGCAGGTGGGTCACTTCCTTCTTGAAGAAGTTGCAGGAACGTTCTCTTGACTAAAAATGGGTCGACAAGCAGCAAAATATTCATTCAATCAGACATGGTAGGGTTGTTAATACCGAGAAATACTTCGTTCCTGAACAACTCCTTTTGTATCTGAGTTAGTCGTATTCGACGCCAGTTGTAGATCTTCGGGAGAAATGTGGTCGGTTAGGGTAAAGGGCAAAAAATAGGTCATATATGTGGGTATTGGGGGATTCACTGGCAAGATTTTTGCTTTTGCGCAGGCTTTTCAACCGGAGGTTTATATATCTACCTTCCCACAATGGTAGCAGGAGACAGCGGGTTTGACAGGACATGCCGTGAACCGATGACCAGGTTGGTGTCAACTCCAACAGGTGGTAGTTCGAACCCTTCCTGCTACTTCACCGACTTCAATCAATACTGGGTCATTACTGGATGCAGGGCTGAAAGTTGCCATACAGAAAATAGAAGGTGCTTATAGATTTAACCCTTGGACAACACATTGAAAGGAACACTTTCGCAAAAAAAATGAAACCAAGGAGAGCGGAAGCTACAACTGAAGTGAAGTGACTCATGATAAGTCGATTCCGCGGCTCTTATACTGAGGTACGTTTTATCCTCCACATAGGAACAAAACGTCTTAGGATGCAGATATTCCCCCTTATAGATGTTCAAGCCCCACGTTGGGTGGCATTTGTAATGCTTTTTCTTCCTCCGTCTCGTTCGAGATTTCCCGAAACCGACCTCTTATCGGTCACAGACGTGGTTCTGATTGTGTTGTGTGTACAATAAAAAAAACCAAGAACCTAAGAAAGACCATTTTTTTGTCAATAACTAAACTTAAATCGAAAACCTGACTAATTTTGAAAGTTATTTGTATTTTTTTAGGTCTTTTTAAAAAAATTTTTCACATAGACCTACTAGTTTCGCGACCTGTCTGTCCGTCGGTCCGTCCGTCTCTCCGTGCGTCACAGCTAATTTCCTCAAAAACTATTGAAGCTAGAATGCACTAACTTTGTGAAAAGGTCAGAAGTGATGGTCTCTCTAAAAAAAATTTAAGGGGGGTCCCCCCTAATAACGAATTGGCCCTTAAAAATTTTTTTTAATCAAAGGTAGTCAAGTGGGGTACCATTTTATGAATTAGGGGATCCAGGGGAAGGCAAAATGTACCCAAAATTTGTGCCCCCCCCCTCGCGATTGGACACCTTTCAGCCGAAAAATCTGAAATTATCACGAACGTGGGCCGTTATGAGTACAAGGGCAACAAATACCTTAGAAACCGAAATTCGCTCAACTTTGTTAATAATGGTATGATTTGTAGATTTTACATTTTTGCCCATAAAATCAAAACTGTACCTTTAAACTTCTTGAAATTTTGACTGACATAAGATATATATGTTTACAAAATTTAATTGAGATCGAATCATAATCAAGTGAGTTATAGCCGTTTCAATTATATGGAATTACAACAACAATAACACGTGTTTATGGTTGATATAGGGTTTTCCAATAAGAGGTGTTATTTTGATATTAAAACAAAAATGCCAGTTTTGAATATAAATTATCTGATGTTTATTTCATTATAAAGAAGAAGATATGCCGTTAATAGCAAAAACTAACATCAGGCAAATAACTACTACGACACGCTTACAGGACCATATCCTCTTCATGAAATCTTCCATAACCAAATCGCAAAGTAGCTGCGCTTTGTCCTCGATAGATTCACGAACTTCATCTTAGAGATATTTAATCGACGCTGGGATATTGGCGTAGGCCTTCTCTATCACGTGGCTTCAAAGGAAGAAGTCATAAGATGTTATATCACAAGATCTATTCAAAATAACACTTTTATTTTCCTTCAATTTTCATGATAATTTAAGGAATAGCGTTTGACTTGAACATGTTCAATCGGCCGAGCATTCTGAAAAATCATTTAAGCTAGATTAAAATGGCGGCTGCACTAAGCTTATGAACGAAATTGTGCATCTCTTGTATAAATTTGAACGATTTCATATCCAAGTATTGAATGAATAATTTAAGTTATCGATTCACGCCATTAGAAAACTTGTTTCTAACCCTAGGATGCTTACACCTTCTGGTAGGAGCACTCTCCTGCTTACTCAACTTATTGTGCTATTGTATTTATGTTATGTAAAAACCATGCGCATGAAAAATTCTTATAAAATGAAGCAAATTGAACTTTAGAGATAAAGAAAAGATATATATATATATATATATATATATATATATATATATATATATATATATATAATATATATATATATATATATATATATATATATATTATATATATATATATATATATATATATATATAGTCGCGTGTAATGGTTCGCGGCTGATAAGTTCGATGTCCTGGGAATGTGAAAACGCACTGCCCTTTAAATTAAGTTAAAAGACTTTATTGATTGAGAATACACAACAATTAATTTCACTATTTTACAAATCGCATTTTAATTTACGTTTCACTTTCTATCAATTTATATTCCAACTGTCTTCAAATATGTCCCAAAAATCACTACAGTATCAATCAATATCGCGTTAAATTCGTGCTTTACTCCTATCGCCGTTTTCTATACTACTACCCTATCCCCCCCATTCATTCAGCTCGGCTTTATATAGGGTCTCTAGTCATTCAATCCATTTCTCGTATATTGGCGAATGCTCTGACGAGAACTACCTGGGATGTTCGACTAAAGTTGCGACAGTAGCTCACAGAATTGTTTGAACATGTAACACTGCCCCCACCTCAGTCCTTTTCGCCCTGAAAAGATGTGCCGCCAGTAATATGGGGCAAGACGGTCCAGGTGTACGGTTTTCATTTTGGCTTTCGGCTTATGGTGTTCCTGTATACGGTATACAATGCCGCTGATTCACTTTGTAACTCGGTATGGTCCCTCCTAATTATGCTGCAACTTCGGAGACCTACACTTCCACTGTTGTAGGTTGTATAGCCACACCAATTTCATCATGAGGTCAGTAGCCGATTCGAGGTGTTTTCGCACTGTCCGATGTATCTGTTTTAACCGTTGTCTTAGCTCACTTGTGTACTTCTCAGCTTCATATCAGCTGGCAGACGGAAAGTCTTTCCGAACATGCCTTTGGCTGGGGCTTCGCCCGTTGATGCATGTTCGGCAGCTCTATACGCCATCAAGAATAATCGGATGTGTCGGTCCTAGTCCCTTTGATTCTCGTCAACCATCTTGGCGAGGTGTTTATTGAGTGTGCCGTCGAAATGTTCGACCATTCCATCGTGTTGGGGATGCAGTGGTGTTGTCATCGTTTTCCGCATTCCCAGCAGCTCGCACATTTCGCTAAAAACTAGTGACTCAAAGTTTCAGCCATGGCCCGAATGAAATTCACAAGGTACGCCATACCTACTGACCCAATTTAACACTAGCTGTTTGGCTAAAGTAGTTGTTTCCTGGTTGGGAATGGAGTAGGCCTCGGGCCAATTGCTGAAATAATCGGCCAGATCGATTTCCCCACTCGGATCCAGGAAGGGGTCCTGCGATGTCAGCAGCGATCCTTTCAAACGGTACCCCCATGCTATAGGTTTGCATTTGTCCATTCAGTCGTCGCTTTGGGCCTTTGACGGAAGCGCGAATTGTGCATCTGCAACACCAGTTCTCTACGTCTTCTCAAGCGAGGAGCCAGTGAAACCTGTCCCGCGATTTTGCTAAGACCTTGTTGACACCAAGGTGGCCTCCCGAGGATCCTTCGTGCATTTCCTTAACTGACTCGTGGATTTGGCTTTTGGGAAGTAAAGCTTGCATCCTATAGTAGCTACCATCCGCCGTTTCCCATTTCCGCTTCAGTACACCAACCCTCACCTGCAGGGAGTTTCATTGTGCCCAATAGCTTTTCAGGGTTACGCCATGCATTGAAACATCCTTCACCACCCGGTTGTCTCCTTCCATATGAGCAATGGTCTTCATCGGATAGCTGGGAATTTCAAATCACCTCCAATGATCAACCTTCATCGAATTCGGCCGTTATCAATCGCAGACACGGGCAGTTCCTTTTCCTCAATCCGGACATGGACGACGAGATAGGGCGTCAGCATTTCCATGAACTCCGCCCTTTCGATGAACAATTTCGTAGTCGTATGACTGCAATCTTTCGATCCATCTCGCAACTTGTCCCTCGGGGTTTTTGCAGTTAAGCAGCCATCTCAGCGATGCACGGTCCGTTCGAAGAACAAATTTCTGGCCATATAAGTACTCGTGCAACTGCTTGGTGGCCTCTATTATAGCCAATAGCTCCTTCCTGGTTACGCAGTAGTTCCTCTCACTTTTTGAGAGAACTCGACTGTAATACGAGAGGACTCTTTCGTCGCCATCGATCTGCTGGGAGAGTACAGCTCCAATCCCGCATTAACACACATTGGTGTCAACTGCAAACATTTTTCTGGGTTTTGGATATGCCAGCATGGGCGATTCACACAGCTTCTCCTTCAAGGTCTTAAATGCTGCCTGGCATTGTTCATTCCAGACATACGGACGATTTCTCCAGGTTAGCTGATAGAGACACTTAGCTAGTTTGGCAAAGTCTTTGACGAATCTTCGAAAGTACGTTGCCAGACCCAGAAAACTTCGTAGTTGGCCAGCTTTTCATGTTTTCAATTTTCTCAGGGTCTGTTTTGACCCCTTCTGCTGGTACGACGTGTCCTAGGTATTTAACTTCAGCTGCAAAAAGGATGCACTTGTTGGGACTAAGTTTCGAATTTGTCAGTCGCAATCGGCAGAACACATCTTCTAAGTTCCGCACATGCTCTTCGAACGTTCTCCCGATAACAATGACGTCATCTGAGTACACCAAGTAGGTCTTCCAGGTTAAGCCTCATGGCACGTATACCATCAGGCGTTCAAAGGTGGCTGGAGCATTGCAAATCCCAATTGGCATCACCACAAATTGCCGCGATCCGGTTTCAACTGAAAATGCGGTCTTCTCTCGGTCCTTCTTGTCGATTTCTACCTGCCAGTAGCCACTCTTGAGATCGAGTGTGGAAAACCATTTTGCGTCGGCCAAAGTATCCATGATGTCGTCGATGCGTGGAAGCGGGTAGCTATCTTTCTTAGTGACGTCGTTAAGCTGTCTATAGTTGACATAGAAACGAGTGCTACCATCCTTTTTCTTTGCTAGAACTACTGGCGCGGCCCATGGATTGACAGACGGCTCGATAACATATTTTTTTCCATGTTCGAGATCATTGCGATCACTTTTCCTTGTTTGGCTATAGGAAGACGTCTCAGTGCTTGTCGAATCAGCTTGGCTCCCTGTGTATCTATGACGTGAGTTACCATACTCATTCGATCTTGATCATCCGGTCTTGTTAAGAAGATGTTACTGTATTTGGTGACTAGATCAGAGGCTTGCTTAAATAGCAGTACTGGTAATGTAGTCTGCTTCAATATTCCTGACGTGAGTTCCCAAGCTTTGTCCGTAACTTGCGTCCTTTTTCAATGATGGTCGTGAGTAGCTTCCAAAGAGGTGATGGTGGAAACGACTTCTCCCGCTTTGATACTGGTGGTTGAGTCTGCTGTGTTAAGAACTCTAACCGGCACATATCCGTTTCTTATAGATCTTACAAGGCTTCGTCCAAAAATCAAACTGCGCAACGCGGACGTCTTCGTTGGCTCTATCAGATAAGATCGGTGGTTTCCAGAATCACCATCAAGCTTGGCCCATACTATGGTTTCGGAAGATTTTGGTACATCAGTGTCGGCACATACTACTACATTCATCTTGGGAATTTGAACGCTGGGATCCTGCATCAAGACTTCGACATTCTGCCATTTCAATACCCGTTTACCCAAATCCAACGTGATTCCATGTGGTCGCAGAAAATCCATTCCGAGAATGCAGTCATCCATAATGTTCGCGACCGGAAACTACGTCGGAACGCAAGGTCTCCCAACTGCCTCTTGAGGTTGACCTCTCCATGGACAAGTGCAGTTCTCCCGTAGCTGTCCGTAGTGAGAAAATCCTGCCCTTGTGAAGTTGTTCTTGCCTCACTAGGTCTGGTCGGATAATCGATCGGGTTGCACCTTTGTCGATTGTTATGGTGCAATGTTCTCCGACAACTTGACCCGGAAAGCATAAGTCTGCGTCTCCATGATGTTGTTTTTGCACAGTAATGGAGGTGCTGGAGACATCGATCCTCCTAACCAACCTCTGCCCCACGAAATTGACCCCCTCAGTTTGAAGGGCCTCCATTCTGGGGTCCTGACTCGGTCTGGATCTCTTTGTAGGTGCTCCTTCTCACCGCAATTGTATCATCTAGGCCACCATTTACCTGTGGCTCTTGATCAATTTCCACTCGCTCACACCGACACTCGCCTGTTACTACCTCGCGAACCCGGGCAGTGGTACGAGCCACATTTTTTGCTGCCTCAAAATTTAAACTATAATCCAATACATCTTTAACGTTTGCTGTTGAGCTAAACGCAAGTTTTGTGTCTAGTTTGACCGAACTATAAAAAAATAAGGAAGTGCTCCGCGCACATCAAGAAATCCAAACACGAACTTTACATTTAACTTTAAAACTTTATTGATTACAATCTCTTTTGAGTATTCACTCGGACAGCGTAACGTTCTACATCTAATTAGCAAAAACTGAAGGTGTTCATGGATACGCTTCTATTTATTATGCGAAAAATGATGAGTTCGCGACACGTGAATTAATTATGCGAAAGTAATTTTGATTACGATGGGACATGTGCCGCCGCGTAAATTGCTTACCTATTGTCTAGGTTCGGCACATGTCATTTCTATTGCAGATTCGTTGCATTTGGGTAAATGCAACGTTTGCAGTAATTGATTTATGTGAGAATTATTTTTATAGGAATTCGGAGTAAGCGTATACATGACTTCTCCCCCCTTACAATAAGAATTCTCCTGAATTCTAACCTTTTCATTACAATTTGTTTTAATGTTTTTGTTTACATTCATAATTTTTTTTTTTATGTATTTTATAAAAAATGGTAAGTATTGCAAAAATGATACATATAAGTATTGAAATTGTTGTTATTCCTAATATTGGACTTATAGTTTTGTAGAATTTAAGAATTTCTAAAGGTTCCAAATTTTCAATATGTTGTATGGTAATATTTTCAAAATTAGTTCTTTTGGTAAAATTAAAATTATAGTCTGCTTCATAATAAAATCTGTCAACAAATTTGATATCATTGCTACTGAAGGTTTCATTTAGGATTTGAATAGTACAATTATTGAATGTTATTAAGTAATTACCGTTTAGTTTTATATATCTGTCATCACAAGAATTTATAATTTGTTGATTTTTCATATTTTTACAAAGTATAGTTTGATCATCATTTTTACTTTTACTTTATTAATAAAATCTGTCAACAAATTTGATATCATTGCTACTAAAGGTTTCATTTAGGATTTGAATAGTACAATTATTGAATGTTATTAAGTAATTACCGTTTAGTTTTATATATCTGTCATCACAAGAATTTATAATTTGTTGATTTTTCATATTTTTACAAAGTATAGTTTGATCATCCAATTTTTTAATTTCTTGAAGTTTATTTATTTGTGTAAAGCAATTATTTTTTTCAATGCAATTGTTTACAATTTTGAGATCTTTTTCATATTGAATTTCTCCACTATATTGATATTTTGTTTGATTTATTTCAATAACAAATTGATCAATAACTTTGTTTATTTGATATCCGCAGGCCAATCCTCTTTTTTCTTTAAAAGCCGTTGGGCCTTGCTTAGTTGTGTGAGCAGACGCGTTTCGACTACTTTGAGTCATCTTCAGTGTCTAAAGGATGTGTTGAAGGGAGCGACTTTATATAGTCGTAGGATGGGTAATTAGCGAATAGGTAATTAGCGGATGGGTAATTAACGGATGGGTAATTAGCGGATGGGTAATTAGTGGATGGGTAATGAGGTCAGGAAGTAAATTACTCAATTATACCACCTAGGGGGGTATTATGTTTTTGTTTTTTTGCTTGTTGGCTGTCCGTTTGTTCTGTTTCATCTCGTTTCCGTTTTCGTCTAAGAGTGTGGTCTAGGACTGAGAAAATTGCGTCGGAATTGGTAACAAGTTGTTCGTTGATAATGTCACCGTCTGTCTTTCTATGTTTATAAATTTCAAGCCTTTCTAGGATGTCAAGTCTCGGTCCTTTGTTTTGTTTGTGTAGCAATTTCATAGAGTTTGTCATAGCATCAGGCTCATGTGCGTGGTTTTGTAGGTGCGTCGCATAATTGGAGTCTGCCTTGTTGTATAAGTAAGATCGTAGGTGCTCTTTGTATCTTGTCGTTAGTTTTCGTGTTGTCCTTCCTATATATACCATGTCGCAGTCCTTGCATGTCAGTTTGTATATGCCGCTGCCTTCGTATATCGATGTGTCATTCAGTTTTGGCTTCAGTTTGTTTCCAATGTTGTTGTTCGTTTTGAATGCAGTTTGCAATTTGTATTTCCTAAGGAAGTTTGATAGTTTGTATGTCTCTTTGCCTTCGTATGTTAACGATACCCACTGTTGGTCGTTCTTATGAGTTTCCGTCGGTTGGCGTTCCTGTTTTTGTTTGTACTGTGTGACTAGTTTGTCAATGTCGCATTGTTTGTATTGTACCCATCCTACGACTATATAAAGTCGCTCCCTTCAACACATCCTTTAGACACTGAAGATGACTCAAAGTAGTCGAAACGCGTCTGCTCACACAACTAAGCAAGGCCCGACGGCTTTTAAAGAAAAAAAAAAACAAATTGATCTTCTATATTAAGTTCTAAAAAGTTTTTATTTGGGATTGGGGTTATCAATTTAAGGTCGACTATTTTGTATTTATTGGGAATTTTAATGGCAAGGGTTAGTTCGTCCTTGTCTAGTTGCAAAAGTCCTGTTTTAGCGTTTTTAAGTCTGTAAAAGTCTAGTCCTGTTGTCAAGATTTCAGTAGTTGTCAATAAACTTGGGTGAACAATACCATGTCGGGTAAATGCTATGCTGTCCATAATTTGGTCTAGTTTTTCTTTAAGCATCTGCAATCTTATCATTTGATCTAACTGCAGTTGTTTTACTATAATTTTTCTTTCGTTAGCAGTTACTTCTTCGTAAGTTTTTGTAATTTGATTTCTATCTGATTCAATGGTGTTTTTAAGAATTTTTATCGAGTCACTGATATGCGAATTGATTTCTATTTGCTTATTTAGGTTACCGATAGTTTTGTCTTCGTTAATTTCTACTGTTTTCATGTGTTCAGTGATTTCCTTTCTATCGTCGTCATTCATGGTACCAAAAAGCCATTTTTCTACTGTACCAACGATATTGAGTAAACCTCTTTTCTTTCTAGGACTAGGTTGAATAGTTTTAAACTTTGCACGAATAGTTTCTAGTTCTTGTCTAATAGTCAAGTCATTCCCAAGGTTCAACCGTTTGATGTTTTCCTCTGCTAAATCGATTGCCTGCCTAAATTCTGTTAAATTGAGTACGTGAATTATTGTCCTAGCATCTTGAATAACCTCCGTTGTTCCCATATTTATTATTGTAAAGCCATTTTCAGTCGATATTGGTTGTATATTTAATGTCCCAGTTGTTGGTTTTACCATAGAGATTAGAAGCAACCATATGATGATTATGACCTAAAATAAGTATTTAATCTTGGATATGTCATAATAAAAAGTAATTGATTTGTTAAGGGTAAATGATTTAAACGACTTAAGTTAAGGTTAAATTATTGAAACTATTGAATTTTGCTTTGCAAAATATCTGCGAGCATTTTCTTCCTTAAATAAACCATGTCCTCTTGGGAAAAATTTGGTTCACAATTGCGAGTTATTTGTTCAGCAAATGTGCAGCTAAATACACCACAGTCATATGCATTTGTTTGAAGTGGACCGTTTAGAATTTGCTCCTTTTTCCAAAAAGAAAAATCTAAAACCTCATCTTTCTTGTCCATCGATTCTTCCTTGACATAATTTTCTAGTAAATCTAGAACTTCGGTATTTGGAGTCCTCATTGGATCATAATATTTAATGTATTTTTCCTTTGGGCTTATTATGGCTAAGCACCAATGTATTTGGTTTATGTGAACTGGAATTATTATTAAATCATAGGAGAATATATCCACTTTCCGTGTCCATCTTCGAACTGCACTATATCCTGTTTTGTTTAGGCACAGCGTGAAAAATGTATTCATTGCATACACTTTCGGAAGATTATTTGCATTGTCTAGTGAGCTTCTTTCTACTAGCAAATTTAGGTAAAAGTTAATTATTTGGTCGTTTAACCATTCTTTTCCTAGTAAGGTGGCTGCATCGCTCCTCTTTATTGATAAATTAAATTTCTTTACCAAAACCTCGGAGTTAGGACCTTCTTTAGCTTTTATTTCTGCTTCTAGAATTCTTTTATCCTCTGTTTTAACGATATCGTCTTCTGAATAATCGTTTAGATTTGTATGTTTTAATTCTCTTTTGATATTTGTGGGATGGACATTATGTAATTTTGCCCTTCTATATCTTGGTTTTTCTTTGTGTCTTACAGCTTTATAGTCCTTTATGAATCCAGTCGTCCTAGTTTCCTCGTAGTTTTCACGTTTTTTATTTATTTTTTCCAAATATTTTTGTTTTGCTTCGTTGATGTTATTTTTAATTTTTAAAGCGTCTATTCGTTGTTCCTGAGCATCGATAGGGGTACACTTGATAGTTGAATGATAGCGATTGTTGTAGTTTCTAACAGCCTGTTGTACTATTTGTTTTGGTGAAAAATTTGTTTTATTTAATATTAAAGTTCTGCATATCGAAAGTAATGTGTTGTGAAAACGTTCTACGTCAGCATTACCTGTATGGCTATGCGCTTTTGTTATGTGTAGTTCTACTTCCTCTTCTTTTAAGAATTCCTTTACGTTAATAGTATTTAATTCATTTCCTGCAGTAATTTTCTTGGGTTTTCCTATTTTTGCAAAATGTTCTTCTAAAGTTTCAATGATTGTTATATGATTTTTGTCAGGTAGGAAGTAAGCAGAGCCAAATTTCGAAAATCGATCTATTATTGTTAAGAAATCATATTTCATGAAGGTATGAATATCTATATTGATAATTTCGTTTTTACTGTCGGGTGTTTCTGTGTAATTAAATTTAGGTTTGATCGGTTTTCTGTCATATTTCACCATTTGACAGACATCGCATTGGTTGAGTACAATTTGTATTAGTTCCTGTAATTTTGGATAATAGATCTTGCTTTTTATAGAATTGAAAGTTTCTTGTATGCCGGAGTGCATACTTTCCTTTATGTGATACAGAGATATTTGCTTTACTGCTTCGGTTTCCGTTTTTATATCCTGAGCTCTAAAAGAGCATCGAATAAACTTGACTTGGCTGTCATTTGAGTACATTTCCCTTATTGTTTGTTGCAAGATGTTATATTTGCTGTCTTCAAGTTCCGTATAAATGCCGGTTATCCCCTTCTTTATGTACTTTCTAAGGATTTCGCGTAAATTGTCGAAATCGTATTCCGCTATATAAATTATTCGCTTTTTATGAATAACTTCTAACTCTTGGATCTTATTATTTGTCAATATTAACTGTGTCCTATATTTATTTACAATTTCCTCCTTAATAGGTATATGATCTTGTAGATCTTCTTCCGCAGAATGTTTTGTAGCTATTGTACTATCGTGACTTTCCAAGTTAAATATTATTCCTAAATCTGAAAAAGAGTTTGTATGTTTAAATGAGCTTGTCGACTTTTCATCACACTCCTTAGGTTGATTAGTACGGCTGAGAAAATCCGCTACCTTATTTTCTTTTCCCTTTACGTACTCAATATCAAAATGATATTCTCCTAGTTTTAAGAGCCATCTTTGATGCCTGGGTGAAAGGTCCTTCCCTTTATATTTAGCATGAAGGTATTTGATAGGTTGATGGTCCGTATAAAAAGTAAACTTGTTACCATAGAGATACGGTCTGAAATAATTGACCGACCACATAATGGCAAGAAATTCCTTATCAGTAGTGGCGTAATTCCGCTCATGACAGTTTAATGTCCTCGAGGCAAAGCGCACTGGATGCCCGTTTTGTGACAAAACGGCACCAATTGCATACTGAGATGCGTCCGTTGTTAATTGGAAGGGTTTCTGAAAATCAGGAAATCTTAAAACAGGATGTGATATTATAAGGGCTTTTAGTTTCTCAAAAGCGCTAATATAATTTGGATCTTTACAATTAACTTTTTGGTCCTTTTTCAGATACTTTGTTATAGGTTGAGCTACTTTTGCGTAGTCCTTAATAAACTTTCTGTAGTAACCCGTTAATCCTAGAAAGCTCTTTATCTGTTTGTGCGTTTTTGGCAATTCTAATTTTTGTATTATTTCAACCTTTTCGGGATTTGGTTTCAGTCCATCTTTTGAGATAATATGACCTAAGAATGTGGTCTCCTTCTTCATAAAATTGCACTTATCTATCTGGATTTTAAGTTGATGTGCTTTCAAAGTTTGAAAAATGTCTGTTAACGATTTAATGTGTTCCTTTAAAGAGGTGCTAAAAATCAGAATATCGTCTAAATAAACGACACAGGATTTATTTACGAAATCTCTTAACACGTCATTCATTAGGCGCTGGAATGTCGCTGGTGCATTCTTTAGACCAAACGGCATTCTTACAAATTCATAAAGTCCGTGAGGTGTTACGAAGGCTGTTTTATGCCTGTCTTCCTCTTTGACTAGAATTTGATGATAACCTTTTGCTAAATCGATTGTTGAAAAATATTGGGCTCTACCTAGTTTATCGAGGATAGAGTCAATATTTGGCAATGGGAATTTATCATCCAATGTTATTTCGTTTAGTTTTCTGTAATCTACCACTAAACGAAATTTCTTTTCCCCCGAGTTGTCCGATTTTTTCGGTACTATAATAAGAGGACTTGAATACATTGAATTACTCTTTCGAATAATTCCTTGCTTTTCAAGTTCCGCAATTTGTTTTCGGACCTCCGCTTCGTGCTTAGGAGGATACCTGTACAGTTTTGAGTTGACTTGATTTTCGGTTGTAGTCTTTATCTCATGTTTTATTGTGGGGGTACTCGTGAGTTTGTCACCCTCGTTAAAAAATATTCCCTCATACCGTTTTATCAGTTTTATTATTTCGGCATATTCTTCTTTGTTCAGGTGATCTAACTGTAATCTTTTTAGATAATCACCATGCACTTCTTCTAAAGAATTTACTTCATCAAAAGGATAAGGGCTATTAATAAATTTAATGGCATGTCCATTTAAAATAATTAATTTTCTCTCGAAATCTATTAATGTATCGAGATTATTTAGTAAATCAGTTCCGATTATGAACTGATATTTTTGGTTTTGTAACCTATTAACCTTCCACCGAACCAAGGCTCGTGAGGGTGGAGGATCAATTTCTTCTGGCGATGGAGTATGAACTTCATACTCGATCTTATCTTTTCCTGTAATAGTTGAAAATATGATTGGCTTGATTTTCACCTTATTAAATGTATTAATTCGGTCATCAATTACACTGAATGATGCCCCAGTATCAATTAAAGCTACATATTTAACATTATTTATAGTAATTTGAATCAAAGGCAATTGTTCCGAGGCTAGTTGCGAAAAAAATATTCATTTAGGTTAATTTCAGGGGGTGAGTCAGAGAAGGTTTCTTCATCAGATAAATTATTTGATTGGTTTTGGTTTTTAACCTTTTCAATATTTGATCTATGGAATTGCGCATTCTCAACTTCCATGGGCTCAATACCCGGTTGGAGTTTAGACTTCCATGTTTGTTTTGAACGACCTGAAAAATTATTGGCTTTATTTTGCCCCGATTTGTTTGAGTTCTGAGATCTGAAAAATTGATTTTGACCACTATTTTGTTGTCCACTGTCATTGTCTTTTTGTCTGTACTTATTAAATTGTCTGTTTTGTTTTGTATTATCCTCTCCGTCAGAATTTTTGTCAGTCTGTCTGTTTTGTGAGGAATTAGGATTAGAATCCTTGAAATTATTTTTGTGGAATTTAGGTTTGAAAATTTTGACCTTTCTAAATTCTGGTCTGATACATTCATCTTCAACTCTTCTTGATCTCATAATTTCTATTATTTTATCAATATTTGTCTCACTGTATATTTTTTCTAATAGAACACCTTGACTCATTTCTTTCACTACATTTGTTAAAATTGAATTAACATTACTAAGGTCAATAAACATTTTATCCTGATAATAGATTATTAGTTCATCTGCCTTATACTTAATTTTTTGTACTTCCTCAGCCAATTCGCTTACATTGTGCACCTTTAGTTCGTTGATTTTTTTGTAGATTTCCCACGGTTGAACGTCTGGTCTGAAACGTAGCTTTAGCTGATCCTTGATGAGTTGCCAATTATCTGTTTCTGGGATGTTGATGATTGCGTTCTTAGCCTCGCCTTGGATTTTCTCATAATAGATGGTCCTTACTGCTGTTTTCTTTGAATCTTCATTGTCAATTTTGCTCAAATAGTATTCAACACTGCTCAGGAAGCCGTTGATGGTAATATCTCCGACGCCGGTAAAGTTGTTCATATATTTGATTTCCTTTAATATTTTATCGTTATGATCGTTTGATGATTGTCTGTTTGAAATTTGTTGAAGAGCTGTTGCCAACTGTTGGACCTGCTCCTCCCTTTGAGCAAGTTGTAGTTGAAGTTGTTGGAATTGTTGAACCAGTTCTTCCATTCTGTATGCGTCGTTCCGCCCTTGGTTGAAGATATTCCTTCTTCTTGTTCTTCGTCCAGCAGGATCCACGTTTTATATGGGGTTTTTTAAAAATCTTAGGCTATGTTACCTGTTTCCAAGTTTTGTGAAACTTTGTTCAATTTGTCCGGTTTAATTTGTTCGGTTTGAAATGTTGCTTTTCACTTCTTATTAGGAACTTTGTTTGTTTTACACACTTTTTAAATTAATTTATGGGCGATCAGATCTCTACAGCAGCCTCACTGCGAGTTTTAAGCGGACCTTTATGCTTCGTGTGTCTGCTCTGATCTTATTATGCAGGGTTTTTTTTTTTTTTTTTTTTTTTTTTTTTTTTTTTTTTGTAGTATGGAGGTGAAGGCATTTATGCCCGCCGAGTCTGGCAGTGTGGGACTCCCATGGAGGATACCCTTGGACTACCCACTAAACACCTCCCCTGTCAATCTGAGAACCTAGCCTGGAACCGTTTGACACATTACTTCGGGCCAGGTCTCGTTTTGTTACGCCGTGGGGCGCCTTCAAGCTGGGGAGTCCCTTTCCTAGCAGGAGGGGAGGGGGGAAGAGGAATTGCCAGAAGAGCGATCCCCCAGCCCCAGCGCCTCCGGCTGCTGTGAGTCCCTTTTATATTTTAGGACTGCCCGAGCATAATGTGCCACCTGGTTCCATTTGTCAACCGATTCGAGCATCACCGCAACTATATTATCCGGGGTGAGCTCTCCCGTCTCCCTGTAGAGTTCCCTTCGCAGCCTGGCCCATTCCGTACACGCAAAAAATGTGTGACAGGCATTGTCCTCCTCTCCTGGGCAAAACCGACAATCGGGAGACCGTGACTTGCCGATCTTGTGCAGGTAAGACTGAAAACACCCGTGCCCGCTCAAAAGCTGGGTCAGATAGAAGTCAGTCTCACCATGCTTTTGATTTAGCCACGGTCTCACATCCGGGATGAGGCGCGCAGTCCACCTTCCCTTCGTGCAATTCCTCCAAGACTGCTGCCAATCGTTGAGCGAGCGTTGTCTCTCCTCGTGGACAACCATCTCCCTCGCATCCTCGTTTCGGCGCAGGTAAATAGCGCGGCGCTCTCTAGCAAGGAGGGCGACAGGTATCACGCCTGCAATCACTCTCACCGCCGAGTCGGAGACTGTTGGATACGAAGATGCAATTCTCAGTGCTCCTCTTCTCTTTACCTGTGCCAATCGTTTTCGGTATACCTCCTTGCTGAGAGCGTCGCCCCATACCTCTGCTCCGTACAGTAGCACTGACCCTACAGCACTCATCAAGAGGCGTCTTCTTGATGGGCTGGGTCCCCCTACGTTGGCCATAAGTCGACTCAGGGCCGATATTCCCGAAGCAGCCTTCTCAGCCGTTGCCCTGATTTGCTCAGAGAAACTCATCTTCGAGTCGATCAGTAGCCCCAGGTACTTCACCGCTGGCTTCGATTCGATCTGTATATCTCCAATACTGATCATCCTTACTCTAGGGATTCTCTTTTTTGTCAAGATGACCACTTCGGTTTTCTCCAGTGCTAGACTGAGCCCGCGAGTAGTCATCCAGTCCCTCACTCGGCGCACTAGCATACCTAGCCTAAGTTGCGCTTGTTCAACGGTGCGTCCGGCGACCAGAGCCGCAACATCATCCGCATAGCCGACCAAGCGCGACTCATCTGGCATCTCAAGTCTCAGTAGCCCGTCGTAAGACACGCTCCACAGGTCCGGACAAAGGATAGATCCCTGGGCAACCCCCGATGTAATTTCCATCCTTCGTTGGCCCTGTGTCGTGTCGTAGAGCAGGCTTCGGTCCTTTAGGTAGTTCCTCAAAAGGCGCATTAGATATTCTGGAACTTGAAAAGAGTTTTCCAGCGTGTCCAGAATATCCACCCATTTAGCGGAGTTGAAGGCATTCCTGACGTCGAGTGTCACCAACAGGACGATCCGTCGCTTGGTGCGACTATATGCCTCTGCCTTTTGGACCGCGTTCACCACCTCTGCAATCGCATCAATGGTAGAACGTCCTGCTCTAAAGCCGTACTGCCGAGGAGATAGGTCCCCAGCAGCACGAATCGCGTCAGTGAGTCTTCCCTTGATGAGTTTCTCTAGCACTTTCCCAGCCGTGTCTAGCATGCATAACGGGCGGTATGCAGACGGCGATTCGGGATTTCCCTTCCCCTTGCTGACCAGTACGAGCCTCGCCACCTTCCATCGTACCGGGAAAACCCCGTCCCGTAGGCAAGCGTTGAATGTGCTGAGCAGCAAGTCAGGACAATGGTGATAGACGAGGTGCAAAACCTCAGCTGGAACACCATCTGGACCTGGAGCCTTCCTTGCCTTCAGGGAGAGGACTGCCTCCTCCAGTTCCAGCTGTGTGAAGAGTTGGCACTCGACTGCTGTTTCACCATGGACAGCGTCAACACGGACGGGATGGGCGGGGAAGAGTCCCCGCACTATCGCGTCCATCTTTTCCGCGTCATGTATACAAGGCTTCCGTAGGGCACCAAGTTTCCCCATGACCAGCTTGTAGCCAAGGCCCCACGGATCCCTATTTACATCATCCACGAGGTCTTGCCAGCATCGGGCCTTGCTCTTGTTAATAAGCCTGCGAAGATATTTCCTGCCGGACCTGTATGCTGCTAGCCTAGTGTCTGCCTCCTCCCGTGTTCGCGCCCGCTGGGCCTCTCGCCGAAGTTTGTGACACTCGCTTCTTTGTTCGGCGATCTCGTTTGACCACCAGTATACTGGAGGCTTACCATGTCGGGGTCTCCGGCGGGGCATGGAAGACTCGCAAGCAGCTATGATGGTACTCATAGTTGAGTTCACCAAGTCCTTGGCTGTAGGCCCTCCACTCCCTGGCGGAGCTCCCAGCAACGGTGCGCCTGCCGTAAGCGCGTCAGTGAACTTCTCGACGTCCATCCTCCCAGTCCTCCATCCGAGGATTGAAGTTTGGGCATATGCACGCAGAGTGGCACCGTCGTGAATCTCAACAGCTATATACTGGTGATCACTAGCCGAGTAGTCCTCTAGTACTCGCCAGTTGTGTACTCTAGGTACCAGGGACTCCGAAGCGAGTGTCACATCGGGTATGGTTCCTACGCAACCCCAGCGGCGGAAAGTAGGGGTGTTACCAGTATTTAGGACAAAAAGCGCTGTTCTGGCCGCCATGTCCAATATTTGCTTTCCCCTTGGGTCGGATTGTGGCATACCCCATTCGATGGCTCTAGCGTTGAAGTCTCCCCCGACCAGCATGTGGCCCTCTGTGTTCGAGACAGCGTCCTCCAGGGCATCGAGTTTGGTTTGAAAGGATCGCATTGCCTCGTTAGGCGTCAGATAAACACTGAAATATGTTATCCCTGAACACCGCACCCACACAAAACCATCCCCGCGTCCATGGCCCTGCACCTGAAGGCGGGCGCTGTCTCGAACCCAGATGGCCGAGGTACCAGTTTTGTCAGTCCTTGTTATGATGTTGCTCGCTCAGCAACAGGAGGTCAGCTTTCTTATCCCTCGCAAACTGCTCAAGTAGGTCCTGGGCGTTTGTGCTTCGGTGCAAATTGACCTGCAGGATACGGATCATTTGAGTATCGATTTGGCTTTAGTTAGGGCCTCCTTGAAAACCCGGCATCTCCCTGTCCCCGGCTCATGTTTGAGGTCGCCGGGTGCTAGCTTAGCGTCCTTGCAAAGAATGCATTTTGCCTCGTTCGTGCACTCCTTCCTTTTGTGCCCCGTTTCACCACATTTGTAGCACAGAGATCTCCTGTCGGGTCCCCTACAGCCATACG
The DNA here is from genome assembly GCA_963969285.1 of Odontomyia ornata. Classification (NCBI taxonomy): domain Eukaryota; kingdom Metazoa; phylum Arthropoda; class Insecta; order Diptera; family Stratiomyidae; genus Odontomyia; species Odontomyia ornata. Next base: position 138,104,976 of record OZ017741.1, on the reverse strand, counting down.
CGGTGTGTCCGTATTCGAGGCATCTGAAGCAGCGGATAGGGATCGCTCTTCTCCGTATCCTGCAGATCACCCAACCTATCTTAATTTTGCCCTTCGCCAGGATTTGCTGGGCGTCTTTATCAGCTAGTTCGACAATAGCCATGCGTTGCCCCCTTGTGTTTTCACGCGTCAATCTTGCCTTGACTTCACTTAAGCTGGGGAGCTCCCTCCTAATGGCATCCTCTACTTCAGCTTTGTCCGTGACGCAGTCGAGGTCCCTGATTTCCAGGGTGGCCATTGGTTCGAGCGAGACAACCGTTGCCGCATCTCCAAGAACCTTTTGAACCGCGTCACGGAATGCATCTTTGTTTGTGGCCTCTGGCCCGAATTCCACCAGCAAGCCGCCGGTCCGGGTTGGTCGAACTGCTTTGATGGCAGTTTTGGTGTCGTCTGGCTTGACCGCTCCTTTAATTTCACGGAGGACATCTGCGTAGGTTCGGCCCTTAGTGGGTTTAATAAGCAGTGCCTCTCGCAAGGGTTTGTGCCGCGGTTTGCTTTTTGTTTTCTGCGGTATAGCGGGGGGCTCCTTGTTCTCTTCGTGGTTGAGCTCTTTGTCTTTTTTTTCTAGGAGTAGCTTTTTGGCCGCTTTTTTCGCTGCCTTGTTTCGCACCACATGAAACTCCTCGCCTGGAGTGTCAACTTCGTTTATGGTCTCATCCTTCCTCCTTTTCTCACAGTCGCCTTCAATTGGGCTACCGGCCATTCTTTTGCTGCTGCTAGGACCCACTGATGCCTCGAGGGAGAGCGTGTCTTTTTGGTGCTTCTCGGCTGCAAGCCACCTCCGCCTGTAGTGCGTTATGCGGCCAAAAAGCTCCTCCAGTTCAAGAATGCCATTCTTGACACTCTTGCCTATGTTTTTTTGCACTTCGCAGGCAGCCCTCAGTTGTTTGACGATATTCCCCGCTTTCCGAGTAAGCCGCTCCTCTTCGGCGCGGTCAAGGGTGATTGTGTTATTTGGCGCCACCTCTTGGGAGAGGCCCCCGTTTCCTAGCCCTTTTGCTTCTATCGCTTGGATCGCGTTTGAAGTGGCGTCGGCCAACGGCAAAACTTCTCCCTCCCCCAGTCTTACACTGGCCTCCGTTGGTGTCGCAACTTGATCCGGATTGTGTACGTCTTGCACTGGGCGCTCCGGGGTGCGCATAGTCCTTCTACTGCGCCCAAAGGCTGCAATGATGCCAGGTTGCACAACGCACTCTGCCTTCTTTCGTTCGTTAGTCCGTCTGTGGTCTGTCTCCGATGATTTAACCTGTGGTGTTGACTTTAACAGTGTTTCTGGGGTTTGCTGCCTCCCCCCGCAATCGGTGACTTTTTTCATCGGTGTTCTTGCCAACAGCGGTTTTTGCCTGAAAGGGTTCTCCGTGCTAGCGTCCTGTTTGCTTGTGGTTATTTGGTTAATAATAACCGTATTAACCTTCGCGGCTTTCCCGATTATTATTTTGTTTAATATTTATGTGTTTTTAGTTTATCGGCACCTTCGCGGCACTTAACCGATTTTATTTTTAAATAGTCACCACACTTTTTCGTTAGTTCCTTCCCGGATTTTCGAACTGTGGCGTTTACCGACTGCGCCAGTTTTGTGTCTAGTTTGACCGAACTATAAAAAAATAAGGAAGTGCTCCGCGCACATCAAGAAATCCAAACACGAACTTTACATTTAACTTTAAAACTTTATTGATTACAATCTCTTTTGAGTATTCACTCGGACAGCGTAACGTTCTACATCTAATTAGCAAAAACTGAAGGTGTTCATGGATACGCTTCTATTTATTATGCGAAAAATGATGAGTTCGCGACACGTGAATTAATTATGCGAAAGTAATTTTGATTACGATGGGACATGTGCCGCCGCGTAAATTGCTTACCTATTGTCTAGGTTCGGCACATGTCATTTCTATTGCAGATTCGTTGCATTTGGGTAAATGCAACGTTTGCAGTAATTGATTTATGTGAGAATTATTTTTATAGGAATTCGGAGTAAGCGTATACATGACTCGCATGGCTTGTTGCAATGCCTTTAATGCGCTGATGAATGCTTCTGCTGCTTCGTCATCTCGTTGTTCTGGGTCGTAAGCTGGGTAAGCCAAAAGTGCCAGTCACTCAATGTCTTGAGCTAGCTGCCATTGGGTTTCGCTAGACTTTTGCATTCGATGCAGTAGCTGTGACCGAAGTATCTGCTTCAGATGATCGTCTCAACGGGAGATAGTCTGCAAAAACTCAGCAGCTCGGCCTCTTAGAGCAAGAATTAACGCAGTTGCTCGTTCCTGCTCATTCCAGTGATTTGTCCTAGCGGCGGCTTTAAACTGCATTTTGTAGATAATTCAGACCATTTACCCGTCGAATATTGGTGCTTTCACATTTAAGGATGTGGCACTGCGGTTATAAGCGGGGCTTTAATTCAATTGACTGTTTTTGCAAATTTGCTTTCAAATCAGTTGACTGGTTTTGCTAACCGGCCTTGATTTCGAATGCTTGTCGGCCCACCTTCTGGTTTAGCTTTGATGATTGTTCATCTAGCTTCGCTGATTGTTCATTTAACTTCGCTAATTTGTTCATTTAGCTTCGCTAATTTTTCATTTAGCTTCGCTGATTGTTCATTTAGCTTCGCAGTCATACCGGATGACTGTTTTAAATCTTTGTATGCTAGGACCTCATTAATCAATGCGGCAAATCTCGTTCAAATCAGAGTTTAACTCTAGACAGGGCAAAATCATTCAAATTTTAGTGGAAATGGCAGCTAAAAATATTAGGTTTTAAAATTTCGACCATTTTATTTTTCATTCGATTTAAAAAAATTTCTGCACAATACAAGAACTTAGTACGAAGATCCATAATCTCAAGTTTCATCAAAGTCCGTTGGAAAATGTGACCGCTAGAGGGCCACGAAAACCTGAAAAAGTCGCTTATTTAAGCCGCCGCCATTTTCAAAATTGCACATGTATGATCACCAAAATGTCAAAGTTTCTAGATCTAATTAATTTCTATCTTAAAACCAAATTTCATTCAGACTGGATTAAAATTGTGACTTTTAAAGGACTTTGAAATTTTGAGTTTCACCGGGCCGCCATTTCGATTTTTGTGACCTGACCTCCAGTTTTTTTACACAACTCATTAGATACTTATAGTTTCTATCAAACTACCGAATTTCATTGACATTGGTTGAAAGCTTTGGTCAAAACTACAACAACAAAATTTTGTACGTATTTCGACCTTCGAGCGGCCGCCATTTCGTTTCAGCCGTGCGACCTTGAATTTTTTATTGTGAGATTCATCACATACATCAGTGAATCTTTGTACCAAATTTTATCCAAATCGGAGCAATACTTTGGTCAGAACAGAAATCACGATTTTTCGTCAAAAATGGCCATTTTGTTTTCGCCTGGCCGATATAGCTGTTTCACGAACATAACCGAGATATTTACCCAGTACACCTTTTCCGAAAATTTGGTGAAAATCGGAGTAAAATTGCAACCTCTAGTGTGGTCACAAATTTCGTTATATCCCATATATATATATATATATATATATATATATATATATATATATATATATATATATATATATATATATATATATATATATCTATATATATATACATATATATATATATATATATATGTATATATGTATATGTAATTATATATATATATATACATATATATATATGTATATATATATAAATATATATATATGTATATATATATATATATATATATATGTAGATATATATATATATATATATATATATATATATATATATATATATATATATATATACACATATATATATATATATATATATATATATATATATATATATATATATATATATATATATATATATATATATATATATATATATATATATATATATGATACTCTCCGCAATAGGTAAATTTTTTTCGAGTAATTTACCTAAAAGAAAACTGGCTGTGCCCAATAAAGGAATAAATAAATTTTATGTAAGCGACGCCATATCAGTTTTTCCCTGTTTCTTTTGTGATGATAGTGAACGCCTTGGTAGTTTTTATTTTGAAACGAGGAAATTGATTTGGCAACGCTTCCATAAAATGTATTTCATACTTTTAGGACACTTTGAGGTTGGGCTTCCATTTTGTTTAATTTTTTTGTGAGTCGATTACGGACATCCAGGCGGCCGTGACGAGGGTACTCGTGGACATCCCAGTCTTAGCGTTCCAGAAATGTTACAAATCATGGAAAACGCGCTGGAATCGTAGTATAGCTGCCCAAGAGGACTACTTTCAAGGGGATGGCAGAGTTGTAGAATAATTTTTAAATATACGGTTTTCATGGAATGAGTCTCATTACTTAATTGTCACACCTCGCTTTTTTAACATGTTTGCAGAAATCCTATAACATTTCACTATTTCACTGTCAGAGTCTTCTCTTTTCTACATATGGGCGAAAATTTAAAGCACGAAAAAGAAACATGCCAATTCTTCTGAGGCATATGCCTACGTCACACAACGAAAGCCTCTTAATACGTTTTAAGTGCACTTAGATTTACTACGATATGAGCTGTCCGTCACGTCAGACATATACCGAAGGTCTTCGTGAACAACTCTACGAATAAGGCGCTCAGAAACATGAAGGTCACTCGCAAGGACCCTCATTGATTTTGAAGGGTCCTCGTCTATGATCGCTTGCACTTGCTCTAAAAATTCTGCAGAACAGACAGCGTCAGAACGTTGTTCGTGCTTTTTGCGTATTGCAACCGATTCTGTATCGCCTCCTGATGCTCCCAATTCACGGCGAATCTTATGCACGAATGAACGGGCGCAATTAAAAAAATTAGAGATCTCTAAATCTGTATGATTCACACATATAGCGACGATGACAGCCTGTCTCTTCATTTCTTGAGTGATGTTGTAGTCCGCGATTTCTTATCTGAAAAGGATAAGAAATAAAAAAAATTCGCGAAGTTATAGTCACATTTATGCATGTCCTCAAATACCGTACGCACCCTGTATATATATATATATAATATATATATATATATATATATATATATATATATATATATATACATATATATATATATATATATATATATATATATATATATATATATATATGTATGTATATATATATATATATATATATATATATATATATATATATATATATATATATATATATATATATATATATATATATATATATATATATATATATATATATATATATATTTATACATATATTTATGCATATGGTCCATGTGTCGTAGAGGCTAGGGTGCTCACCGCTTGCGTAGCAGTTCCCAAGTTCAAAGTTCGTTGGTTGGTAAGTTTAAAAAGTAATGAGCTTTGCTGGTAATTTTTCGATTGACTATTTCTTTTATTCAAAATGAATATTTAATTACATATTATCCATTATTATCTATGATCTTTTGCCATTTTTTGGGTAGAGCCATTATTCCATCTGCGTAGAACTCCTGTGGTTTAACGACAAAAAAACATGGCCAAGTGATTTTCACAGTCCCTTTTTGAAGTGAATCTATTTTCATTAAGGAAGTTTTACAGAGCCCGGAGCAAATGGTAGCCTGATGGTGCAAAGTATGGACTATACGTTGGATGCATCAAAACTTCCCAGCCAAGCCCTGTCAATTATTACCGATTCATCAAAGATGTGTGTGGTCTGGCACTGTCATGATGGAAGACAACGCTCTTTCTTTTGATCAATTCTGGCCAATCCTGCTTCATAAATGGCTCGATTTCGTTGCGTTTTATTAGCATTTTGCAAATAGAAATTCGGTTGACCAAATTTTTTTGTGTTAATTCATGCAGCACCCAAACGTTGTGCTTCTTTTTTTATCCAGCGTTACACAAATGGTTCAAAACTGTTTGGTGATGGATATTCAGTTCCTTAGCAAAGTTATGGCTGCTTATATGTCGGTCTTCTTCAATTTCTGTAAGATTTCATCGACCTTTTCAGTGATTGGTCGACCTGAGCGAGGTGCATCTTTCACATCAAAATTTCCAGAACGAAAGCGAGCAAACCATTTCTTGGCTGTAGTTTTTGATAAAGTATCTTAACTGTAGACACGACAAATTTATGCATTCTCACCTTGATCGTAGTGATATTGTACAAGTAAAATATAACTAATTTTTCAAAAATTGACTCAACCTGATTAGTATTGCCTGATATATGCCAACGAACACTCTCTAGTGACAAAAAGGCTCAATACATTTTAGATTATCCAATATATATATATATATATATATATACATATATATATATATATATATATATATATATATATATATATATATATATATATATATATATATATATACATGGTATTTATATAGAGATACATATTGTTACATGCACGAATCATTGTGCGAGCTACTGTTGCAATTGTTTTCACAACCATTTGAACCTTATGATCAACAAAGTGAATTTACTCGAAACTACGAGAACCCACCAAGCATGAACAACATCTGAAAGTGACGTCACTTCATTCATTAAGCTGCTCGAATATAATAGGTACCACTCGGCAGAACATTCGCCAATAAACGAGAAATAAGTTGAATGCTGGGTAAGCCAAAAGTGCCAGTCACTCAATATCTTGAGCTAGCTGCCATAGGGTTTCGCTAGACTTTTGCATTCGATGCAGTAGCTGTGACCGAAGTATCTGCTTCAGATGATCGTCTCAACGGGAGATAGTCTGCAAAAACTCAGCAGCTCGGCCTCTTAGAGCAAGAATTAACGCAGTTGCTCGTTCCTGCTCATTCCAGTGATTTGTCCTAGCGGCGGCTTTAAACTGCATTTTGTAGATAATTCAGACCATTTACCCGTCGAATATTGGTGCTTTCACATTTAAGGATGTGGCACTGCGGTTATAAGCGGGGCTGGTGAGGTAATTACTATTGCCTTTGCTGCTTCCAATTCCTTTTTCATTGTTTCCATCTCTTGGTTGATTCTTCCACAACCTGGCTGATCTCATGGTTGGTTCTCTCCTTGACCTGGTAAACCTTTTCCTCGACGCATTTAATTTGTTTGTTCAGACTACCGAGCTTCGCTTTTATTTCAATTGACTGTTTTTGCAAATTTGCTTTCAAATCAGTTGACTGTTTTTGCTAATCGGCCTTGATTTCGAATGCTTGTCGGCCCACCTTCTGGTTTAGCTTTGATGATTGTTCATCTAGCTTCGCTGATTGTTCATTTAACTTCGCTAATTTGTTCATTTAGCTTCGCTAATTTTTCATTTAGCTTCGCTGATTGTTCATTTAGCTTCGCAGTCATACCGGATGACTGTTTTAAATCTTTGTATGCTAGGACCTCATTAATCAATGCGGCAAATCTCGTTCAAATCAGAGTTTAACTCTAGACAGGGCAAAATCATTCAAATTTTAGTGGAAATGGCAGCTAAAAATATTAGGTTTTAAAATTTCGACCATTTTATTTTTCATTCGATTTAAAAAAATTTCTGCACAATACAAGAACTTAGTACGAAGATCCATAATCTCAAGTTTCATCAAAGTCCGTTGGAAAATGTGACCGCTAGAGGGCCACGAAAACCTGAAAAAGTCGCTTATTTAAGCCGCCGCCATTTTCAAAATTGTACATGTATGATCACCAAAATGTCAAAGTTTCTAGATCTAATTAATTTCTATCTTAAAACCAAATATCATTTAGACTGGATTAATATTGTGACTTTTAGAGGACTTTGAAACTTTGAGTTTCACCGGGCCGCCATTTTAATTTTTGTGACCTGACCTCCAGTTTTTTTACACAACTCTTTAGATACTTATAGTTTCTATCAAACTACCGAATTTCATTGACATTGGTTGAAAGCTTTAGTCAAAACTACAACAACAAAATTTTGTACGTACGAGGTGTGTTCAAAAAGTATCGCGAATTTGGAATTTTCGCGGATTACGTATATTCGAATTTCGATTTTTTTGTGGCGTTATGTTGGTACTCATGTCTGTCACTTATGCCGACAAGCTCGGCCATTTTGAATGTTCACTTAATTGGTGATAGCTGCTTTACTTGCACGTGTTTTCAATCGTCTTCGATTTTTACTTATTCAAAAAAATGGATCAAAGAACGTGTATCAAATTTTGTGTGAAAAACGAAATTAAGTGCGCGGATGCATTCCGAATGTTGACTGTGGCATACGGAGAAGCTACCTTGGACCGAAGCAACGTTTATCGGTGGTACAAAATGTTTTTAAAGGCCGAGAAGATGTGAACGACGAAGAGCGTGCCGGACGCCCGAGCACTTCAACAACAGACGAAAAAATTAATGAAGTGGAGAAAATGGTATTGGCCAAACGCGAATCACCGTTAGAGAAGTTGCTGAGGACCTAAACATATCGATTGGCTCGTGTCATTCGATTTTTATCAACGATTTGGGCATGAGACGGGTCGCCGCGAAATTCGTACCAAAATTGCTCAATTGCGACCAAAAACAGCAACGCATGAACACTGCTAATGAGATGTTAACTCTGTCCGCGACGAACCAAATTTGCTCCAGAGGGTCATAACTGGTGACGAATCGTGGGTTTATGGTTATGACGTGGAAACCAAAGCTCAATCATCTCAATGGAAGCTGCCGCATGAACCAAGACCGAAAAAAGCGCGCCAAGTTCGGTCGAATGTGAAAGTTTTGCTGACAGTTTTCTTCGATTGCAGGGGCGTGGTGCATCATGAGTTCTTGCCACAGGGAAGAACGGTCAATAAGGAATATTACCTGCAAGTTATGCGCAATTTGCGCGAAGCAATCCGCCAGAAACGCCCGGATTTGTGGGAGAACATAAATTGGCTTTTGCACCACGATAACGCCCCTGCTCACACATCGTTGCTTGTGCGCGACTTTTTGGCCAAAAATAACACACTAATGATGCCGCAGCCACCGTATTCCCCAGATCTGGCCCCCTGTGACTTTTTCTTGTTTCCTAAACTGAAGAGGCCCATGAAAGGACGACGTTACGCTACGCTTGACGAGATAAAGACGGCATCGAAGGAAGAGCTGAACAAGATTAAAAAAAAAAGAATTTTTTGAAGTGCTTCGAAGATTGGAAAAACCGTTGGCACAAGTGTATAATATCTCATGGGGATTACTTTGAAGGGGACAAAATAGATATTCATGAATAAATAAATAATTTTTGAAAAAAAACGTTTCAGCCGTGCGACCTTGAATTTTTTTATTGTGAGATTCATCACATACATCAGTGAATCTTTGTACCAAATTTTATCCAAATCGGAGCAATACTTTGGTCAGAACAGAAATCACGATTTTTCGTCGAGAATGGCCATTTTGTTTTCGCCTGGCCGATATAGCTGTTTCACGAACATAACCGAGATATTTACCCAGTACACCTTTTCCGAAAATTTGGTGAAAATCGGAGTAAAATTGCAACCTCTAGCGTGGTCACAAATTTCGTTATATCCCATATATATATATATATATATATATATATATATATATATATATATATATATATATATATATACATATATATATATATATATATATATATATATATATATATATACATATATATATATATATATATCTATGTATATAAATGTATATATATATATATATATATATATATATATATATATATATATATATATATATATATATATATATATATATATATATATATATATATATATATATATATATATATATATATATATATATGCATAAATATATATATATAATATATAGATATATATATATATATATATATATATACATATATATATATATATATATATATATGTATATATGTATATATATATATATATGTATATATATATATATATATATATATATATATATATATATATATATATATAAATATATATATATATATATATATATATATATATATGTATATATATGTGTATATATATATATTTATATATATATATATATATATATATATATATATATATATATATATATATATATATATATATATATATATATATATATATATAAATATGATACTCTCCGCAATAAGTAAATTTTTTTCGAGTAATTTACCTAAAAGAAAACTGGCTGTGCCCAATAAAGGAATAAATAAATTTTATGTAAGCGACGCCATATCAGTTTTTCCCTGTTTCTTTTGTGATGATAGTGAACGCCTTGGTAGTTTTTATTTTGAAACGAGGAAATTGATTTGGCAACGCTTCCATAAAATGTATTTCATACTTTTAGGGCACTTTGAGGTTGGGCTTCCATTTTGTTTAATTTTTTTGTGAGTCGATTACGGACATCCAGGCGGCCGTGACGAGGGTACTCGTGGACATCCCAGTCTTAGCGTTCCAGAAATGTTACAAATCATGGAAAACGCGCTGGAATCGTAGTATAGCTGCCCAAGAGGACTACTTTCAAGGGGATGGCAGAGTTGTAGAATAATTTTTAAATATACGGTTTTCATGGAATGAGTCTCATTACTTAATTGTCACACCTCGCTTTTTTAACATGTTTGCAGAAATCCTATAATATTTCACTATTTCACTGTCAGAGTCTTCTCTTTTCTACATATGGGCGAAAATTTAAAGCACGAAAAAGAAACATGCCAACTCTCCTGAGGCATATGCCTACGTCACACAACGAAAGCCTCTTAATACGTTTTAAGTGCACTTAGATTTACTACAATATGAGCTGTCCGTCACGTCAGACTTATACCGAAGGTCTTCGTGAACAACTCGACGAATAAGGCGCTCAGAAACATGAAGGTCACTCGCAAGGACCCTCATTGATTTTGAAGGATCCTCGTCTATGATCGCTTGCACTTGCTCTAAAAATTCTGCAGATCAGACAGCGTCAGAACGTTGTTCGTGCTTTTTGCGTATTGCAACCGATTCTGTACCGCCTCCTGATGCTCCCAATTCACGGCGAACCTTATGCACGAATGAACGGGCGCAATTAAGAAAATTAGAGATCTCTAAATCTGTATGGTTCACACATATAGCGACGATGACAACATGTCTCTTCATTTCTTGAGTGATGTTGTAGTCCGCCATTTCTTATCTGAAAAGGATAAGAAATAAAAAAAATTCGCGAAGTTATAGTCACATTTATGCATGTCCTCAAATACCGTACGCACCCTGTATATATATATATATATATATATATATATATATATATATATATATTATATATATATATATATATATATATATATATATATATATATATATATGTATATATATATATGTATGTATATATATATATATATATATATATATATATATATATATATATATATATATCTATATATATTTATACATATATTTATGCATATGGTCCATGTGTCGTAGAGGCTAGGGTACTCACCGCTTGCGTAGCAGGTCCCAAGTTCAAAGTTCGTTGGTTGGTAAGTTTAAAAAGTAATAAGCTTTGCTGGTAATTTTTCGATTGAATATTTCTTTTATTTAAAATGAATTTTATTTAATTACATATTATCCATTATTATCTATGATCTTTTGCCATTTTTTGGGTAGAGCCATTATTCCATCTGCGTAGAACTCCTGTGGTTTAACGGCAAAAAAACATGGCCAAGTGATTTTCACAGTCCCTTTTTGAAGTGAATCTATTTTCATTAAGGAAGTTTTACAGAGCCCGAAGCAAATGGTAGCCTGATGGTGCAAAGTATGGACTATACGTTGGATGCATCAAAACTTCCCAGCCAAGCCCTGTCAATTATTACCGAGTCATCAAAGATGTGTGTGGTCTGGCACTGTCATGATGGAAGACAACGCCCTTTCTTTTGATCAATTCTGGCCAATCCTGCTTCATAAATGGCTCGATTTCGTTGCGTTTTATTAGCATTTCGCAAATAGAAATTCGGTTGACCAAATTTTTTTGTGTTAATTCATGCAGCACCCAAACGTTGTGCTTCTTTTTTTATCCAGCGTTACACAATTGGTTCAAAACTGTTTGGTGATGGATATTCAGTTCCTTAGCAAAGTTATGGCTGCTTATATGTCGGTCTTCTTCAATTTCTGTAAGATTTCATCGACCTTTTCAGTGATTGGTCGACCTGAGCGAGGTGCATCTTTCACATCAAAATTTCCAGAACGAAAGCGAGCGAACCATTTCTTGGCTGTAGTTTTTGATAAAGTATCTTAACTGTAGACACGACAAATTTATGCATTCTCACAAGTAAAATATAACTAATTTTTCAAAAATTGACTCAACCTGATTAGTATTGCCTGATATATGCCAACGAACACTCTCTAGTGACAAAAAGGCTCAATACATTTTAGATTATCCAATATATATATATATATATATATATATATATATATATACATATATATATATATATATATATATATATATATACATACATAGTATTTATATAGAGATACATATTGTTACATGCACGAATCATTCTGCGAGCTACTGTTGCAATTGTTTTCACAACCATTTGAACCTTATGATCAACAAAGTGAATTTACTCGAAACTACGAGAACCCACCAAGCATGAACAACATCTGAAAGTGACGTCACTTCATTCATTAAGCTGCTCGAATATAATAGGTACCACTCGGCAGAACATTCGCCAATAAACGAGAAATGGGTTGAATGGCTAGAGACCCTATATAAAGGCGAGCTGAATAAATGGGGGATTATTCATTACAACCGCGATAATAAAAACTGCGATGGAGTGGAGCGCGAGGTAAAAGCGATATTGATTGAGTGATTGTGAAGTGATTTTAGAAGACAAATGCAATAGAAATTTGTTTACAAGTGGAAGCTAGACTTTTAATAGTGAAATTAATAATTGTGCATTCTTTCAAATAAACTTAATTGAAAAAGACATTGCGTTTTCACTTTCCCGGAACATTAAAGTTATTGGCTGCGAACTATAACACCCGACAGTGGTGTCAAGAAGTGAGAAAGAATATTTTGGAAGTGAACATTTTTAAAGTGCACAATACTTAAAATTAACGTAACTGGTGGAAAAATAGCCGAAACAAGAAAAATGCCAGGAAACTTACATCTAAGAATTGATCAACTGACCATATCGGAGCTCAAGGAGGAGTTGGAACAGCGAGCTCTGGCCACACAGGGTACATAGGACATACTGATTGTACGCTTGCGTGACGCGATCGAGTTGGACGGCGTGAATCTGGATGTGGGTGAGCCCTCAGATGTGGAACAAGGTGCAGAAGGTGGAGAAGTAGAAACACCAAAATCAAAGGAGCTAGAAAATGCGCTAATGCAAATGTTAATGCTGATGCAGCAAGAGTAGCGACAACAGTCCTCTAATTTAACTGCGAAGCTGAATGAACAATCAGCGAAGCTAGACTAACAAGCGCTCGAAACCAAGGCAGACATCAAGGCAGACATCGCACAGAAGCTGGAGAAACAGTCAACTGATTTGAAGGCAGATTTGGAAAAACAGTCTACCGAAATTAAAAGCGGAGCTCAGTAGTCTCAACAACCAAATTAAATGCGTCGAGGAAAAGGTATACCAGGTCGAGGAAAGAATCCCATGAGATCAGCCAGGTCGAGGAGAGAATCAACCATGAGATGGAAAACATGAAAAAGGGATTGGAAGCAGTGAAGACAGAAGTAACCATCTCACCAGCTCCGCTTATAACCGCAGCACAAAGCACATCCAAAAATGTGCAAGCACCAATATTTGATGGGCAAACGGCTACCGAGCTGTTGCAGACCCTCCCTGTTGAGTTGCATTCAAACCCGGCTGCTATAATGAATGCGCTTGATGTGGAGACGATCATCTGAAGCAGATTTATCGGTCACAGCTACGGCATCGGATGCAGAAGCCTGGCGAAACCTTACAGCAGCTAGCGGAAGACATTGAGCGACTGGCACTTTTGGCTTATCCAGCTTATGATCTAGAACATCCAGATGACGCAGCAACAGAAGCATTTATCAGTGCATTAAAAGACCAAGAATTGCAGCAAGCCGTGCGTTTAGCTCAAAAGCAAACAGTTAAGGACGCATTGGCTTATAGTCTGAACTTTGAGGCAGCGAAAAATGTGAGCCGTACCACTGCCCGGGTTCGCGAGGTAGTGACAGACGAGTGCAGGTGTGAGCGCGTGGAAATCGAAATAATCAATAACTAACAAACACCTTGCATATCAATTTTGTTTCAAATTAACGTGATATTCCAAAAAAAAAATTTAACTTAATTTAAAATGCTTTTAATTAATATACGTGAGACATAAAAACATTAATATAAATTCAATTTTTCAACAACCAAAGATGTGGCTATAAATAAAAATACTCGATTCGAATTCGGCGCGGGCAAAGGGTTAAAGAAAATTCATGCATACTATAGAACAGATCCACTAATTCACTACACAACCAGCGAATTGTTTCCATCTAGAGAATCCTACTATGACTTGAAAGTATTTAAAAACGACATTTTCTCACTCAGCTCGTCGTAATCCTAGACATAAAAAATATACATTTACACTCATAGAATTGTTAGTAACAAATCTTATCAGTGAACAATCTACTCAACGCAACTTCGTATTCCATGCATCCCATCAGTGGATTCACATTTACATTCAGGAGCGTCGCACAAATCATGTACGCTTAAAAATGAAACCACAGCAACAATTCCAAAAACCTGATTTGCACTTACACCACTATAGGATAAGTGAATTAAGAGGGAATTGCAAAGCGTGAGTACTCGAGATGAAGAGTCTTATGAGGGAGTTGGCCGTGGCGGGCGTAGACGCGCTGTCGTTATTCCGGCCACCTTTAAATTTTTAGCTGTAATTCTACACAAAAATGTTAATTCGTACACCGGAATATGTTTCAATTCTAAGATTTAAAAACGACTAAAGCGGCGCAAAGTAATATGACCTAGAGTTCGCGCATGGAAAAATTGAATCGTTTGCAATTGTGCTTTGTTTTGCTGAAAGGAAAAATATTCATTGCATGCAGAATTGGAAGTGAAATTTTCAGATTAAAACTCAATTAGTGTACAGTGCTCGGCAATTGATGGTGTAAGTTATTTTCATTTTTCCGTGTCCAGATTTGCCCTTAGTGCTTCCCCCTGATCGAGATCCGACCCATTCAGGAGCACTTAACGGAACACCTGTACTGCTGATTGTTGGAACTACACAGATCTCGAAGTCACCATATACTTCGAGGACAGAACAGACAAAACAAGCGCATAGAACAGTGAAAAGGTTTTAGATACTTTTCATAAAGTAAAGAGCGAATCACAGTTACATTTCAACGCATGTACACTTCATCAAGGTTGTCAATGATGTATAGATATTCATGGTTTGGTTTTGGGTGTTAGCCTATGGAACAAAACATACACCTGGATTGTGTTGTGGTATTTTCGAAGCGGTTTTCAATTTAGCCAAAGATGATTTTGGAATGGAACAATTGGAAAGTTAAAAACATGAACATAAACTGGTCTTGAGAAGCATATGAACTGCAACCGATAGAAGTTTTTTTCTGACCCGGGTCACAATTGGTGACGGAATTTTGTAAATACAAATATAAGTATAATTATGCTAGAGTAGTTTGATTCAAAACTGCCTGTCATTGATGATAAGAGAATTAAACCATAATTTTGAACTGAAATCATATGATGTATGGCGGGTGATTCACTAATACATGAAGGTGATTTGAATCCCAACAAGTATGAACAGTGCAGTGGACGGAATAAATAAAACTACATACTTTATACAAGAAGTTTGTAAAATTTTGTTGGTGTAACTATACTACCAGGAATTCGTTTATGAACGAAGCTTTTGTTGAAGCTCGAATTGCAAGGTAAACGGGACAGCTGCTACCCGGTGGTGTCGTATTGGAAGTGAATGGAATTAGCCTCACAGGACTCACGAATTATCTTAGTGTCGCCAGAGAAGAATTGATACGAATGCTAGCAGAAGATAAACGGGGAGATGCAGCTTTAGTTGTCTTCGCAAACAAACAAAATTTGGCAAACGCAATGAATGCAGCAGTTTACTTCTGCTGCAGGCTAGGTCTGCACTCGCTACGAAATCGCAACTTGCATATACCAGTGACATACGCAACAAGTGTTGAAGGTTTATATGATGGTCTCGACTATTGGTCCAATCAACTACAATAAAAAATGTCTGTCGCTAAATATTTAATTTAAACATAATTTAAATATAACACAAAAAAATATTAAAAATTAAATAGAAAAATAAAAAAGGAACAATAATTAAAGTAGTAGTCTAAAAAAATGAATCTCAGATGAATCTGTTTTCGACAGAATCGATTGTCGTCCACCACCACATCGTTGTCGAGCGCTCGACGGACCATGTGGGTAAGCACCCTTTTAAGTTCATTTCTTTTTTTAGATATGTTCTTTTTAAAAATTTGTTTTATTCTATATTGGTTACATGCTAATAGCAATTACAGCTACAAATAGTTTATTTAATTTTCATCGTCAATTTTAGCTAAAAGTGTTATTATTATCAATGTTAACTTCTCTTTAAATCACACATACAAATCTGTTCAATTACCATTCGGTCATTTTGTTTAGTTGCCAAGAATTGATTAATCAGCATAATAAAATGAATTGTTAGAGTACACCCCTCGATCTTTCCTTTCCTTCTGCTCTGACCGGGGGAAATGAGCCAGCCATCGGGCACCAACTAACCTCCTTTTGTTTCAGGTGACTTTGTGGGTTGAGTGGCCCGAGCAAGGTGCCTCTTTATGGCATAGGGTTATGTCATCGAATTGCATAATTCTATGGCATAAACTGGTCACCGGGGTACTTCTCCTCTGATGGGAAGGCTCATACTAGTTAAGTTGTATGAGTTTGCCACTCAGAAGAGAAATACCTGGCCACTACAACATATATGGATTTTGATCCGGTTGGGCGGGTGCGCGGGGGCTCCATCACCACCCGGTTGCCCCTCTCTTATTTGTGGGCCATGAGCCTCTCCGGGTAAAGACGGAGTTACCCTAAGTCCGTCCATTTTTACTTGTTTCACTTGTTCTCTGAACAAGTCATTTTCTCTCGGTATGGTTGCCTACGATTTTTGCGACTTCGATCGCCTTTCTTTTTCGTCCCAGAAATTCGTGAATGCGAAATTCTTTTTATAGTGGGTCCTTGTGCTGGGGGAATGAACCCGCCCCACGATGCCGCAATGCTAGCCTGCCAGCACATTCACGCATCCCCAGACAAGGGCATTCTCGGCGGACATCTTCACCTTCCTCTGCCGAGGCAGCAGACTGTCGCTGCAGTCCTTCACGGATATTGGTTATTATCTATTCACTACAGAACGGAGGTATTGTCCAGGATGGTTGAGATCCAGACCGTGTCAGGAGCCTCAAATGGAAGCACATCAAAATGGAAGTGCCAACTTCGTCGGGCGGACGTTGGCTAGGAGGATCGACATCCCCAGCACCCCCATCACCGTGTCAAGGCAACATCGTGGAGAAGCAGACCTATGCATTCTGGGTCAAGTTGATGAAGAACATTGCACCATAATAAGCAACACTGATGCAACCGGATCGACTCTCCGACCAGACCTAGTGAGGCCCCCACTACTTCATCATGGCGGAGTTCATGGAAATTCTGACGCCCTATCTCGTCATCTATGCCCAGCTAATTGAAAGCATTGCCGACGGACTGAAGAAAAGAAGCCGCCCGTTGATCTGCGATTGATAACGGCTGAATCCGATAATTGTTGGTCACCGGAGGAGATTCGAAATGCCCAGTTAGCCGATGAAGACATTGAAGCATTGCTCATATGGAAGGAGAGAGCTGGGCGACCTGAGTGGAAAGACGGATGGCAGCTCCTATAGGATGCAAACTTTCCTTCCCAAAAGCCGAATCCACAATGTGGTTAAGGAAATCCATGAAGGATCCTCGGGAGGCCACCTTGGTGTTAACAAGACCTCAGCGAAATTGCGGGAAAGGTTTTACTGGCTCCACGCTCGAGAAGACGTAGAGGACTGATGCCATAGATGCACCATTTGCGCTTCCATCAAAGGTCCAAAGCGACGAATGAGGGGACAAATGCAAACCTACAACGTGGGTGTACCGTTTGAAAGGATTGCTGTTGACATCGCTGGACCCTTTCCTGAATCCGAATGGGGAAATCAATACACGCTGGTTGTGGCCGATTATTTCAGCGATTGGCCCGAGGTCTACCCCATTCCCAACCAGGAAGCAACTACCGTAGCCGAACAGCTAGTGTTAAATTGGGTCAGTAGGTACGGTGTACCTTGTGAACTACATTCGGATCAAGGCCGAAACTTTGAGTCACTAGTTTTTGGCGAAATGTGCAAACTACTGGGAATACAGAAAACGAGGACAACACCACTGCATCCCCAATCCGATGGAATGGTCAAAGATTTCAACGGCACGCTCAATAAACACCTCTCCAAGATGGTTGACGAGAATCAAAGGGACTAGAATCGACATATCTCACAATTTTTGATGGCGTACAGAGCTGCTGAACATGCACCGACAGGCCAAGCCCCAGCCAAAGTCATTTTCGGAAAGACTATTCGTCTGCCAGCTGATACAAAGTTCGGAAAACCCCCTGAGAAACCCCAAAGGATCTTGGAATACGCTAGTGAGTGAAGACAACGGTTGAACCAGATACATCGGACAGTGCGAAAACACCTCGAATCGGCTACTGACCGCATGAAGACCAGGTATGATCTAAAGGCAAATTCTACTGGCTTCCAGCAAGATGACTTGGTCTGGCTATATAACCCACAGCGACGGAAGGGTAGGTCTCCAAAATTGCAGCATAATTGGGAGGGACAATACCGAGTTACAAAGCGAATCAACGACGTCGTATACCGCATACAAGAATACCGTAAGCCGAGAGCCAAAATGAAAATCGTGCACCTGGATCATCTTGCCCCATATTACATCCAAGGAGAATTGACTACAACTGGTGACACATCTTTTCGGGGCGAAAAGAACTGAGTTGGGGGTAGTTTTACATGCACGAGTAATTCTGCGAGCTACTGTTGCAATTGTTTTCACAACCATTAAGAACCTCATGATCAACAAAGTGAATTTACTCGAAACCACGAGAACCCACCAAGCATAATCAACACCTGAAAGTGACGTCACTCCATTCATTAAGCTGCTCGAACATACTTGGTACCTCTCGGCAGAAAATTCGCCAATAAACGAGAAATGGGTTGAATGGCTAGAGACCCTATATGAAGGCGAGCTGAATGAATGGGGAGGATTATTCATTACAACCGCGATAGTAAAAACTGCGATAGAGTGGAGCGCGAGGTAAGGGCGATATTGATTGAGTGGTTGTGAAGTGATTTTAGAAGACAATTGCAATAGAAATTTATTGACAAGTCGAAGTTAGACTTTTGATAGTATATATATATATATATATATATATATATATATATATATATATATATATATATATATATATATATATATATATATATATATATATATATATATATATACATACATTTATGGTTTGACAATTAAGTAATTGGACTGATTCCATGAAAGCCGTATATTTAAAACTTATTATTTTATAACTCTGCCATCCCCTTCAAAGTAGTCCCCTTGGGCAGTCATATGACAGTTACAGCGCTTTTTCCGTGCTTCATAATATTTCTGGAACGCTTCGACTGGAATGTCCACGAGTACCCTCGTCACGGCCGCCTGGATGTCCGTAATCGACTCAAAATGAGTTCTTTTGACCAGCGATTTCGTTCTAGGGAACAAAAAAAGTCACAGGGTGGCATATCGGGCAAATGAGGCGGCTGTTGCAACACGGCGATCTCTTTAGAGGTCAAATGCTGGCCAACAGTCTAACTGTTAAACACCGATCTGTAATGTGACGCCTACGCCCGGGAATCGAAGTGATTCCGACCCCGAACCCTTGCACTCGGCCAGGTGGGTATGATCTCGAAATGCAAGCGGACGTCATCTTTCGTGCGGATATCTTGCGCAGAAAATATTTTTTTTTTCTTTTCCAAATATTTAGATCTGTGGATTTAAATATGTGCAACAGAATATTGAACTAAACCCCGACGCATTTCGAGACATATCCATTTGGGATTGCCCCTCCACCGTGGCCATCAAGGAAACTATGCCACTGGCAACAAATGGAGATGCACATTGCCGCCATGTGGCGTGCCATTCCACACACATCTGTTTTGTCGGTGGTTGTCGAAGTGACAGCCCGACGCAACAGGTGGAGGAAAAACGTGTGAAGGATAACCCCCGACATCATTGGAGTGTCATGCTGATGTCCTTTAGAGGGCTTTTTCGGGCGTGTTAGCGGTGCTGAAGCTAACGGAGGGCTGGTTGCTTCTCCGTTTTGGAAGGTAGGTGCAATGATGCCACACAGAAAATAAATTATAAATCAATATTTCTGTTTTGGAAGGGGTTAATACATGTGGCCAGATTCGAGTCTTGATCAAACCGATCCGAAAACCAGAATTGAGAGGGGACACCAACGTATTAAAGAAAGCACAACACATTGTCTACCAGCGCGGATCAACTTACGGCAGATGATAAGGAAAAAAGGCCCAGCTCTATTTAGAGTTCCTGTGACAGTTTTGAAGCATGTCTTGTCGAGGGAGGTAACCTATGTATGGATAAATATACAGTCGGATATTTGGAGGCTAGCAAGTAAGTTTCACGATAAAAATATCAGCAGTGCCCACGTCATTCATTTGACGGAATAAGTTCCGGAGCTAAAGATAAGTTGCACACAATCTCGCCATTAATGTCGTACGACAGATTAAACCTAGTTTTGGGAGCTGTTTCCGAAAGTTAGGTTAGATTATGCAAAAAGAACTTGACGAGCTAGATGTGTCAACAGAGGAACTCCAAGATACGGTGTTTATTACATATGTCCTTGTAATTGATTGTATCGGTAGCTAATTTTATCGCCTTTTACGTTGCACCAAAATTTGTCGAGTGAATGTGGCCGTTTACATTATTCTATGCTTTTCAATCGGTGGCTTAACTGTGATGTTTTGCAAAGTGTTAGGGCCTTCTATTTGGGATACCATATTAGGGAAATCGAATGACTTTGGAACATGACTTCCTTGGATCTTAATCCTAGCGACAGATATGTGTATCGCTGTGCAAATGAACTATTTGAATAAAGCCTTGGATATTTTTAATACAAGTGTCGTTACACCAGTATAGCACGTAATGTTTACCACTCTCGTAATTGTAACATCTGCAATTTTGTTTTAAAAAAAAAAATATGAACTCCTAGACTGAATGAAGGCAAAGAAATAGAAATCTTCCTAACTTAAACAAAAAAACGGTTTTCCTCCGATCAACGAACGCTGCCAGTTTATGTAAACCTAATCGCTAATGAACCTTACAATTGAAAGGACCTAGCAAATCAGGAGAAATGTGTTTAGTTAATGTACTCTGCGTCCTAGGAAATCTATATTAAATATCCAAAATAAGAATGTAGAAATTCAACTCAACTACTTTCAAAACCTACTTAAAAAGGAAGGAAATAAAACCCATACTGAAACTTTGTAAAGCAAATATTTAGAGTGACAATTAATGAATACCATTTAGAAAAGAATTAAAAAAATTAAATGGAAAGCAAACAACACATTGTACCAGATCTAATATTACTTTTCTAGTTGTTTAAAAGAAAAAAATGAGACATTTGATGGACAAGAGAAAATTTTAAGTTTTATGCTGGGAAATGACAAAACAAAAAAAAAAGAAAAATGATATTAATTGATTGATATACTATGTCGGAAAAATAAAAACAAATAGGAAAGGAAAATATAAATGAAAGAGAGATGCTATGAAATGTTGCAGATAATTAAATTATTAATAAAGGTATTAAGATAAAAAGGACAAAATGTGTTTTTGCTCCTCATATTTGTAAATTTATTATTTTTTTTTATCAACGATTATTAAAAGTCTAAAGTAAAGAAAAGGAAAAAAAAAATTAAAGACAATCGGAGGTGTTTTCAAGTAAAGGTGAACGGTGAATAAGGTTAGATGATTTGCAACCAGTATAAATTCAAGGAATTGTGATGGGAAGATCAAATGAAAAAGAGAAAAATGCAGCAAACGTATTTTGAAGCGATCTACTACTTTATTTGGTCCTTTCTATTAGCTAGTCGAAGTCTTAAAGGCCTGAATTCAAAAGGAATTGTAAGCGAGTCGATTTATTGCAATTGAAAAATGGTTGAAAAGAAAAATTAGGAGAAATGTTGAGCATGAGTTAGAGTTAATTATTGTTGTGTATTAAATAAAAAGGCACGCATTTTGATACTCGTGTTCAATCACAGAAATTAGTCCTTATTAAGGAAGGACTAAATTCAGCTGTCACTTGCACAAGAAGAAAGTTGAATTAGAATACATGGAATGGAAGGTCAGATTTAACTAGGGTTGCCAGAACCATTAGAATTAATACATTACAGTCTCCCACGCTTAATGGAGTACATGGTCGCTTAGATGGGCAGGTAATCTCCTAATCCTGTTAGATCTTCTTAAGCTGGATTCTTGGTTCTCTACTGCTTGGGGTGTCAACTGTGGTTCAAAAAAAAAAAAAAAAAACTGTTTCATCTCTTTGGTTGGCAACACTTTGCTCTATGAGTACCTCTTCTAGCCTTGGATTTTCATGAACAGGTTCCTCTTGAAACGTTACGGTCTTCTTTGGTAGTTCTACTCCCGATTTGTGCAGTTGGTTTATGTGGCGCTTTAATTCGTGTCCATTGTCAAGCTTTATTTGATAGTGAGTTAATTATAGAATTAGGAAATCTGCAGAAACATTACAAGTGAATGTCAGGTCCCTCATGCAGCAACTACATTATATGTACACTATTTAATAATAATTGTGAAAGATGTCTTATCTAGTGATGCCATTTATATTTTCCTCTCTTAGTGCAAATAGTTATTTGCAAATTCATAAGTGAATTATTTATAGTTAGTATGCCTTATAATGTACATGATGTTGTGTACAAGCCTTCTGAGTTTGCAATGAAAAATCGTTTTTAAAATTGATAAAGGAATTTACTTGAAAGTACAATTGAACAATACTGTAAATGAAATATTACAAAACAGGCTAGGTTTATAAGTATTCACAATTGAAATTTATTTTCATTAGCACTGAAGAGATTAGAAATTGCATTTTGTCTGGATGTTTTTTTTACTTATTCCTTGTTGGAAATAGCATAACTTGATAGTTTTTACATCCTATTTATGAAAGGATACTACATTCTATGATTTTTTTTTAACGGTTCATATTTGGTTGAATTCACTTATATTGAATATTTTTATTATACAGTTTGGTTATATACAATTAATTTAATTCTGTAAATCTCTTGTACCATATTTGTGATCCCGTAAAGTTATCATTTCCTTTAAATATTTAAAGTTAATAAGAAAGTGTTTATATTGTATTTTTACGTAAGAAATAAACAAATCATGAATTGCTAACTACTTAACGACTTTCCTTTTCAGTGGTTCTTCCTGTTTCAGCGGGAAAATGAGTCCATGGTAGGTATGCCGTCGCGAGGGTAGGGTTTCGCCAAATCCGCGGAGGTCGGTTTCGCGTCGCGCGCGGTACGCGGTACCTTTGTTGTTTTGTTATTTTATTAGAGTAGTTTTCGTCGGGTTAATTTCGAGTAGCCTATTTTTCGGTACCGCGTCGGAACTTCGGAAACGTGAAATGAAAATTAGATTTTGTATTCTTAACTGGATGAATGAAGAAATACGGAGTAACGTAAAGTAGGTTTCTTCTCCGTATGGTTTGGTTTTGATAACGCGTTTTGAAAACGGGCATGTTCAGGTGGCTGAAAATATTGTAATTGAGCGTAACCCATTCGGAGACCCGCGACCGAAATCCTCTCCGAACTAGCTGGCCGACAAGCAGCCACCGCGTGAATGGGTTACGGTGCACGGATTGGTTGACCTGTTGGTACCATCCGTTGGCACTACTCAGACTTAACGTCTAGAACCGATGAGAGGTCGGTTCCGCGTTCGAACGTAGAAGGTTGAAAATCATTACAGATCTTCACGGATTTGGGCGCGCACAAACTGTGCATTCGTGTCAGTCTGCACCCCTTCTTCCACGCCCCTCCTTAAACTCTTTATGCCACCGAAACACCTGGGCACGACTAAAAGCACTATCACCATGGACTTTTACAATTTTAGCTTACATTTTCGAAGCAGTTTCGCCCAAATTTGGCGCAAAAATTTTATCGCGACGCGTTGCTTTTGATTTCGTATCTTCATTTTCGTGACGAGCACCACTAACACACGTCTACTCAACATGACACAGTAGGTGAACTAAACAAGCTAAAGCGATAGTAAATACATCAATGGAGAGGGGAAGGATGCCGAGGAAGGGAAGGGGAGATCCAAGGTCACAGGTTTACCACGCAGCAATAGAATCAGTCTCATTACGTAATTGTCACACTTCGTATAGATATATGTATATATATATATATATATATATATATATATATATATATATATATATATATATATATATATATATATATATATATATATATATATATATATATATATATATATATATATATATATATATATATATATATATATATATATATATATCTATATAAATATATATATAAATATATATATATATATATATATATATATATATATATATATATATATATATATATATATATATATATAAATATATATATATATGTTAAAATATATATGTTAAAATATATATAACTATATATATATATATATATATATATATATATATATATATAGTTATCTATATATATATATATATATATATATATATATATATATATATATATATATATATATATATATATATATATATATATATATATATATATCTATATATATATATATATATATAGATATATATATATATATATATATATATATATATATATATATATATATATATATATATATATATACATATTGTCACGTGTTTCTGGTTCGCGGCCAATAATTTTAATATTCCGGGAAAGTGAAAACGCAATGTCTTTTAATTTAAGTTAAAAGAGTTTATTTAATAACAAAAATGCACACTAATCAATTTAACACTTTCACTAATTTTAATTTTCACTATTAAAAAATCTAACACTTGTCCATAAAGTTCTCTCGCAATTGTCTACTAAAATCACTTCACACTCAAACAATCAATATCGCTTGTACTTTGCGTATCGCAGTTTTCTATCGCGGTTGTAATGAATGATCCCCCCATTCATTCAGCTCGCTTTTATATAGGGTCTCTAATCATTCAACTCAGTTCTCGTACATTGGTGAATAAGCGGGAACATTCCAGCATGAATGAATGGGCAGTGACTCACTTTCAGATGTTGATAATGCTTGTTGGGTTCTCGTGGTTTCGAGTAAATTCATTTGTTGGTGTTCTTAATGATCGTGAAAACAATTGCGACAGTAGCTCGCAGAATTATTTGTACATGTAACACTGCCCCCACCTCAGTTCTTTTCGCCCCGAAAAGATGTGTCGCTATTTGTAGTCAATTCTCCCTGGGTGTAATATGGGGCAAGACGGTCCAGATGCACGATTTTCATTTTAGCTCTCGGCTTACGATGTTCCTGTATGCGGTATACGACGTCGTTGATTCGCTTTGTAACTCGGTATGGTCCCTCCCAATCATGTTGCAACTTTGGAGACGTACCCTTTCACCGTTGCGGGTTATATAGCCACACCAAGTCATCTTGCTGGAAGCCAGTAGAATTTGCCTTTAGATCATACCTGGTCTTCATGCGGTCAGTAGCCGATTCGAGGTGTTTTCGCACTGTCCGATGTATCTGGTTCAACCGTTGTCTTAGATCACTTGCGTATTCCGAGATCGTTTGGGGTTTCTCAGGGGGTGTTCCGAACTTTATATCGGCTGGCAGACGAATAGTCTTTCCAAAAAGGACTTTGGCTGGGGCTTGGCCCGTCGATGCATGTTCCGCAGCTCTGTACGCCATTAAAAAAAGTGGAATATGTCGGTCCCAGTCCCTTTGGTTCTCATCAACCATCTTTTTTTTTTTTTTTTTTTTTTTGTGGTAGGGAGGTGAAGGCATTTATGCCCGCCGAGTCTGGCAGTGTGGGACTCCCATGGAGGATACCTTTGGACTACCCACTAAACACCTCCCCTGTCAATCTGAGAACCTAGCCTGGAACCGTTTGACACATTACTTCGGGCCAGGTCTCGTTTTGTTACGGCGTGGGGGCCCTAGCGGGAGGGGAGGGGGGATGAGGAATTGCCAGAAGAGCGATCCCCCAGCCCCAGTGCCTCCGGCTGCTGTGAGTCCCTTTTATATTTTAGGACTGCCCGAGCATAATGTGCCACCTGGTTCCATTTGTCAACCGATTCGAGCATCACCGCAACTATATTATCCGGGGTGAGCTCTCCCGTCTCCCTGTAGAGTTCCCTTCGCAGCCTGGCCCATTTGGTACACGCAAAAAATGTGTGACAGGCATTGTCTTCCTCTCCTGGGCAAAACCGACAATCGGGAGACCGTGACTTGCCGATCTTGTGCAGGTAAGACTGAAAACACCCGTGCCCGCTCAAAAGCTGGGTCAGATAGAAGTCAGTCTCACCATGCCTTCGATTCAGCCACGGTCTCAGATCCGGGATGAGGCGCGCAGTCCACCTTCTCTTCGTGCAATTCCTCCAAGACTGCTGCCAATCGTTGAGCGAGCGTTGTCTCTCCTCGCGGACAACGATCTCCCTCGCATCCTCGTTTCGGCGCAGGTAAATAGCGCGGCGCTCTCTAGCAAGGAGGGCGACAGGTATCACGCCTGCAATCACTCTCACCACCGAGTCGGAGACTGTTGGATACGAAGATGCAATTCTCAGTGCTCCTCTTCTCTGTACCTGTGCCAATCGTTTTCGGTATACCTCCTTGCTGAGAGCGCCGCCCCATACCTCTGCTCCGTACAGTAGCACTGACCCTACAGCACTCATCAAGAGGCGTCTTCATACCTAGCCTAAGTTGCGCTTGTTCAACGGTGCGTCCGGCGACCAGAGCCGCAACATCATCCGCATAGCCGACCAAGCGCGACTCATCTGGCATCTCAAGTCTCAGTAGCCCGTCGTAAGACACGTTCCACAGGTCCGGACCAAGGATAGATCCCTGGGCAACACCCGATGTAATTTCCATCCTTCGTTGGCCCTGTGTCGTGTCGTAGAGCAGGCTTCGGTCCTTTAGGTAGTTCCTCAAAAGCCGCATTAGATATTCTGGAACTTGAAAAGAGTTCTCCAGCGTATCCAGAATATCCACCCATCTAGCGGAGTTGAAGGCATTCCTGACGTCAAGTGTCACCAACAGGACGATCCGTCGCTTGGTGCGACTATATGCCTCTGCCTTTTGGACCACGTTCACCACCTCTGCAATCGCATCGATGGTAGAACGTCCTGCTCTAAAGCCGTACTGCCGGGGAGATAGGTCCCCAGCAGCACGAATCGCGTCAGTGAGTCTTCCCTTGATGAGTTTCTCTAGCACTTTCCCAGCCGTGTCTAGCATGCATAACGGGCGGTATGCAGACGGCGATTCGGGATTTCCCTTCCCCTTGCTGACCAGCACAAGCCTCGCCACCTTCCATCGTACCGGAAAAACCCCGTCCCGTAGGCAAGCGTTGAATGTGCTGAGCAGCAAGTCAGGACAATGGTGATAGACGAGCTGCAAAACCTCAGCTGGAACACCATCTGGACCTGGAGCCTTCCTCGCTTTCAGGGAGAGGACTGCCTCCTCCAGTTCCAGCTGTGTGAAGAGTGGGCACTCGACTGCTGTTTTGCCATGGACAGCGTCAACACGGACGGGATGGGCGGGGAAGAGTCCCCGCACTATCGCGTCCATCTTTTCCGCGTCATGTATACAAGGCTTCCGTAGGGCACCAAGTTTCCCCATGACCAGCTTGTAGCCAATGCCCCACGGATCCCTATTTACATCGTCCACGAGGTCTTGCCAGCATCGGGCCTTGCTCTTGTTAATAAGCCTGCAAATATATTTCCTGCCGGACCTGTATGCTGCTAGCCTAGTGTCTGCCTCCTCCCGTGTTCGCGCCCGCTGGGCCTCTCGCCGAAGTTTGTGACACTCGCTTCTTTGTTCGGCGATCTCGTTTGACCACCAGTATACTGGAGGCTTACCATGTCGGGGTCTCCGGCGGGGCATGGAAGACTCGCAAGCAGCTATGATGGTACTCATAGTTGAGTTCACCAAGTCCTTGGCTGTAGGCCCTCCACTCCCTGGCGGAGCTCCCAGCAACGGTGCGCCTGCCGTAAGCGCGTCAGTGAACTTCTCGACGTCCATGCTCCCAGTCCTCCATCCGAGGATTGAAGTTTGGGCATATGCACGCAGAGTGGCACCGTCGTGAATCTCAACAGCTATATACTGGTGATCACTAGCCGAGTAGTCCTCTAGTACTCGCCAGTTGTGTACTCTAGGTACCAGGGACTCCGAAGCGAGTGTCACATCGGGTATGGTTCCTACGCAACCCCAGCGGCGGAAAGTAGGGGTGTTACCAGTATTTAGGACAAAAAGTGCTGTTCTGGCCGCCATGTCCTAGATTTGCTTTCCCCTTGGGTCGGATTGTGGCATACCCCATTCAATGGCTCTAGCGTTGAAGTCTCCCCCGACCAGCATGTGGCCCTCTGTGTTCGAGACAGCGTCCTCCAAGGCATCGAGTTTGGTTCGAAAAGATCGCATTGCCTCGTTAGGCGTCAGATAAACACTGAAATATGTTATCCCTGAACACCGCACCCACACAAAACCATCCCCGCGTCCATGGCCCTGCACCTGAAGGCGGGCGCTGTCTCGAACCCAGATGGCCGAGGTACCAGTTTTGTCAGGGTACCACGCTTGCGAGTCCTTGTTATGATGTTGCTCGCTCAGCAACAGGAGGTCAGCTTTCTTATCCCTCGCAAACTGCTCAAGTAGGTCCTGGGCGTTTGTGCTTCGGTGCAAATTGACCTGCAGGATACGGATCATTTGAGTATCGATTTGGCTTTAGTTAGGGCCTCCTTGAAAACCCGGCATCTCCCTGTCCCCGGCTCATGTTTGAGGTCGCCGGGTGCTAGCTTAGCATCCTTGCAAAGAATGCATTTTGCCTCGTTCGTGCACTCCTTCCTTTTGTGCCCCGTTTCACCACATTTGTAGCACAGAGATCTCCTGTCGGGTCCCCTACAGCCATACGCGGTGTGTCCGTATTCGAGGCATCTGAAGCAGCGGATAGGGATCGCTCTTCTCCGTATCCTGCAGATCACCCAACCTATCTTAATTTTGCCCTTCGCCAGTATTTGCTGGGCGTCTTTATCAGCTAGTTCGACAATAGCCATGCGTTGCCCCCTTGTGTTTTCACGTGTCAATCTTGCCTTGACTTCACTTAAGCTGGGGAACTCCCTCCTAATGGCATCCTCTACTTCAGCTTTGTCCGTGACGCAGTCGAGGTCCCTGATTTCCAGGGTGGCCATTGGTTCGAGCGAGGCAACCGTTGCCGCATCTCCAAGAACCTTTTGAACCGCGTCACGGAATGCATCTTTGTTTGTGGCCTCTGGCCCAAATTCCACCAGCAAGCCACCGGTCCGGGTTGGTCGAACTGCTTTGATGGCAGTTTTGGTGTCGTCTGGCTTGACCGCTCCTTTAATTTCACGGAGGACATCTGCGTAGGTTCGGCTCTTAGTGGGTTTAATAAGCAGTGCCTCTCGGAAGGGTTTTCGCCGCGGTTTGCTTTTTGTTTTCTGCGGTATATCGGAGGGTTCTTTGTTCTTTTCGTGGTTGAGCTCTTTGTCTGTTTTTTCTAGGAGTAGCTTTTTGGCCGCTTTTTTCGCTGCCTTGTTTCGCACCACATGAAACTCCTCGCCTGGAGTGTCAACTTCGTTTATGGTCTCGTCCTTCCTCCTTTTCTCACAGTCGCCTTCAATTGGGCTACCGGCCATTCTTTTGCTGCTACTAGGACCCACTGATGCCTCGAGGGAGAGCGTGTCTTTTTGGTGCTTTTCGGTTGCAAGCCACCTCCGCCTGTAGTGCGTTATGCGGCCAAAAAGCTCCTCCAGTTCAAGAATGCCATTCTTGACACTCTTGCCTATATTTTTCTGCACTTCGCAGGCAGCCCTCAGTTGTTTGACGATAGTCCCCGCTTTCCGAGTAAGCCGCTCCTCTTCGGCGCGGTCAGGGGCGATTGTGTTATTTGGCGCCACCTCTTGGGAGAGGCCCCCGTTTCCTAGCCCTTTTGCTTCTATCGCTTGGGTCGCGTTTGAAGTGGCGTCGGCCAACGGCAAAACTTCTCCCTCCCCCAGTCTTACACTGGCCTCTGTTGGTGTCGCAGCTTGATTCGGATTGTGTACGTCTTGCACTGGGCGCTCCGGGGTGCGCATAGTCCTTCTACTGCGCCCAGAGGCCGCAATGATGCCAGGTTGCACAACGCACTCTGCCTTCTTTCGTTCGTTAGTCCGTCTGTGGTCTGTCTCCGATGATTTAACCTGTGATGTTGACTTTGACAGTGTTTCTGGGGTTTGCTGCCTCCCCCCGCAATTGGTGACTTTTTTCATCGGTGTTCTTGCCAACAGCGGTTTTTGCCTGAAAGGGTTCTCCGTGCTAGCGTCCTGTTTGCTTGTGGTTTCATTTGTTTGCTCCATTTTATTGGGTCCCCCCTCGGAGCCGCTATCTCCGTTCGTGTGTGTAGTCGCCTTTTTGGTCTCATGGTTATCTTTGCAGAGCAGGGAGGCCATGCGAGGGTTGGCACAAGCCCTTATGGGGACAAGTGCTCAGAGCCAGACCAGCGCTAATCGGGAGTCCGTCTCAACCGAACCTACACCACCAACCCAATGGTGCGAACTTCGAACGTACTCTGAGGCCTGCCAAGGTTTTACCGGGACGGAGACGGTATGATAGTTAAATTGGAGCCGTTCACACACGAGTTTCACCTCGGCGCTACTGTGCAAAGCAACTAGGTCCAAACCATCACATCCGCCAGCCCAAAGCGTCAATTCCAGTTCGTTGTCCAAAGCGTAATCCAGATATTAAGAGGGAACCTCACGGCACCCCCCATATCCTCGGGTCCGTGGGGGCGGCACTCCCCAAATAATGCTAGCCTCCAAGAATGTTCTTGTCGACCGGCTTTCTCCCTGCGGGAATTTCCTCGGGTACGTGGGGGCGGAACTCCCCAAAGAATGCTAGCCTCCAAGAGTGGTCTTGTCGACCGGCATTCCCCCTGCGGAGTTTCCTCGGGTACGTGGGGGCGGAACTCCCCAAAGAATGCTAGCCTCCAAGAGAGCTCTTGTCGACCGGCATTCCCCCTGCGGGGGATCTTCGAGAGGTGTTTATTGAGCGTGCCGTTGAAACGTTCGACCATTCCATCGGATTGGGGATGCAGTGGTGTTGTTCTCGTTTTCTGTATTCCCAGCAGCTCGCACATTACGCCAAAAACTAGTGACTCAAAGTTTCGGCCTTGATCCGAATGTAGTTCGCAAGGTACACCGTACCTACTGACCCAATTTAACGCTAGCTGTTCGACTACAGTAGTTGCTTCCTGGTTGGGAATGGAGGAGACCTCGGGCCAATCGCTGAAATAATCGGCCACAACCAGCGTGTATTGATTTCCCCATTCGGATTCAGGAAAGGGACCTGCGATGTCAACAGCAATCCTTTCAAACGGTACCCCCACGTTATAGGTTTGCATTTGTCTCCTAAGTCGTCGTTTTGGGCCTTTGACGGAAGCGCAAATTGTGCATCTGCGGCACCAGTGCTCTACGTCTTCTTGAGCTTGGAGCCAGTAGAACCTTTCCCGCAATTTCGCTAAGGTCTTGTTAACACCAAGCTGGCCTCCCGAGGATCCTTCATGCATTTCCTTAACCACATCGTGGATTCGGCTTTTGGGAAGGAAAGTTTACATCCTATAGGAGCCGCCATCCGCCGTTTCCCATATCCGCTTGAGTATGCCAGCCTCCACCTGACGGGAGTTCCATTGTGCCCAATAGCTTTTCAGGGTTGCGCCATGCATTGAAACGTCCTTCCACTCAGGCCGCCCAGTCGTCTCCTTCCATACGAGCAATGGTCCGATGTCTTCATCGGCTAACTGGGCATTTCGAATCTCCTCCGATGACCAACCTTCATAGAATTCGGCCGTTATCAACCGCAGATCAACGGGCGGTTCCTTTTCCTCAATCCGTCAGCAATGCTTGCAGTTAGCTGGACATGGACGGCGGGATAGGGCGTCAGCATTTTCATGAACTCCGCCCTTCCGATGAACAATTTCGTAGTTGGATGACTGCAATGTTTCGATCCATCTCGCAACTTGTCCCTCGGGGTTTTTGAAGTTGAGCAACCATCTCAGTGATGCATGGTCCATTCGGAGAACAAATTTCTGGCCATATAGATACTTGTGGAACTGCTTGGTGGCCTCTATTATAGCCAATAGCTCCTTCCTTGTCACGCAGTAGTTCCTCTCACTTTTTGAAAGAACTCGACTGTAATACGAGAGGACTCTTTCTTCGCCATCGATCTGCTGGGAGAGTACAGCTCCAATACCGCCGTTGCTCGCATCGGTGTCAACTACAAACATTTCTCCGGGTTTCGGATATGCCAGCACGGGTGATTCACATAGCTTCTCCTTCAAGGTCTCAAAGGCTACCTGGCATTGTTCATTCCAGACATACGGACGATTTTTCTCGGTTAGCTGATGGAGACACTTAACTTTTTTGGCAAAGTCTTTGACAAATCTACGATAGTAGTTTGCCAGACCCAGAAAACTTCATAGTTGGCGCTTGTTGCTTGGTGTCGGCCAGCTTTTCACGGCTTTAATTTTCTCAGGGTCTGTTTTGACCCGTTCTGCTGATACGACGTGTCCCAGGTATTGTAATTCAGCTGCGAAAAGGGTACATTTGTCGGGACTAAGTTTCAAATTCACCAGTCGCAATCGGGAGAAAACCCCTTCTAAGTTCCGCACATGCTCTTCGAAAGTTCTCCCGATGACAATGATGTCATCTAGGTACACCAAGCAGGTTTTCCAGGTGAGGCCACGTAGCACGTACTCCATCAGACGTTCGAAAGTGGCTGGAGCATTGCAAAGCCCAAACGGCATCACCGCAAATTGCCACAATCCAGTCCCAACTGAAAATGCGGTCTTCTCTCGGTCCTTCTTGTCGATTTCTACCTGCCAGTAGCCACTCTTGAGATCGAGTGTAGAAAACCATTTTGCGTCGGCTAAAGTGTCCATGATGTCATCGTTGCGTGGGAGCGGGTAACTATCTTTCTTAGTGACGTCGTTGAGCTGCCTATAGTCGACACAAAAACGAGTGCTACCATCCTTTTTCTTTACGAGAACTACAGGCGCGGCCCATGGACTGACAGAACGTTCAATAACGCCTTGGTTTCTCATGTCCGAGATCAGCGCGCTCACTTCTCGTTGTTTGGCTATATGGAGATGTTTCGTTGCTTGTCGAATCGGCTTGGCTCCCTGTGTATCTATGACGTGAGTTACCAGACTCGTTCGGCCTTGGTCATCCGGGCTTGTTGAGAAGATTTCACCGTACTTGGTGACCAGATCAGAGGCTCGTTTGAATAGCTGCACTGGCAATTTGACCTGCTTCAATATTGCAGACGTGAATTCCCGGGTTTTGTCTGTGTCTTGCCTCCTACTCCAATGATGGTCGTGAGTAGCTTCCAAAGAGGTGATGGTGGAAATAGGCTGGCAGCTGCCGATAACTTCTCCCGCTTTGATGCTCGTGGTTGAGTCTGTGGTGTTAAGGACTCTAACCGGCACGTATCCGTTCCTTAAAGATCTTTCAAGACTTCGTTCCACAATCAAACTGCGCAATGCGGACGTCTTCGTTGGCTCTATCAGATAAGATCGGTGGTCTCCAGAATCACCATCAAGCTTGGCCCATACAATGCTTTCGGAAGAATTCGGTACATCAGTGTCAGTACATACCACTACATTCATCTTGGGAATTTGGACGCTGGGATCCTCCATCAGTACTTCGACATTCTGCCATTTCAATATCCGTTTGCGCAAATCCAACGTGATTCCATGTGGTCGCAGAAAATCCGTTCCGAGAATGCAGTCATCCATAATGTTCGCGACCAGAAAATTATGTCGGAACACAAGGTCTCCCAACTGTATCTGGAGGTTGACCTCTCCATGAACAGGTGCAGTTTCTCCCGTAGCTATCCGTAGTGAGAAAATTCTGCCCTTGTGAAGTTGTTGCTGTCTAACTAGGTCTGGTCGGATAATCGATCGGGTTGCACCAGTGTCGATTGTTATGATGCAGTGTTCTCCGTCAACTTGACCCGGAAGGCATAAGTCCACTTCTCCACGATGTAGTCTTGACACGGTGATGGTGGTGCTGGGGACGTCGATTCTCCTAGCCAACCTCTGCCCCACGAAGTTGGCCCTTACATATTTCCCGACCCCTCTGTTTGAAGGGCTTCCATTCTGAGCTCCTGACTCGGTCCGGATCTCCTCCTAGCTGCACACCCTGGGCAATAGCTCGGTTTTCTTCGCTTCTTGTAGTCTCTTTGCAGGTGCCCCTTCTCTCCGCAATGCCAGCATCTAGGCGCACCTTTCACATGCGGGTCTCGCTCAATTTCCACGCACTCACACCTGCACTCGTCTGTCACTACC
The DNA here is from genome assembly GCA_963969285.1 of Odontomyia ornata. NCBI lineage: Eukaryota > Metazoa > Arthropoda > Insecta > Diptera > Stratiomyidae > Odontomyia > Odontomyia ornata. Next base: position 138,070,372 of record OZ017741.1, on the reverse strand, counting down.
TCACGAACCCGGGCAGTGGTACGAGTCACATTTTTCGGTGCCTCAAAGTTCAGACTGTAAGCCAATGCGTACTTATCCGTTTGCTTTTGAGCTAAACGCACGGCTTGTTGCAATCTCGGGTCCTTTAGTGCGCTGATGAATGCTTCTGGCGCCGCATCATCTCGATGTTCTGGGTCGTAGGCTGGATAAGCCAAAAGTGCCAGTTGCTCAATGTCTTGGGCTAGCTGCTGTAGGGTTTCACCAGACTTCTGCATTCGATACCTTAGCTGTGACCGATAAATCTGCTTTAGATGATCGTCTCCATAACGCATGTCGAGGGCATTCATTATAGCATTCGGGTTTGAGTGCAATTCAACGAGGATCGTCTGCAAAAGGTCAGCAGCTGGGCCTCTTAGAGCAAGAATTTATGCAGTTGCTCGTTCCTGGTCATTCCAGCGATTCGCCCTTGCGGCAGCTTCAAACTGGGTCTTGTAAATACTCCAGACCGTTTGCCCAACGAATATTGGTGCTTGCACATTTCTGGATGTGCTTCGCGCTGCGGTTATAAGTGGGGCTGGTGAGGCGGTTACTACTCCCTTCGCTGCTTCCAATTCTTTTTTCACTTTTTCCATCTCATGGTTGATTCTCTCCTCGACCTGGCTGATCTCAAGGTTGATGCTCTCCTCGACCTGGTATACCTTTTCCTCGACGCATTTAATTTGGCTGTTGAGACTACTGAGTTCCGCTTTTATTTCGGTTGACTGTTTTTCCAGCTTCTGTGTGATGTCTGCCTTGATTTCGAACGCTTGTTGATCTAGCTTCATTGATTGTTCATTTAGCTTCACAGCTAAACTGGATGTCTGTTCATTTAGCTGCGCCGATTGTTCATTTAACTTCGCAGTTAAATTGGATGACTGTTGTCGCTACTCTTGCTGCATCAGCATCAACATTTGCATTAGCGCATTTTCTGGTTCCTTTGGTTTTAGTGTTTCGGCTTCACCACCTTCTGCGCCTTTTTCTGCATCTGAGAGCTCACCCGAATCCAGACTCACGCCTTCCGACTCAATCGCATCACGCAAGCATGCAATCAGTATGGCCCTTGTACCTTGTGTAGCCAGATTTCGTTGTTCCAACTCCTCTTTGAGCTCCGATATGCTCAATTGATTAACTTTTAGATGTAAATTTCTTGGCATTTTTATTGTTTCGGCTATTTTTCCACGTTAATTTTCACAATTGTGCACTTTAAAATTGTTTAAACGTTTTCAATTTCAAAATTTTAATCTCACTTCTTGACACCACTGTCGCGTGTTTCTGGTTCGGAGCCAATAATTTAAATGTTCCGGGAAAGTGAAAACGCAATGTCTTTTGATTTAAGTTAAAAGAGTTTATTTAATTACAAAAATGCACACTAATCAATTTAACACTTTCACTAATTTTAATTTTCACTATTAAAATTCGACCTTCCACTTGTCCATAAATTTCTCTCGCAATTGTCTACTAAAATCACTTCACACTCAAACAATCAATATCGCCTGTACTTCGCGTATCGCAGTTTTCTATCGCGGTTGTAATGAATGATCCCCCCATTCATTCAGCTCGCTTTTATATAGGGTCTCTAAACATTCAACTTAGTTCTCGTACATTGGTGAATAAGCGGGAACATTCCAGCATGAATGAATGGGCAGTGACTCACTTTCAGATGTTGATAATGCTTGTTGGGTTCTCGTGGTTTCGAGTAAATTCATTTGTTGATGTTCTTAATGATCGTGAAAACAATTGCGACAGAAGCTCGCAGAATTATTTGTACATGTAACAATATATATAGTTATATATATATATATATATATATATATATATATATATATATATATATATATATATATATATATATATATATATATATATATATATATATATATATATATAAATATATATATATAAATATATATATATATATATATATATATATATGTATATATATATATAGATATATATATATATATATATATATATATATATATATAGATATATATATATATATATATATATATATATATATAGGGTTTACTTCAGAAACTAGCCACAAATGTAAACACTATTTCAACCCCTACTTCCAATACCCACAACTGTATGATTATAACATCAAAATTAAACTTTGTTGTTTGAAATAAATTGAATAAATATGAGGCATTTTATTCTTTAATTGATGAAAACGATAAAAATTTAATTGCAAAAATGTGAAATTTTATCGATTAATCTCTTTTGGAAATGAAATGGTACAGCACACGAAAACTGTTGAATGCTAATAAGAATACCTTCCCAAGTAGGAAGCCAACGAAGGTTTCGTAAGATGCACATTTCAATTGCTATTCTAGGGGTGGGAAATGTGGGTTCCTAAAATAGTTTCAGGTAAAGTTCTCTATGCCTCTTCCTCATTTCAAAATATTCGTTTCGTTAAGTACGTGATTCACTCCACTCATGCAAATGGTCAACTGGGTTTTCTCAGCTTCATTTTTATGTAGACTAACAAGACGATGTAGAAGTGCAATATAAATATGATTTTTACAAGGCCGGCTCAAACCCATTGGTTCGACAACTTACCGTAGATACTATGCATGTAAATATTTTTTCTACTGTTGAACTAGGAAATGATATTAAATAAATGATATTAAATAAAATGCAACTTTCTTATTAAACTGTTCTCATTTTCAACAGATTTTGCCTTTTATTTGTATCGTCTTGTCTCGAGACTTAGCATTAAAGAAAATGTGTACGTTATTTATGTTGAAAGCGCATTACACATATTTCAATAAGATCACAATAATAAGTAAAAAGAAACAAAAAATGAAAACTGAGCAAACACATGAAGCCCCAGCACAAACCAAAGATGGATTCCTATCCCAGCATTTTCTGACAGCCGTAAATGTACCAGGTTGAGCCTCCACATCTTTCCGTAAACTTTGTATCATAGGTAGCTTTTCCGGTTGAGCTGTTGCTTGATTAGCAAGTTGAATGCCCCGAGTATTGCCGCTGATTACAGAATTTGGAGTATTACAGCGTTGACAAAAATTGAATTTGCTGCCCCCAATTGTGTTCTCATCCTGTTTATCATACTCTGCCCTAGGGGAAGATGATGGGAAGTTTTCTAAGAAAAAAACATTATGAATGGCCAGGAATCAAATATACTGAAAAGGTCCTACCACAAGGCGGTGCTGTTCCTGCGTATTGCATCGTGTCCACGGCTTGAAAATATTTTCGACTGATTTCAAACAAAACCTCACGATCTGTGAAGGAATTTCTCAGAGATTTAAACGAACGTGGAAGTTTGCTTACAAATCACTCCTAAACACCCTTGATCTGTTAATCGTTCAACGTCCAAATGGATACGTCACAAGCATAGATATAGAGAGTATATGTCTTTGGTCACAAGCACCTCTAGCTCGTGGCCCAAGTCGAGACGACTAACACTTGAGCAAGCCATAGTGCATCAAACATTGTATACAAGATTCTATGTGGGTGTTCAAATTCATCGTATGTAGCAGTATTTAGTTGGGGAGTATGTAGGTTCGCAAGTTGATCGATCTAAAATCGAGGTCCTGTGTTTTTATGTTATTGAAGTTTTATAGTCTTTAGCAATGTTTGAAAAGTTGTGCTGACCAACTCCATAGAGGGTACGCTATATGTAAAAATACAGCGAGTAGAACGACTGACAAATAATGCAGTTGATGGTTTGATTGCATAATGGTTTGTGCGCCTATGGATACCGTGTTACAAACTTTGATAGTGGCTAAGTTGAGCGTCTGTAGTGCACTTTCCTCACCCATCTACGTTCTTATCTTTAGTTTATTTAATCCATACCAAACAAGCGTATCAGTAAATATCAACTTGTCCTTGCAGCACACGCCACTTCTCAAACTTAAATCAGTTTTGCGTTTCAGTAAATAATTACTTAAAAATTTGCTTAGAATAGGTGCATAATACACACTAAACGATTCTACTTATTTCTGAAGTCTCAATTTAGTTGAATCGCGAAAATCTGAAGTGTCGAACCTCACACCCAAAAACAGATTTGAATTTTAATTCTAATTACGAACACTTTCACCAATATGCTTTATTATCCTATAGAAAGAAATATGAACGAAAACGTAATAAATGTATAAATCGAGAAATCATTTGAGCCATGATTTACAAAAATCAGTACAGAAATGATGATTTTATTACCATATTCCAAACTCAAAGTTCTAGAATTTGAATTTTTAAATGGAATTCATATTTATTGTAGATTATTTTAAAGGGTATACGGATCTAGTAAATATTAGTAGTTAGTCAGTTACTTCAAGGCTTTTAGAGTTTTCTATTACATAAGCAAGCTGAGTTGTCCAACCAACATTTTGTTGAACAATTTCCCCCCAATATCAAAAGCTTGGTGCATATGTCACATAGAATCCTTCAACAACATTTAACACAAATTATCTGCTGTGTCTAGGTCATTTGGAATTGTACATATTCCCAGCATTATATGCGGTAGTGGTTGTAATTGGTAATTTTTACATTGGTTGCAAACTTATTACTAACAACTTGAAAGTAATGAAACTTTTAGAACACATTCATTTATCACTAAACGAAAAAGAATTTTGCACGCGGTTGCGCATCTTCTTTAAATTAAGTAGGCAAAAATGTAAATTCATCTAACCAGAATATCATGCATCTATTTCCTGATTCTCAAGTATGCCTTATTAGGGTATTGCTAAATAATTTTACCATGCCCTACTAAAATCGCAAACTCTCTGCCCGTCTATCCGTCCGTGTGTCACACCTAGTTTTCTCGCAAACCACATAAGCTTGTTCATTTTCTTCGTAGCACTACAGCCCTTCTCGGGCCTTCGCTTCCTGCAAATAGTGCCTCCAACTATCTCAGACCATTGACCGCGTCCTCTAATTTTGAAGTCCGAGCAGTGATGAAATGTTTTCGTCGACCGAGTCAGACCAGCGTTTCCTCGGTTTCGTCACTGGTCTCCGCCATTCAGTTTACCCAATATCAATACCGTTGCTTGTATCCGTTGTTCGTCCATACAATTCATGTGGCCAGCCCATTGCTGTTTTTGCAGTCTTACAAACGCTGGCTTCGATTCGATCTGTATATCTCCAATACTGATCATCCTTACTCAGGGATTGGTGGTCTTAGGTAATGGAAAAACGTCAATCGCTTGAGTCTTGTCAGGATCGGTTTTGATATTGCCATGCCCAATGATGTGACCTAAATACTTCACCTCCGTCATCACGAACTGACTCTTCTGTATGTTGATTGTTAACCCTGCCCTCCGGATGTGTAGAGCCACCTCCTGAAGCAGGTCGATGCGTTCGTTAAAGGTCTCAGTTATAAGCAGCAGATCGAACGAAATCCACTCCTAGATAAAGATTCTGGGTTAATTGAGGTATGATGTAAAATTCCAGAGGTTTAGTTACTCCCTTAAAGGTAACATCCGTCGTAATTTTTCCCACTACAGAGTGACGAGTTCCGTCCGCCGTGCTTAACCAGGTGGTAAAATGGTGAATTTGGTCCGCGTGCATTGCCAGTACCTCCCCTGCAAAATCGGCTGATATGCAATTCACACTGGCTCCCGTATCGACTAAACCTGACACTCGTTTTTGCAGGAGGTGTACTGACGCATATGGTCGAACGTCATCCCTCAATAATTCGTCTAAGTGTATGTCCTTCAGCACATTCCTCGACTGCCTGACCCTTCTCCAGAAGCTCCGCATCCGACGCGTGGCTCGCTTTCTTCGCGGTGGGACAGTTGTAGCCAACTCCTCATAGAAGATGCGCTGCCGAGTAGCCTAATAATTCCGCAGTCTGACGTGGAAGGGTTTGACATGCCAAGGAACTTTCGCCTCGCTATCATTTCCCTGCGCGTTGGCCTCGACAAAGGATGGCGTCGGTTGTGGAACTTCGGGAGAATTGTGTTTGGCGGTGCGAGTCAGTAGAATCGGAGTCATGTCGGGGGCTTGGTCATAGCTAGTGATGGGGTCAGGCTTGGTTCGTCCGGGTTTTAGGAGTGCCGACGGGTGGTCGTGGCACTCGCTGGCAAGTTTTTTCGCAGTTTGCAATTTGCGCAATCAGGTGCGTATGTGTCGGCCTTCCCGCATCGGTAACAGAAAAGCGTCGGTTTCGCTGGACATGCATAGAACCGATGCCCCGTTTGTCGGCAGCTCCAGCCGACCGTCGGGCTTGAAATTGCTTCAAGGTAGGGTCGATCAATCATTACTGGATCCGCAAGCTCCTGTGGTGCTCCGCTCCTCGGTACTGGTACTGGATCAGCAGTAGGTGGTCCGCTGCCATCAACTCCGCGGTGTGATGATTTCGGGGATTTGGTCCCGTAATGCGAGGTTGTGGACGGAAGGTACCTCGCCGCTCATCCAATTGTTCTTGCCTACGGGCATGGAGGCGCAATCCCTGTATGGTGTTGATGGGAAAATGCAGAAGGCTGTTCTGGAGCTCCCAACGCATATTCTCTCTGATAATTTCTACCAGTTCGTCCTCGGGCATGGTTGTTCGGAAGCGAGTGCTTAGTCTCACTATACTTGTGTAGTACTGGTCAAACGGTTCGTGAGCGCCTTGTTTCCGTTTCTTTATCTGTTCCCTTAGTTCTCTCTCAGTGAAGCCATCATCAAATCGATTGCGGAAGGCTGCACTGAAAGAATTCAAGTGGGACGTGGTGTCGACTCCTTAAAACTCCAGTACCAGTCGGCAGGGTCTCCGCTGAACAAAAGATGTGCATGCCGGAGGAAGGCCGAGAAATCACCTCCCAGGGTGCTGGATACTAACGCCTGAATCCGGAAAAGGAACCGGTCCGCTGATATCATATCGTTGAAACCCGTGAAGTTCAGGCGCCAACTCTTCATGCTACGAGGCGTCGGGTCTCGGAAAGGTGTCCATGCGTTCCCGGAGGTACCAACGGAGGTGCGGTGCTGTGTCGTGGTCTATACTCGGGCGCTCTGGGATCCATTCCCGAGTTTCTTGGAGGTAGGGCCCATTGATCAGATGGTCGAGAGTGGGGCATAGCCACACCGGGATTGGGCTCCCAGCCAAGCGGAGTTCTCACGCGGCTGGGTGGTTGGCTCATGGGGAGGTTCTGGAGCCTTCCCTCCAAGTTGCCAATCCTCTCCGACATATCCCGCATTAACGCCACGAGGGTGTCAATGGAGTGGGTGGAAGGCGCGGGTGTAACCTCGGCCGCGACGACTGCAGCCGAAACTTCACCGCCCACGGCTCCCTGCAAGTCCATCAGTGATTGGGGCGGTTCGGCATCTGGAACCCCTTTCGTCACTGCTCCACGCGTTGGGACGGGCGTTCCGAGGGGGACGTCTAGGGCGGTCCGCTCGATGGGTCGCCGACATAGTGGGCAAAGCTCGGACGTGAGGAGGAGCTGTTGGACACAGGCACGATGGAAAAGGTGTCCACAATCCAATCGCATGCTGTGTACGCCCTCCACTACGTCTTCGAAGCAGATCCCGCAGTTAGCTGGTTGGACCGTTTTGGATCTGGTCCAACGCTTATCTGGGGTCCGTTCGTTGTCATCTTTGATTATTAATGTGTGTTGGCAATGGGTATTCCTAAAAAAAGAAGGGTAGATTACTCCTACTACTAACTTAATATATATGAAAGCTTAGAAATATGTATTAGTGGCCGATAGTGGTGAGCTATTTCTATAAAATAGAAAAAAAATTCTTTGAATACACACTTTCCTTTCCCGCAGTCGACTCCTCCAAAGGGAAATGAGAGTGCGTGGTAGTCTGCCGAAGAAAGGGTGCTTTCGGTCGATTTACAATAATTAACCCCTAAACCCACATACATTACAAAAACCGTCTCTAAACTACGTTAAATGACTCGACGAGACAAGTGGTAGAGCAAGCCGTAACGGTTTTGTACGCGGTCAAAATTCCCGACGCGTGGAAGCATTCCGGGCTCCGCAACTCCAGCATACGCCACCGAACGTTGAACCGATACCACTCGTCTATCACGCATACGAAATAAGTAGAATCCTTCTGCGACATAAAGGCAAGGTAGCCTTCTATTTTCTTGAGAGTCTAGGCCGACAGGAGAAACCCCATCTGGCTGACAGTTCCATCAAGAAAATAGAAGGTCCTTACAGGGGTTAGCCTGAGACAACACATCGGAAGGATTCTGTCGCGAAGAAAAAAAAATCAAACAAAGGAGAGCGGAAGCTACAACTCATGTGAAGCGACTGCTAGTGTGTACCACACAACTCCACTGCTCCTGTTTGTGAGGCTCGAGTACCAAAGTACCTTACATCCTCCGTACAGGACCAACTCGTCAGAAGACGCGAATCTTTTGTCCCTTAGGATGTTTTGGGCCCCACGTTGGGCGCCATTTGTAATGATTTTATGTCTACGTGCGAACGCGGAACCGACCTCTCATCATTTACATATTTCAGCCACCTATACACGCCCGTTTTCAAATGCGTTACAAAACAAAACCATACGGGGAGGAAACCTATTCTACGTTACTCCGTATTTCTTCATTTATCAGTCAAAGAACAAAATCTAATTTTTACTTCGCGTTCCCGAAATCCCGACGCGGTACCGAAAAGTATGCTACGTTAACTCAACCCGACGAAAGCTACGTTAAAGAAAAATCAAAAACAACTAAGGTACCGCGTACCGCGCGCGACGTGAAACCGACCTCAGCGGATTTTTTTCCAAACCCTACCCTCGCGACGGCATACTTACCCTACACCTCACTTCCCGCTGAAAAGCAGAACTACTGGAAAGGAAAGTCGTGTTTTAATTAGCAATTCATGTTATATAAATGTTTATTCATAAATATAAATATGATATTAAGAATTCTAAATTATTAATCTAGTTTATTTTAAATTTATGATCTATATATACAACTTGTACTGATTTGTTTGCATCTATTTTATTTATGTTATACCTTTAAGTTTAATTTTATGGAAGATTCTTATAGTGAGTGAAGTGATTTTTTTGTAGGGCGTAAAAAGATGAAAGCTCAAAATTAAAAATGTTTAATCAGAAAAAAAAGAAACAATTGTTAAAGCATATGGAAATGTTCATAGTGACAATTGGAATTTAATTATTTATTAATTTTTATATGATTGCTTATTGTTTTTTTTTCCAAAATTATCAAAGAGCAGTCTGGCCGTTTAGATAGTCAAAACGATTAAATTAACTAGGTTGGATAAATTTTTCAGACCTATTTTTCTTTCTACATTAATTAATCAGGCCGATTTGTTTCCAAAGTACAATAGGGTTGTGATCAGTATGTTTTCATTCACATGATTACAACGGTGCGGGAAGCAAATGGGAAGGATTTACTATTCTAAATGGAAGGTATATTTCGGGAAGGTTCCTTGAAGTTAATATTTGAAGTTTTTTTGTTAATTAGATTTTATTAATTTACAACAAGTGTAAATATTCATTTCAAATGAGTATTTATGATTCAAATGTTTGAATGATTTATTTTATAGTTCAATAAACTGGATACGTTATGACAGACTGGAAAAGATATCACAAGGAGTGAAAGGTGCCAGGGGAAAGATTTAGTAAATTAAATTATAATTTAAAATATTTACTGGGTATTTCATGGGTTATTTGTGTTTTACGTAATTGAATGTAAGAAATAAATAATTCACTTATACTCATGACAAAATATTAGGAAAACTTTTCTTGCTTTGTGCAATTAGTTACAACCTTTATAAATGCTAATCAACGCTTCCTTTTTCAATACGGAACCTTGCTTTCAATCAAACAGAACGTTCTCTACATTCTTGCACCCTATATCAATGGAGTTGGCGAAACAGTAATGCAGTCGAATTTGATGAATTCTTTTCTTAGATAAGACCTACTTGGGGAACTCTTTTAAAGTCAAAACAGCCCACCCTACCGTTGCTGAGGTTTATGCTAAAAATTCCAGTGCTTACGATTTTCGATCAATTCTAAAGGGTCGCAGCTAGACGATTGACTTCTAACAATAGGTGCGGCGGCAGAAATTTCGATGAGGATATAATTTTTGTAGTTTCAGTTTCCGCACCTTTGAATATTAGACTGAAGATTGTAGCTGCAGGGATCCATTTTAAAATTAATTATTCGAATCTCGCAAAATTTTGAATGGTCCAGCCATTTCAGACGATTTTCTCTCCCAAATTATGTTTACGCCACTTGTATCAAATGTTGTCACATCTAACTACCGGGTATTGTTTGAAGGTTTCCGACTGCTTCAATAAATTAATTATTTCAGCCATATGCTGCGCTGCAGTCATTCCCCTATTTTCTGCGGCGATTTTTCTTCATTCTTTCCTGTGTTTTCCTGAACGCATCCAAGAATGTGTTGCAACGTTATTCTTTCTATTTCATTCGTAAACTTTATTGCTAAATTAGCATTGGAAATGTTGATTATTCTTCGCACAGAAAGTGTACTTTAGCCTCCAATTTTTACCTTCGGCAATTCATCATCAAAAGAAAGCACTCCTTCGTAGTAAAAATGATTAGGTTTTGTTCGAGGATCTGTTTCGAATATTTCTCACAACGTTTTACTGATTTCTTTTCAGATTTTTCTTTTTTAAAGATCCATACATTAGACTCAATTAAACTGTTTTTCTCTTCTTGATTTTAATCTTAAATTATTAATCCTAAACACTTTGAACGACGCATCCAATCAATACTGAATACGCTCGTCTAGAAACTTCTGTGTTATATTGTAGTATTAATTATGTGTAGTTTACTTTTTCCTTAAAATCGAGATATTGCAAAAGCTTCCTATAGCTAGAATGCATCTACGCGCCGGTCACCTGCGCTTCTTACTTGGATTTATTCGTTTTTAAAACTAACCTGCAACAGCCGGTTGCCGAGCGTGTATCCATTAAGAGAACGTATCGCCATTGCAGCTTCATCAACATTTGTCATCGACAAAAATCCGTATCCTTTTTTGTGTTGCACTCTAGTTTCCAACGCTGTTTTTGAGAGGATTGAAACAGTTTTCGGGACGAATCGACCGTGGAGCAAGTTCTGAGTACTGAACACGACCAGCTGTTAGCGCTACGAAATCGAAATATTATACAAATATCCGAAAATTTCAAGAAACTTCGTGATTATACCTACATGCGACCGCTTCGGATTTGTGCACCGTTCGTACGGTTTGATCCTTCGCTGTCGGTTAAAACTCCTGCTGCGTGGCGGCCACTTCAAGATAACCTCCTTCTGCGCCGCGGCCACTACCTCCACACTTCAATTCCATGTGGCTGTCAAATTCTGTTTGCATCCGACGACAAAATAGACGTGGGATGTGCACTGGTCGCAACCAACGTAGAATGACAAGCCACGTAGCAGCGAAGTGTGTTGGTAGTGGGCACCAGCGGCGTCACATGATTCATTACAAGCCCATGTAGTAGAAAAATCGTATATGATTGTTGTAATCGGAGGAAACTCAAACGTCGGTTGGCCTTCATAACAAAGTAGCCCTTAACAATTTTTTTTCATCAAATGTAGTCAAGTAGGGTATCTAATGAGAGACCGTCTTCTTCTTCGTAGCACTACAGCCCCTTTCGGGCCTTCGCTTCCTGCAAGTGGCGCCTCCAACTGTCTCGGACCATTGATCGCGTCCTCCAATTTCGAAATCCAAGCAGCGATGAACTGTCTTCGTCGACCGAGTTAGACCAGCGGTTCCTCGGTTTCCCCACTGGTCTTGGCCTTCAGTTCTCCCAACGAATACCTTCTTAGTTATCCTTTGTTCGTCCATATGATTCATGTGTCCAGCCCATTCTAGCTTCCGCAGTCTTACAATCGTTGAGACCTCCAGTTCGTCAAAAATTTCATACAGCTCATGGTTGTATCGAATTCACCATTGGTCTCCGTCTAGCTTCACTCCGATTATTCGCCTCAGGACCCGTCGCTCAAAGGCGTTCAATATATTTGCGGATGCTTGGGTTAGGGTCCATGTTTCACGCCCATAGTATAACACAGGTCATATCACAGATTTGTGTATTTGGTGCTTTGTTTTCCTGTGTATGCAGCTGGTCTTCAAGATTGCCAAATAAAATATTTTATTTGCGAGCTGTATTCTGCCCTCAAACGAACTCAAATTTTACAGTTATATTGGTTTATATGAGATATATGCCAAACGAAATTTCATGGGAATCAAACCATAATCAAATGAATTATCGCCATTTCAATTACATGGAATTACAATATAACAACAACTACAACACATGTTGATGGTTGATACATATTTCAAATCAACTCTTAATTTCTTCGAATTTTCATGAAAATATAAGTAACCTTCTTCTTCTCTTATAATTTTTCAGAAGAAATTATTAAATAAGCATCTCAATGATGTAGCTACACAAAAAAAATTTTCATAAGTAATTTCAAGCTATTGGAGCCATCCGAAAACGAGATAGATATCCGCACGAAGCAATAAAAACTCACCGTAAAGTAAATGATCAATTTTAAGTTTAGCAAAGATAAGTAATAGCGTTTAATTTGAAAATGTTCAATTAGCTCAACATTTAGAAAAATGATTTAAGCTTTAACAAAATGACTCTTTTATGTACTAATGAAGGAAACTGCATCATTTAGATAAATTTGAATGATTTCTCATTCTAGTATTCATGCCATCAGGAAAATTGTTTGGAACCCCAGGATGGTTACAAAGCCCTTCTGGTAGGTACTTACTCGACTTGTTTCACCTCTGAATGGCAGGCATTCATCTTCAGTCATTCATAAGCAAATTCAATCTAGCGTTATTTGCATGCATCTTACATGCTGAAGATGGGGAGAAATAACACAAATTTATTCAATCTTCTCATTGAAACCAGTCGCGATTTCATTTTACGATTACTAATGTCACTAGTTGAACGAACCCTCAATGATATTCCTAATACATATCATTTCTGAAAATTTCATGCAAATCCTAGCAAGCCCATAATGTCTGAGTCGGTAAAATGTGTACATTGTTCCATAGTCATATGGTTCCATAGTAATGCAGCGTATATTATCCCATCGTAATACAGGAAAATTCAAACTACTACAACTTCTTGAAATACTATCCGATCTTTTTAAAACTTTCAGGACAATTTGACTTTACAAATAACCATTTGCGTATCAAATTTTATTGAATTTAAGGATACTGTGACGGTTACACCCAAGAAAATGTAAAATTGATAAATCATACTATTACTAATAAAGTTGATCGAGTTTCGACTGCTGACGTGTTTGTTGGTGTTGCACCCATTCGCATGAAACGTGTCCAATCGCGAGACAGGTACGCAAAACTTTCGTACATTTCCCCTTTCCCTGCCCGTCTTTGTTTGTGAAAAGACGTTCTAGTGACACTCTATTCGATCACCAATGGCAAACATTTTTTTTGAATGGTCATCTCCCTATATGGAGAGCCTCTTTAAAAATCTCTGAAAAAATGTTTCACCCCAAAACTTTCCAGAAAGTTTCATGGTTATAGCTTCTATAGTTTCGGAGAAAAGCTCCTGTGACATACAGATGAACACACGTTATGATTTCAATAGGGGTTTGTATTTTAGTACAAAACCCTAACAAGCAAGTGATGTTCCATGGCTCAGCTCAACTGAGCTGGTGTTCTAAAAGCTGGAGACAGCGCTTGCAAAAAATTTTTTTAGTACGTCTCCAGAAGAACTAAGATATGTTAAAGGAAGTAGAGAGGGAATTGTGGTTCCGCATCCATATTCGATTTTGCATTATGGTTCAGCATCCATGTTCGGTTTTGAAAAAATATTTCATTAAATGACATTCAAATCGGATTCATTTTAGGTCGAATGGGAGCTGCTGCGGTCATTTAAACAGTTCAAATTCAACTTTGTCGTTTCTATTCATCTTATGCTAAGTGCCCACTTGAGACAAAGTCTCGAGAGAAAGTCTCGAGACTAGTCTCATCGTGCTGTCCATTTGAGATCATTTGTGGTCTCGAGACACCTGCTGGAGACTCGGCTGAGACTTTAGTCTCAGAACCAGCAAATCCTGTGTCCATTTGAGACTCAAAAGCACTCTGTGAGACACGCAGTTTGATTTCTGCTTTACTTGTGGTCGCCTGGTTTTTGCGTTTAAAGATTAAATTATTATGGATTCGCGTCAGGCCTTCGCTTTTTTGACTGTACATCGAATTATTAAAAAACGGGAAGTGAAAAGAAAGAAGTGTTGGGTTAGGAATTAGCGGTAGCAGGACATGGTCTTTGTTTATATTTATCAAAATAAGCATTACCTGATTCCTTAAATTGTGTATTTTGCGTTGTATTTCTTCTGCATCACATTCATCGAATTTCGATGCAAATTCTTTATACGCACTTTCTCGTTTTTTCCCGATTCCGATATAATTTGTTATTCACATTCCAGAGAAACTCTTCCTCTTCATACAGATGTATCAAGTCGAAAACTTCTTCATCTTTCCACTGCCTCATTTTTTAATTGCACAAAACTGAGCTTACTCTCACGACAAAGTCTCAGCTCTTCAAACACCGACGGAAGACTGGAGACTAGATCTCGAGAGCAAAAATGAACGTGTTGACTTGTGACACGGGCACTCTCCGATACCAGCACCTTCTAGTCACGGAGAGAGCTCTCAGGCGTCTATACATTTGAGACTCTAGTCTCGAGACTACTCTCGAGACTATTTGGTCTCAAGTGGACACTTAGCATTAGAAGATATGTATATTGCATACAAGCACCTAGCATAAACGAGTATCAAAACATTTGAAATTTATGATAAAAAACGATATATTTACAAAATTGGTCCCATGGTTAGGAAATTACCTGTATTTTCCGCACGCTTCCAAAAGGATTCTATGGACGACTTCAAAAGAGCTTTCTCCATCAAACGTTAATGAGTTTGATCAAAATTCCTCGAAGGTTCCAAATGTCTCCCTAAAAGTATTTGACTAGATAATCATCTCTCAGTATGACATCCCTATCCAATGCTTACTTTAGCTCGGGACAAGTATTTGTGGTTTGGGCCTTCACGTACAAAATGAAAATTTCTTGTGTTCGCCAATTCACCATCAAGTCACTTGAGAACGCCAACGAGACAGCATACATACGAGTATGTACGTAACAACATATAGTAGGCGAAGCCAATGTATGTTATTCGCAAACGAGCACATATATTGGCGGCTATATTGAGTAACACCTGGATAATCCAGTTTTATGGTTTCTAGGACAAATTCAAGGGCGATATACGTACATACGCAGAGAACATACCAACAAGGGTAATTTTCTTTGCTTACAACTATAAAGAATATGCTGCTAAGGTGACAATAAGTTATTCTTCTTTTTAGGAATTGGTGATTTGGAAGGAATGACAAAATTTTTTTGTGACGTGATGATCCCGAAAGGATATTAAGTTTTTTATTGACGATGATGCGAGCATTGGACAATATGCGTATAAGTAATCAGCAAACTACAACACAAGGACAAAAAAGACTTGTGGTGTGGGTCAGCATTGGAAATGTTATGTATGTATACAAAGCAAGGGAAACATGAATTCTCTAATCAAAATCTTAATATAAATGTGAATAGATATTGTAATTATTGAATAAGTTCAATATGTACAGGACTGCACTACGTATGTATATTAGAAAGAAAAGAAATGGAACATAACCTGCTAGCAAAAAAAGTCATTCAACAAGCATTTGAGCTAAAATGTCACAATAAGTATACGAGTATAATAATCATTAATGGATTTAAATCAGCTTAATTTATTTGTCAGTGAAAAGTAAGTAGTAGGTAGGTTATTTAGCGGTCTGGGTCGGTTCAATCAAGAGGCTTTTTTCCAAATACTAGAGCACTTGAGAGCTGTTTTCCGCTAAAAAAATATCAAAAAGTGAATTTCATAACTTCACAAAATCTGAAAAATCAATTTGCGCTTAATCAATATACTTATTTAGGTGGCGATTGAAAATATGAGAGGCAAGAGTAGACATCATTATATTTTTATCAGACGGGAATTGTGATCAAACAATGGGATTTCCAAATTCCACTTGAACCTTTTGCTAAGTATTTCAATTGCATTTTATTCAAAAGATTCGACATTTTGCTTGCGTGATAGTCATCAGACTGCTCTTGAAAGCTTTCCAAACGCAACAACTTGGTTAACGATCTAATCGTCAATTGCCCAAGTTGAGCTGATTTATAACCATCTGTAGCCACCTCCAACCGATTTTCTCAACCAAACAACCCCACAGACGACGGTTAAACTTGGTCGATTGGTGATTTTAGGAAGAATTTTCGTGGGTCATCTCATAAATAAGATGGTCAATAGGCCGCTCTTTGCAGAAAATGGCCGATTTTGTCGTAATTGAGAAAGATTTCCCGTCAACTCACTCCTATTCTTCCAAAAGACGAAATCAAACATGCGTCTCATGACACACAATGAGACACTCCATTGATTGAGTAGTTGCATAAAAGATTTATGCAACCACCCCGGATTTGCACTAAGTAACATATACGTTCCATAGAAAAGTTTGTAAATCGAAATCAAAGATTCAGAAACTAGTCGAAATAGCAAGAGAGTGCTCCTTCTAGAAGAGTATCGTAAAATAATCAATAACTCAAACAACCGCTTCTGAATATTGTAGCTTTACCCATAAATACATTTATTCCAAAAATTTAACTTAGAGAACTTATATACGACTATTATGCATTTCAATTTGCCGCAATTTTATTTTTAGTCTGTTGATCTCACTGTACTATTACTAATAAAGTTGATCGAATCTTGACTTCTGAGGTATTTGTTAGGCTTGTACTCATAAATCCTAGTTCCATGTTTTTGCTCAAGTTTTAGAATCAAAGCTGCCCAACCGTGAGGAGAAGACACACAATTTTTCGTAAATTTTTCCTTTCCTTTTCCTTGCACACCTTGAAGCTAAATGTGTCAGTTTAAGACCTGTTTTCATCAATATCTTTGACTTGATTTGTCTATCTTAACCAAAAAATTTTTTTTTATATTGGAACACTCCCTAAAAAATTTTATAAATTTTTTTTTTGCTCTCAAACTTTTAAGAGAACACCACTTGTCACTTGTCACTTGCTGTGACACATGAACGGACGGACGGACAGACAGGTGGGAATTTTCGCAGGATATTGTAATATTTTTTAACAATACCTAAAAAGATGTGAACATTCAATACACATTAAAATGTGCTTTATTGAGTTATTGGTTTCAACACCAACTAAAACGTCATACATATATAGAAGAGTATATGTACGAGTATGTATATATATATATATATATATATATATATATATATATATATATATATATATATATATATATATATATATATATATATATATATATATATATATATTTATATATATATATATGTATATATATATATATATATATATATATATATATATATATATATATATATATATATATATATATATATATATATATATATATGTAACGGTTTAATATATTTGAAATATTATAATTTTAGAAATAATGAAATGCTAAATGATACAGAGTTCAATGATATTGGAAATTACAGAGAGTTCAATGATATATTTTTTTTGTGGTAGGGAGGTGAAGGCATTTACGCCCGCCGAGTCTGGCAGTGTGGGACTCCCATGGAGGATACCCTTGGACTACCCACTAAACACCTCCCCTGTCTATCTGAGAACCCAGCCTGGAACCGTTTGACACATTACTTCGGGCCAGGTCTTGTTTTGTTACGCCGTGGGGCGCCTTCAAGCTGGGGAGTCCCTTTCCTAGCGGGAGGGGAGAGGGGAAATGCCAGAAGAGCGATCCCCCAGCCCCAGCGCCTCCGGCTGCTGTGAGTCTCTTTTATATTTTAGGACTGCCTGAGCATAATGTGCCACCTGGTTCCATTTGTCAACCGATTTGAGCATCACCGCAACTATATTATCCGGGGTGAGCTCTCCCGTCTCCCTGTAGAGTTCCCTTCGCAGCCTGACCCATTTTGCACACGCAAAAAATGTGTGACAGGCATTGTCCTCCTCTCCTGGGCAAAACCGACAATCGGGAGACCGTGACTTGCCGATCTTGTGCAGGTAAGACTGAAAACACCCGTGCCCGCTCAAAAGCTGGGTCAGATAGTAGTCAGTCTCACCATGCCCTCGATTTAGCCATGGTCTCACATCCAGGATGAGGCGCGCAGTCCACCTTCCCTTCGTGCAATTCCTCCAAGACTGCTGCCAATCGTTGAGCGAGCGTTGTCTCTCCTCGTGGACAACCATCTCCCTCGCATCCTCGTTTCGGCGCAGGTAAATAGAGCGGCGCTCTCTAGCAAGGAGGGCAACAGGTATCACGCCTGCAATCACTCTCACCGCCGAGTCGGAGACTGTTGGATACGAAGATGCAATTCTCAGTGCTCCTCTTCTCTGTACCTGTGCCAATCGTTTTCGGTATACCTCCTTGCTGAGAGCGTCGCCCCATACCTCTGCTCCGTACAGTAGCACTGACCCTACAGCACTCATCAAGAGGCGTCTTCTTGATGGGCTGGGTCCCTCTACGTTGGCCATAAGTCGACTCAGGGCCGATATTCCCGAAGCAGCCTTCTCAGCCGTTGCCCTGATTTGCTCAGAGAAACTCATCTTCGAGTCGATCAGTAGCCCCAGGTACTTCACCGCTGGCTTCGATTCGATTCGTATATCTCCAATACTGATCATCCTTACTCAAGGGATTCTCTTTTTTGTCAAGATGACCACTTCGGTTTTCTCCAGTGCTAAACTGAGCCCGCGAGCAGTCATCCAGTCCATCACTCGGCGCATTAGCATACCTAGCCTAAGTTGCGCTTGTTCAACGGTGCGTCCGGCGACCAGAGCCGCAACATCATCCGCATAGCCGACCAAGCGCGACTCATCTGGCATCTCAAGTCTCAGTAGCCCGTCGTAAGACACGTTCCACAGGTTCGGACCAAAGATAGATCCCTGGGCAACACCCGATGTAATTTCCATCCTTCGTTGGCCCTGTGTCGTGTCGTAGAGCAGGTTTCGGTCCTTTAGGTAGTTCCTCAAAAAAATGATATTGGAAGTACTGAATATTACAATGAATTGAGTATGATAATTGTTACATCGGGTTTAAGGGGCTCTGCTTGTTTATGCACTTCAAAAAATCGTTTTTTTTTTCATGTATCGAAAGTAAATACCTTTGAAAATATCGTGTTAAAATTGTAGAATGATCCGAGCCTTCTAAGTATACTTTTTCTTACATATACGCGTACGTATTCGAGTGCGCGTGAATGAGCGTATAACGCGTATAATACGCTCAAATGCTCGGCCACTCTTGGCTTAGTATATAAACTCAGCAGGTGTTGATAATATATTAATACAAATATATTAGTCTGTTTGTATATGATTTTGAATGTTAAATTTGACACTCAATAAAAGTTAGACCGTTATTTGAACGTTAGTCTCACTTCAAATTTCGGAGCTAAGTATTACACGTATTTCTCGAGCTTATTTTAAATTTTCAATGAAAACGGATAGAAAAGGATCCAGAAAAGAAGAGCACGACCGTCTGTTGCAAAAAATTTGAAATTTCAAGGAAATCGATATACAGACGAAGTGAAAACTGATTTTAAATGATAAATATTAGAGTATAGTTCGCTGACATGAACATTGCCGGCCCCCTAGAGTTGTTCCAGGTCTATAGTTGATGTTCGTCAAACCAGTTCGTTTGCGATGGGCTGAATTTTTTATTGACGTTTGTTTACGTTGGGGTGCATCCTATGTTGATGGTTCGAGATAATCGCTTACAGAAAAGATATATCATCATAGCGATGCCTAGTATGAAGCAAGTAGTTGCGACAGTGATACCAGCGGTTATTCTATGGTGTTGGATTGTCTTCTAATGGGAATTCCCGAAGAAGGATAGAAGGTCTTCTTGCTTGGTTGTGCAGAAAATTTATTCGTTGTTGAAAAGATAGACGAGGCATTCAGGTGTAATTTGATTGCTGGGGTTTCAATCGCATTGCGGATAGGGATGAATGGTGTAACATAAACAGGCAATTCGACTTCTTAATTTAATTGTGAAGTGAGAATGTGCTCCACTGCTGATATAGTATAATTAGGTGTTAGCCACACTACCCCAGTTCCGTTCAGCATCATGATACTTGTAGTAATCAAGCAGTCACCCAAGAAAATTGCCTCAAAACCGCATAACACTGTTCCAAAATTTCAATTGCAGATTCGAAAAACTTAGTTCCTCAAATTTAAATTATAAAATTTAGAGAAAAAACAAAAATGTTAATTTTTGATTACAAATTTAAACTGTTTTTTAGGTAAATTTCTCGAGAGAAATTTATTATATATATATATATATATATATATATATATATATATATATATATATATATATATATATATATATATAACATATATATATATATATATATATATATATATATATATATATATATATATATAACATATATATATATATATATATATATATATATATATATATATATATAACATATATATTTATATATTATACTATATATATATATATATATATATATATATATATATATATATATATATATAATATGTATGGGATATAACGAAATTTGTGAGGTTGCAATTTTGCTCCAAATTTATACCAAATTTCCGGGAAAAGTGTATTGAGTAAATATCTCGGTTAAGTTCGAGAACCAGCTATGTCGGCCAGGCGAAAACAAAAAAAACTGCCTTTTTAGATGAAAAATCGGTATATCTGTTCTGACCAAAATATAGCTCCGATTTGGATGAAATTTGATACAAAGGTTGACTGATGTATGTGATGAATCTCACAATACTGAATCTAGAGTCGCATCCGCTCAAAAGTCAAAAAAGCTACAAAATTTTGTTTTTGTAGTTGTTATCAAAGCTTTCAAGCGATGTTTATGAAATTCGGTAGTTTGATAAAAACTGTAAGTATATAAAGAGTTGTTTATATAACCAGGTCACAAAAACAAAATGGCAGCCAGTGGAATCTCAAAACTTCAAAAGCGTCTAAAAGTCGCAATTTTGATCCGAAGTATATGAAACATGGTTTTAAGATAGAAATTTTATCATATCTGGCATTTTGGCGATCACGCATGTGCAATTTTCAAAATCATGGCGGTATAAATATACGACTTTTTCAGGTTTTTGTGGGCCCTCTAGTGGTCACATTTTCCAACGGACTTTGATGAAACTCGGGATTACCGATTTGTGTACTAGGTTCTTGTATTATGAAAAAAAACTATTAAAATCAAATGAAAGATTGAAAAGTCGAAAATTTAAAACCTAGTATTATTAGCTGCCATTTTCACTAAGAATTGAATACTTTTGCCCCGTTTAGAGTGAAACTCTGATTTGAATGAGATTTGGCACATTGATTGGTGAGGTCCTAGCATACAAAGATTTGAAATAATCCAAAATCAAATGCATGCATTCAAAATGGCGGCCTCCAAAGGGCAGAAAGTAAGCGCAATTCGCTATTTTAGTCGCAACTGAAGCAATGAATATTTTTCATGGAAAGAATGAAAGTATTTATAAAGCAGACCATTTTTAAGATATTGTAAAACATTTTTAATAATACCCTTAAAAATTATAAAAACGCCACTTGTCTGTCCGTCCATCCGTTTGTTCGTGCGTCACAACAAGTTTTCTCACAAACCACGTGAGCTAAAATGAGTAAATTTTCTACGTAGGTCAAAAGTGGTGCCTCTCGAAATTCGCAGTGCAAGACAATATTTTAAAGTGTTTAAGGGGGCGTCTCCTCATACAGGGGGGTGACTTTAAAATTTTTTCTTATTTCTGTAGCCCTCTAGCAGCCAAGTTTCTCAACAGATTCCGATGAAACATGAAATTATAAGTTATTAAAGCAAGTTAATTTAACCTGCAAATAATTATGCAAACAAACAGCTTAATATATCTAGCAGCCGTTTTCAATAAGGATTCAACACTGCGGCCCCTGATAGTTCAGGAAAGGATTGAAAATGTATATATTAATGGCAAATATCATGTATGCACATTGATTTGTATCAAATTTCCACATTTTGTTCTAGGAAATTTTTTGCAAAAACTTTTTTAAATTTTTGATGAGTTAATTCACTGCAAATAATTTAGATCTAACAACCGTTGCTTAAATCAACTCGGTACGTTAAGTAGTTTCCGAGATCTGCTACATTTTTTAACGAAAACATGCTATTTTGTTTGAATTTAATAGCTTTTGCAACAAACTTTTTGCAAAATGTAATGAGTTGATTCGATAACCAAAGGTTCATTCCGACCTCATGCTAAAAAATTTTTGCAAATGTTTGTAACGTTTCTGAGGTGAACGGCTGTAAAGTTTACCCAAATTTTCAGTTTCACTGGGGGCTGCGCCTTAAGTCGACAAGTATCACCTTTGTGTGGTAAACACTGTGAAATATGTAAACAGCAAGTGTGAGAAGTATGAAACCTGTATTTATATGTTTATAATATTTTTTTTTTATCCGCCAATTTTTGAAAGTAAAACCAGTGTTATTCCATTTGAACTGGCCAACATTTTCTTACATCTTACATCTCTTTTTGTTCTATTATATATTTGAGGAAAATACAATCAAAAGTGTAGTATCCGGTTTGATGGAAAGCCCATTTAGTAACCGTATTTCATTGTTGTAATCAAAGGAAATTCAAGCGGCAGTAGCTTCTTTACATTCTATTAAGACTCATAGAGTATAAGGGCCTTTTAAGGGACACGTAAATATTTTCTTTCATTCAATTTAATCATACTAATACAGTTTTACTGGCAAAAAAAATTAATTTACAGATTCTGCTATTATTAGCAAAGTTGAACGAATTTTAACCACTAAGCTATTAAATCTACCTTCATAATTTTTTTGCAACCATCAGCTATTCATAAATAGATTCAGTCAAGTGTTAATAGCATGTATCTTAAAAGTTAAAGTTCGCGAAAAATAACACAATTTTTTGGGATATTCTCATTTAAAACGGCCGCCATTTGATCTTACGATTACGGATGTAACCTGTTGAACAAATTTTCAAATATATTCATCATGAATATAATCCTCAAACTTTCATGCAAATCCTAGCAAACCCGTAATTTTTGAGTTGGTTTAAAGTTTATATTGTCCCATAGCCGAGCATATTTGCTGTTGTAATACAAGAAAATTTAAACCACCATAGCTTTGCTAAAAACTGTTTGATCTTTTTGAAATTTCTAGTAATGATTAAATTTGCAAATTGACATTTACTCATTGAATTTTATTGAATTTGAGGGTGCCCTTACGATAGGAAACATTACCATGCACGAGTATTACCAACAAAATTGAGGAAATTTCACCTTCTGACGTATTTGTTGTTGTAGTGCTTATAAAGATCTACACTCATGATTTTTTAAGATTTTCCGGATGGTAGGTTACCAATCGCGGGGGGGGGGGGGGGGGGTATGTCTAAATCTCGTGCATTTTCTCTTCTCCTACTTCCCTCGATACTGATAAAGTAATTTTAAAACCTGTTTTGAAAAGATCTCATTGAAACCTTTAATATGATACCCATTTTGACTATTTTTGACAGAAAATTTTTTTGAGGGTCACTCCTCTATATAGAGGGACCCTCTTGAAGCTCGTTTTCGTCCCAAAACTTCCTAGAAGTCATAACTTCTGAACTTTCCACAAAGTTTCATGGCTGTAACTTCTATAGGTTCGAAGAAAAACTGCTGTGGCAAACAGACGGACGGAAGGACACAGGTACCGACTTTAATAGGGTTTTGTATTCGAGTACAAACCTCTAAAAAAAAATGCTGATAAAAATCGCGCACCAGTCCAAATTGAGCCTTTGCGTTGAAATTTGTAAGGGAATGTTATTTTGTAATCATAACAGTATTCTAGGTAGTATGGTCAATGTAATACTCGATCATGTGATATTTTTACCTTAGCACTACGCCCTTTTCAAGCCCTTCTGTTAGAGATAGTTAAAGTATCTTATTGTCTTGCTCGAATGTGTCGGCACTCGCGAAGGTTATAAAGTCATTATCACGCTTTGACCATGTGTTTGTCCACCTTGCTGTGATATGTTCTGATTTCAAACCAGTACGTATCACAACTGAACGGGTTTATACAAGTAGTCCGTCCGAAGAATTGGTCGAAACAAATCTCTTTGTCACCAACCAGATTCAAACAAGGGACAGTCTGTTTACGCAGCAAGCGCTGTAACCACTACGCTACGCGGACTAACAACCATGTGATTATCACTTGATTTTTTTATCAGTATCTATCAAAGCTGGACAGGCTGTTAGTCCAACAGAAGTACTATTAGCACAAGCTCGTCACCGTGAACGAGCGTTGAGCTTGGGAACTGCTGCGCAACTAAAGTCACAGTGCTAAATACAGAACCCCAGAATTTTATTGTGAATCGCATCAGAAAGTTGACTAGCCCCACAGAGATTAATAATTTCATCCGTCGGCGTTTTGAAATTATCTACTTAATATAAAAATGTTTGCTTACTGAGGTACCTTAAATATCTATTGTATAATAGTTACGTACCGAAATACATCAGAGTGAGTTATTCCATGTAATCAATATTATGAAAACAAGTTTTGCTCATTTTTAGGGTTCGTACTAAAAAAGAAAACTTTATTGAAATCGGTACCTGTATCCGTCCGTCTGCACATTACAGCAAATATAGAAGCTATAGCCATGAAACATTGTGAAAAGGTTGAAAATGGCCCTGAAAGTATTAATACGATCTTTTTAAAATAGGTCTTAAAATTACTTTATCTCTGTCAAGGGGGGCAGGAGAATCGGAAATCCACGAAATTTTCGCGTACCCCCCTTGCGATTGGAAGTCCGTATGGTTTATAAATTTTACACTTTCTTGAATAAAATCGAAAAGGTATCCTTAAATTCAATGAAATTTATTATGCAAACGTCAATTTACAAGTTTAATAATTACTGATGCAAAATTTCAGAACGATCAAATCGTATTTAGCAAAGCTATGGTAGTTTAAATTTTCCTGTATTACCACAGCATCTATACATGGCTACGGGACAATAAGCACTTTCAATCAACTGAGATACTACGGGTTTGCTAGGGTTTGACTTCATTAATGAATAGCTGAAAATGAGCAACTATAACGTAGAGGTGAAAAAATCATGGAGGTATGTTAGGTCCACTAGCATATAACTTATAGGTTGAAGTTTGTTGGACTTTGCTAATAATAGTAGTATTTGTAAATTAAGTATTTTCGCCAGAAAAACTGTATTAGTATGATGAAATTGGAAGGAAGCAGATATTTAAGTATTCCTTTAAAGAGTTCTTATGTTCTGTAAGTTGTAACAGAATGTGCAGAAGTTATTGCTATCCGCATCGAACCAGACACTACACTGTTGATTGTATTTCCTCCAAATATAGATGATAACAAAAAGACATTTAAGATTCAATTTAATCAATGTGTTCAACATTCCCACATTCATCATACGTACCATGTAATTAAATTCACACAGCTCAACATTTCTTAGAATCTAATATTTCACATTCATACAATATTTTATCTTCATATTGTTTCAACTTATCACATTTTCAAAATGACTTAAAGTCAACATTCATACAAAATTGTTTATCTATAATCACATTTCAAAAATTCTTGAAGTCAACATTCATACAAAATTGTTTATGTAAACTCATTCATACATTGTATTAAATATATCCCATGCATTCTTACATTTCATCACTTTTTCTATCATGGAATTTTTATGTGACATGTATCGTATCACATTGCTTTACTTGAATTTGTTTACGTGGACACAAATTTCACGATCGCACATGGGAAAGAAAAAACCCTTACGTGGCATTCTTGCACATGTGCACACGATCATATATGTAAATATTTTATCACCGTTTGAACGAAATGTGATATGATGCATGTGGAAATGGAAATTTTTTTAACTTCTTAGGAAATAAGCGAATTAGAATTGTAAGCACTTTTTATGTATAAAAGGCAAACAAATTAGAAAATAAAGTCAATTGTTACCCGACAGCGGACCGTAAGTATTCCTTGTCATAACTTCCGGTGAGACTGCCAGGGGCGTTGTTGGGTGGCTGGTGGTTGGACTGCACGGTTCAATCATGCAGCTCTTGGCAATTGATGTGTCTACCAATTGCCCTTGAGTGCATGGTTGTTCCGGGTTGTCCGGCACCTAAGGTGGTTGGTCCGAACGGTTCGATCATGTTGTTCTGGGCAGTTGGTGTTTCGACCAAGTGTCACGGGATGCATGGTTGGGTCGGGTGGGCCAATTGCCAACAATATGGGTGCAACATACAAAGGGCAATAAAATTAAATTGGCGTTTCTGCCGAGCTCAATGCCCCTCCCGCACTTTCATGTTGTACCCATTCTTCCTCCCTTGACCTGTTTGGGATTTTTGCTCATGAGGATGTTCTAAGCACTCAGTAGGTCGATCAGATGATTCTACATGGTCTACTTTGCTGGCCTCGCCAGGGAACATCTCATGAGCCTTTCATGTCACCTTCTCTTAACCCCGAACACAATGATTTTATCAATATTGCAACAAAATATTGGCCGGTTAGAATGGAGTTACACTGGTTTTTTTTTTAAAGCAAAAATATATATGTTCTGCATGTCATTGAAGTTTTTCTTGAATTAAGTCATTCTACAATAAATGTTCAGAATTATAATCAATTTGTAATCTATCAATAAAATTAATTATACAGCAAAGCATTCATTATTGAAAACATTGACCTCTTGATTCATTGAACTATGTAATTTGCTTGCTTCTCCAGATTTCAAATAGTCAGCATTTTTTTGTCTTAATCGAATTATTTAAAACATGTACACATATGTGCAACAGTAAGCACATTCTTTGCTCGATAATTGAACTCTGTTCTGGTTAACATAATTGATGAGCATGTTGTTTTAGAATATAAATACAATTGAATGTTGAATAAAGGAGTTCAGTTTTGGAATCAGATCAGTGCGTGTTTTATTCGTGACCTTTCAAAGCGTGTTATTTTTATTTGTGACTTTCACAGTTTGAGGAAAAAGTATTAGTTTCTAAACATTTTTGGTCCGTCGAGCCGGATTACGAATTGGATATTTGTGGATCCGGATACGAATTTTTTAGTGGCAAAGCATCGGAGACAATAATGATTTGATTCTGGTGATATTTGATAAAATCGATTCTTAGCGCAACCATTGCTCAAAATCTCCACCGTTGAATTACTTTATACAAGTTGGTGCAGACGAGTTTTTTGGCTCCGCTATTATAAGAATCTGAAAGTAATCAACACCAGTGCTGAACTACATCCTGAGGAGGGTCTTTGCCAATATGCCGGAAACAAGGGGCGACAAATCCACAACTGCATCTGCTGCCACGAAAGATGATAAGGGAACTTCATCGACTACGGTCACACAATACGACCATTTTTGCAACATTGCGAGGCTGAAGAAAAACTTCGGGAAGGATAGCAAGAATCGTCATAATCTTGGCTATTTTGAGGCAAGGCTGCAACGACTGCAGGAGTTATGGACAGCATGTCAGGAGCATCATACTCTCATGCTCGACGAGACGGCCGACAATCCTGCGCGACGCAACTCGTATCTTGAAGATTTCGAGACCAGCGAGAACCAATATTTGGACTTGGAAAGGTGGCATCAGGCAACATCAGGGTGAATCGAGCATCAGTATTACTGAGAAACCTGCATCTGGAACTACAAAGGTTCAGCTTGAGCGTTTGGTAATTTCCAAGTTCGACGGGAGTTACAGACAATGGCGGATGTTCATCGATTCGTTCACGTCAATGGTGCACAATAATGAGTCATTATCTGCAGTAGAGAAGATGCAGTACTTAAAGACTCATCTAACTGGAGAGGCGACACGTGTCATCCAGCATATGGACATCAACAGCGAGAATTACGAGGCAGCATTGGAAATGCTTCGTAAACGATACGACAACAAACGATCCATCGCGTGGAGTTATCTACATACGTTCCACAAACTACCGGCAGTGAAGGAGGAACGCGACTTTAACATTAAGCAATTCATGGACACTACGGCTGAGCTCATTGCCAATATGAAGAGCATTGGTGTAAACACGGAGCATTGGGATATACTGATCATTTATTCAGTTACACAAAGACTAGACCATGAAACAAGAAGATTATGGGAGACGTCCATTGGAGCATCATCAGAGATACCAACTCTAGCAACGTTCATAGATTTTTTAACAAGCCGCTTCAGGACATTAGAAGCGTTGAATGGTCCTAAGAAACCCCAAAAAGTGGATGCACTCACGGTTCGTGATGTAACGACTTGCGACATTTGCAGCAAAAGTCATCACATAAATCAATGCGATACCTTCAAGGCATTAAAGTTGGAACAGCGACAAGAGGCTGTGAAACGAAATAAATTGTGCTTTTATTGCTTAAGGAAAGGACATGTCATCAGTAAATGTCCATCTAAATCCAGATGTCAAACCTGCTCCAAACAGCAATATACATTGCTCCACGACAGCAATAAGAGAACGTCTGCAGTATTATCTAGCGATGCTAAACCATTTACATCATCAACAAATTCACTTTTTGCCGAAGAAAATTATCTTCGCCAGCAAGTGCTTTTGGCTGTCGCCAAAAGCATCGGAGTTGGTAACATTAAGAGCACTTGTTGATTCTGGTTCACAACGGACATTCATCACGGAATCAGCTGCTCAACTGCTCGGACTGACACGCGAATACGCTAAAATTACGATATGTGGTCTAGGAGCAACCTCAAAGGTTCAAACAAAGGGAAGCGTGCTGCTGAATATCAACCCAAGATGTGGAGATAGCGTGTTCACTGTATCAGCTTTGGTGATACCCAACATTACTAATATATGTCCTTCAATCGACACTAAAGTGAAGCTTCCAAAGACATTGTCACGTGCTGACTTAGCGGATCCGTTATGTGGCACACCTTCACGTATTGATATGTTGCTTGGTGCAGATGTTTACAATTCTGTAGTTCTGCCGGGATTCAAGAAAGGATCGCCTTGCGCTGTCAATACTGTATTCGGTTGGATTTAACTCGGACCGACATCCATGGCAGCAACTTCAAATTCTTTGGCAGGAATTGTATCATTGGTCAGTATTGAAGAAGAAACAGACCAACTTGTGAAACGGTTCTGGGATCTTACAGAGGCACCAGTCAATCCTATCCTAAAGCCTGAAGAAACTGTTGCTGCGGAATGGTACCAGAAAACAACCAGACGAGACGACTTTGGAAGATATATCGTGAGGCTTCCATTCAAGGAGAATGTTGAGCCTGCGAAAACTCTACGCGATTCTCAACGAAACGCTCACATTAGGTTTTCACAGCTAGAAAGGAAACTAGCCAACGACGGAAAGCTACCGCAGCAATATATAGAGTTCATGGAGGAGTACAGGAGACTAGGACATATGGTAGAGGTACCTGCTCAAGAGAAACACTCGAAGTACAGTAACTATTTGCCGCATCACGCTGTGGTTAAGGCAGAGAGCACAACTACGAAACTGAGAGTAGTCTTCAATGCGTCTGCAAAAACGCCATCAGGGAAATCACTCAACGACACACTCTTAACTGGGCCGAGCTATCAAAATAACATCATGCACATATTGATGAAGTGGAGGACATACAAATATGTTGTAGCAGCTGACATCGAAAAGATGTACAGACAAATAATCCTAGACCCCAGAGACCAAGATTATCAATGAATTCTGTGGCGAAACCATCCTTTGCATCCAATGAAACACTACAAATTGACAACAGTTACGTATGGAACAGCTAGTGCTCCATTCCTGGCCATGCGGACGTTACATCAACTCGCTGATGACGAGAAATTGTTTCATTTCCAGGCGTGTCATTCGATAAAACACGATTTCTACGTAGACGATGTACTTACCGGTGGAGACACGATTGATCAAGTGAAATGCCTTCAACAAGACTTAATCACAGTACTCCACAAAGGAGGTTTCAACTTGCGGAAGTGGACTGGTAATGACGACACTCTTTTGAATGCAGTTCCCGTTTCTGACCGAGAAACAACCATACTGCTTAATATTCACGAGGATGCTCATATTAAGACACTTGGTTTGCGATGGCATCCAGCCAGAGATTCATTTTCATTCAAAGTAAACCTTGAACCAATGACCGATGACCCACCAACTAAATGACAGCTTCTGTCAGAGATAGCCAAATTCTTTGACCCAGTAGGATGGTTGCAGCCCTGCATCATTTTTGGCAAAATCATCTTGCAACAACTGTGGTTTGAAGGAACGGAATGGGACGAGCCCGTACCAAATCAACTCTCGGGAAAATGGCGGAATTTTCATGCCCAACTGTCGGCAATCGAAGAAATTTCGATTCCCCGCTGGCTAAATTATACCAGCATCGAGTCGATCCAGGTTCATGGATTTTGTGATGCATCCGAATCGGCATATGCAGCAACTATCTACTTGCGTGTTCAAGAGAATGGTGGAAAATCACTCGTTAAATTTATAACAGCGAAATCAAAAGTAGCCTCCTTGAAAGTACGATCAATACCACGTCTCGAACTGTGTGGTGCAGCCTTGTTATGCGAACTTATGAACAGCACTCTGAAAGCGCATGGATGGGATTGTCTCAGACCGTACTACTGGACTGACTCTACAATTGTGTTGCAATGGTTACGTCAACCGGCAACCAAATGGAAAGTCTTCGTAGCGAATAGAGTTGGAGAGATACAATCAAGCTCAGAGCCAAAACAGTGGCGACATGTGGGTAGCCAATCAAATCCTGCAGATATCGCATCCCGTGGAGCACTGCCTCATGCTCTTGTCAACGACAAGTTGTGGTGGAATGGGCCAGACTGGTTGAGTGAAGACCCCAGTAAATGGCCAAAAGGGAATTCGTTTACCAACAGTGCTATGATTGACATCGAAAGGCGAACCAACGACGCGTGTTTGACGAGTGTCTCAGCTCAAACCATCATAACTGAGCAAACGCCCGACATCTTCCAAAGATTCTCATCTTTTACAAAGTTAGTTCGAGTAACTGCGTATTGCCGTAGATGGAAAACCAAAAATAGTAGTACGTTCTTGACTAGCGACGAACTAAAGGAAGCGGAAATCATCTGCGTTCGCATAGCTCAACGAGAAGCATTCTCAGATGAAATTGAGCAACTGGAGAATCACAAGCCTCTGCGTAAGTCAAGTCGCCTTATAAGGCAGCGACCATTCTTGGATTCGGAAGGACTGCTGAGAGTAGGTGGAAGGACTCAACAGAGTGCATTGAGCTATGACACTAAGCACCAAATTATTTTACCTAGGGGACACTTAGCAAACCTAATTATCAAACACTACCATCATCTTACGTTGCATGGAGGTCAACAGCTGGTTCACGCTACAATCCGAACGAAATTTTGGATAATAGACGGAGCAACTGCAGTTAAGGCATTAACTAGAAAATGCGTCACATGTTTTAAAGTCAACGCGAAGCCAAGCCAGCAGCTAATGGGTCAGTTACCATATGAACGAGTTCAACCAGGCAAGCCATTTGCTCGCACGGGAATCGATTATGCTGGACCCATTTCCATTGAATGGAGTAATGGTAGAGGCAGCAAAACAACAAAAGCGTATATTGCCGTCTTCGTATGTCTTTCAACAAAGGCAGTACATTTGGAGTTAGTGAGTGACTTAACGGCAAAAGCTTGCATCGCGGCAATAAGAAGATTCATTGCAAGAAGGGGCATGTGTCACACATTGATAAGCGACAATGGTACTAACTTTGTCGGAGCAAATAAACTGCTGAAAGCAGCCGCCAAAGAGATGATTAAGGAAGCACAACAAACACTCATTATCAATAACATTGACTGGAAATTCATCCCACCGGGAAGTCCGCACTTTGGGGGAATTCGGGAGGCAGCGGTGAAATCAATGAAGCGGCATTTGACGAAAATAATAGGATCACATTTACTTAATGTCGAAGAGATGTACACGTTGCTTGCCCAGATCAAAGCCTGCTTAAACTCGCGACCATTGACACCAATAAGCACTGACTCGAACGATCTAAACGCTTTAACCCCTGGACATTTCCTAACTGGAGAAAACCTATTCGAATTACCTGATGAAAATACACAAGATAACCCAACTAAGAAATGGCAACTCGTCCAGAAATTGAAACAACAATTTTGGCAACGATGGAGCTTAGAATACCTTACGCAGCTACAACAACGTGCAAAGTGGTTTACCGAAAACCGAAACATAAAGGTTAATGACCTCGTGCTCGTCAAACTTGAAAATTGTGCCGCTACTCAATGGCCTCTGGGCAGAATTTTGGCTCTCCATCCCGGAGAGGATGGGTTAACGAGGGTTGTAACAATAAAGACAAGTGACAGAACTATGAAGCGACCCATATCAAAAATCTGTCCACTACCAATAGATGAGGGACACAAAGAGCCTAAAACATCTGAAAACTCCACTATCGATCCTCACTGTACTACTAGAGAGCGAAAAACTGGCATTTCGAAGAAATCATCAACTCTATCGAAACTCATGGTTTGCTTACTGGCAGTTCTAGTTTGCGTAACACGAATTAAGGCAAATTTTACTATAAAACCCCTGAGTCTGGTCTGTACATAGAGCATATCGGTCAAGTACACTTGATGAAAGGACAAATACGAATAGATATTCACATTTCACCTGAAGAAATCAAACAAGACCTTTCCAATCTTCAACAAGTACGTCAGAACACATCGTACATTTGCGAACATGGTGTTCGACTTCATCAAGATACACGATGCAAGGAGCTAGTGGAGCGACTGAATCGGGGAGTCAATAGTACCTTTGAGTCAATCACCTCATGGATTCAAAATCTATCACGGCGTGGAATTCTGGGAAACATCCTGCAAGGAATATTCGGAGTGAACGATGAAGTCTACACAGATATGGACAACTTAGATGAAAACCAGAAACGCCTTATTGACACCATGCAACATCAAGGACATTTGCTATAAACCACGACTGCTAGAGTCAACGATACTCAACATGCACTGACAACCAAGCTAAATGCCATCATTGAGAAATTCAATCACGTGTCCAAAACATTGACAAAAATGTCCTCATGGTACAATTCCATCGACCAGAACCGAATCAGCCTTGATTTCTTAACCACATATCAATTAGCGTTTGAATGGCTAGAACAGATTCAGAATCGCTACAATGGCTTATATAAAATTCAATCAGGAATTGGAAGTCTTGCAGAAATATGCTCACCAACCACCATGCATAAAACACTGGCACTAGTACAGTCAAAGTTAGGAAAGGGGTTATTTATCGAACCAAGGGAGATACAGAGGACACAAATTACAAAAACACAAAACGGCATACTCATATCAGGGTTCTTCCCAATAGTCGAACAAAGGAACTTCGAGCTTCTACATTGCACAGGCATCCCACATAGTTTAAACGATGGAAATTACTCAGTCCCTGACGTCTCCACGAATTATTTTGGAGTAAATTACGATGACCAACTGTATTTTGAACTGAGCCCTAAACAATTTGACCAATGTGAAACAGTTTCAAACAACAGGCGTCATTGCTCAGTCAGCATACTCCAGAGTATTAGCGAGCATCCTAATTGCATCTTAGACGAGATTTTCGAGCGAACCAATAAGATCTCATGCCCACTCAACAGACTACACGTGAAGGATTTGCTATGGAAGCAGCTAGCCCGAGCTAACAACTGGCTATTTTTACCCTCTAAAAAGCAATCAATCGCCATAAACTGCAGTGGACATCGACAAGATGTTAAAATCCAAGGAGTGGGTACAATAGAAATGGGCTCTCATTGCAGCATCAAGAGTTCAACCGCCATAATTCGCGCTAACTCTCAAATTATGGAAACCGTACATGTGCAGTCAACCTACATTAAACCCATACGATTGATGCAAGACACCGTAAAAAGCACGAATCTGTCGTATCTTTACATCACCACGGAACCACTACTCAAACAAGACGATAGATTTATTCATGAAACCCAACAGCAAGAAGCGCTTCTGCGATCCGAATTTTCGGCTACCATTTGGCATCAGACGCGACATCACATCATTGTTCTGGGCACAAGTGTTGGCCTCACCTTCCTAGTTGCATCTATCATTATCAGCGTCCTAATATGGAGATTGCGGAGACCACCAGTTACAAACAATGCTAATCCGAAGACGAGATGGTACGAAAGATAACAAACTATCCTCTGTTAGAAGAACCAGCGGTTCTTGGCGGGCAGAATGTTCAGAATTATAATCAATTTGTAATCCATCCATAAAATTAATTATACAGCAAAGCATTCATTATTGAAAACATTGACGTCTTGATTCATTGAACTATGTAATTTGCTTGCTTCTCCATATTTGAAATAGTCAGCATTTTTGTCTTCATCGAACATCGTTCAATTATTTAAAACATGTACACATATGTGCAACAGTAAGCACATTCTTTGCTCGATAATTGAACTCTGTTCTGGTTAACATAATTGATGAGCATGTTGTTTTAGAATATAAATACAATTGAATGTTGAATAAAGGAGTTCAGTTTTGGAATCAGATCAGTGCGTGTTTTATTCGTGACCTTTCAAAGCGTGTTATTTTTATTTGTGACTTTCACAGTTTGAGGAACAAGTATTAGTTTCTCAACAATAAATGTCTGCATATCGTAAGTTAAGTACGAATCCTTTCTAAGATGAGCGTAGATCTGTCTACCCAACTTGTTTGTATTCCGAACATCCGCAAACCGAACACCCGCAAAAATTTTAAACTTCGCTTAAAACGCTCTCTTTTGTTGCTTGTAGACCCTCTACAGGATCAATATGTTGATCAATATGCATTTCTCAATACGTATTGAAGCACTATATTGACTCTATATTGACGTTGAGGAGAGCTTCAAACATATTGACGATCAATTTAAGCATATTGATGCGAATTTATATTGGGGCGTATTGATGGAAGCTACATTTAGGCTCGTTTGACGTCTTTGAGGCATATCAAGCAATATTTGTGAACCTACATATATTGGTGCGTATTGATGAGGCTTCAATATTATTGATAAATGCATATTGATCAATACATTGATAGCGCAGGGGGTCTATTAGGTAATGATAATAAACACGTACGTATGTAGATATCAATGTTATGATTCTTTACTGATTTCATTGAAATCTATAGGTTAATGTGGTCATTACTAAGCCAACAAAATTTGCTCATCTTTAAAATTATGAATGGCCGCCATTTCAAAAATGACCGTTAAATTTTACATTTTTTCCGTAAGACTTCCTTGAACACTAGAGTATACATTTGTACCAAATTTCATTTAAATCAGAGTTTTAGTTTGACTGGAGTAGAAACTTCAAAATGGCTACAATTTTTTTTATTTCTCCACTACTGTGGAAGCTATCCGAGATACATGTACCACACGCTTTTTTAGGGTTTTGTAAAATAATTTTACAAAACCCTACTAGTTTCGCGACCAGTCTGTTCGTCTGTCCGTCCGTCCGTCCGTCCGTCCATCCGTGTGTCACAGCAGGTTTTCTCGGAAACTACTTAAGCTAGAAACATCAAATTTTGTGTGTACGTGTAAAGTGGTGATCTCTTCAAAGTTCAACTACAAAAAAATTTTATAAGGTATTTAAGGGGGGTCTCCCCATATAAGAGAGTGACTCCCCGAAAACACAAAACAGGTCTTAATTTGGCAAAATTTACTTCGAGGGAAACACAGGGAGGGGAAATACACGAAAAATTTGTGTCCCCCCCCTCGCGACACCTGTGATCCGAAAAATCTGAAAAAAATCAGGATTGTAGGCCTTGGTGAGTATAACAACAACAAATACGTTAGAAGTCGCAATTCACTCAACTTTGTTAGTAATAGTATGATTTATCGATTTTATGTTTTCATGAATAAAATCTTCTCTTCTCTCTTCAATGAAATTCAGTACGTAGATGTCTATTTATAAGATTAATCCATCCTGAAAGTTTCATAAAGATTAAATCATATTTAGCGAAGTTATAGCGGTTTGAATTTTCCTGTATTACTATGGAACAATATGCGCTGCATTTATTACTATGGCAACATATGGCTATGGAACAACATGCGCTTTTTACCGACTCAGACACTACAGTCTTGCTAGGATTTGCATGAAAATTTCAGGAATGATAGGTGTCATGTTTATCTTTGAGAATCGGTTCAGCTAGTGGTATCAGTAATCGTAAAACAAAATAGTGGCTCTTTTTAATGCTAAGATTGAATAATTTTGAGTTATTTTTTCCCAACTTCAACGTTTAAGGTGCATGCTTTGAACACTTGATTCAATTTAATGAATGACTGAAGATGAGTACTAACAATTAATAACCACAATTGAAACAAGTCAAGGAGGTGGGAGAGACCTCCTAGCAAAAGGGTTTTGTAACCATTCTAGGATTCGAAAAAATTGGCCATTAATCGATGATAACAGTACAGGAGAGTGGCCCCTGAAAAAAAAATTCATCAAACGTAGCCGATATGAGTATGAAATAAAAGTTTTCATGGGAGCTTTTCAAAACAGTTGTTAAACTGTCAGTTTTTGCTTCAGTGGGGGCACAGGGGGGAAATACACGAAAAATGTGTTTCCTCCGTCGCGGATGGGCATCTGAAATAATTATCAAGGGAGATATTTATGACCAAAAACCTCAGAAATCGAAATTCGTTCAACTTTGTTAATAATAGTATGATCTTCGAATTTCATATTTTCTCCAATAAAATCGTCTTTGACATGTTTCTTGATTTGATTCGCTCTGGTGACTGCATTTTCTAAATTGAATACAAAACCCTTCTGACATGAGCGTAGGTCTGTTTACCCAACTTGTTTTAAATTTGGCAAAGATTGAAGCAAAAGTATGGCTTGTAGAAAGGCAGCATCGAATCCGTTCAATCTAGAATTCTTGAATTTAAATCAATATCAGTTTACCACTATTTGAGTGTAAGAAAATAGTACCCCGTAATTTGCCTAAAAACATCAAAGATTAGTGCAATATCCGGTTGTTTTTGTTGATTTCAGAATTCATTCACAGTCTTAATATTATTCAGAAGTTTTTATTGTCAACCCAGTCAGCAATGCGAAAAAAAAATCGCAAACAAATGTAGTACGATTAATGTATACATTCTATTTATTGCTTACAAGATCCTTCTATTAGTCAACTTGAATTTCAATGCATGGAGCATTCTCTCGAAGTAGACGCGCGTATGTTCAAACTGCTTATTGCTGTTTTCCAATTTGAATAATTCATGCATTGCTTGCTATTCACATTCCTCATAAAAGCAATTTTTGAAATTTGCAAGCGATTCATCAAAGAGAAATTCATTCTGCATAGTACTTTTTTCCTTTTCATATCTTGAACATGATAAATTACTCAATCTTTTTAAATTACAACATCCCTATTTACATCAAGCACACGGGGCATACACTTGACTTTTTCTTCATCCAACTCCAGGAAATAAAAAGGCACTTCATTCCCTCCAATTACGAACTCCAGCGCCCGCTTCCTTCCGAGAAACCCTTGCCAAATTCATGTCAGATGGAAGCACGAGGGAGCATAGTTATTATAGCTGCCCGAAATGTTGGAAATGTAATAAGATGTTCTGTTGTTTAAAAAAGCAACAGGAAGAAAAGTGTTAGTGAAGTGTAATTCAAATCAAGTATGAAGAATTGTAACCATCATGAAATTTCTCAAATCTTTGCTGTTTAAAAAACGAATTTCTCAAAATTTTCGCACAGCTTATGCTCTTCTGGAAGCTTGAGGAGTGTGCTCATCTTTTCCTTGGAAACGTTTTTAACCAGAATCCAGCAAATACGATATACATATTTGCATGTTTATTTTATTTGAGGCGCAAATAAGGTGGACTAAGTTCTATTTTGTGAAAATAACTTTACAAATTGATCGAATCGAGCATTCATTGAGCTTTCTTAATATTTTAACCTTGATTCTTTAGGTAAGATGGACAAAAACTAGTCCTCTTAAACGTTGATAGTTCAAATCTTGTGATTAGTCTAAGTTAATTTGGCATGTCAAACGAGGGATTCCAGGTGGTCCAATCTAACGTGGTCAAAACGTCAACAATACAACTTCTTCAAACCGCAAAAGAAACCCAGCAGCCTCCCAAGGAAGCAAAATCTGGATGAACATTCAGGGTACCCGAGCTAGAAACAACAACAAAGGTAGGCCCTGCTGGTCCAACGCAATGATAGCAAGTCTTATGCAGTTATCCTGTGAGAGGTTAAAAGAAGCAGTTAAGCTGAGTGACATACAAGCTGTCATTAGAACAGTACGGTTCGCTCAGCCTGATGGTGTGCAGGTGAAATTAAAGCCAGAGACAACGAACAGAGACTCTTTCTGCAATACAGTCAGAAAGGCCCTCTATCTAACCTTTAACGGCCCTCGCTATCAGCGATAATGATTACGTCACAGAAGTGATCGAGGTTCCCTGGCTTAATTGGGGAAGAAAATAGCAGGGGACAATGTATGCCTATCGTTAACCTTCCTGAAAAGGAAGCAGAACAAATGCTACACAAGGGCAAAATGAGAATTTGCAGAATGATCTGCAGGATACGGCGAAGTGCAGTGTTTGCTGCTGCAAGTGCTGTAACTGTTAAACAAATGCAAGTGGCCTGATACGAGATCACTATGCTACAATTGTGGTACAAAATGAAATAATGCAAGGGCAAGGTACATTGTATGCTCATATAAAGACGTCGGTATTAGTTTGGTCGAACTCAAACATGTCTTAGGGATAGCAAAGTGTCAAGTCCAACAAGAGGCTCAAGGCAAGGCCAAAGCACGGCTGCAATGGTCCATATCTTGGAGATAAAATTACATCGCAGTATTGTAGCCCAAAATCTGTTACAGTAGTTTGTGAACGAAATTGCCATTTGCTGCTGCTTAACGAGAAGCATCATCATAGGAGTTCATTAGCATGGTACCATGATGAATTTGGCCCTTTCAGCATCTGGGTGCGAGATAGTGCTCATATACGAGTGGCTTTGCATGGGTTCGGTGTAAAGGGATAACACTCCTTGGTGTTCAGGTAAGAATCGATGCTCTCAAAGACAGTGTCTTGAAACGGGGTTGCATAATCGCATGTTCTTGGTAGAGGAAACTTCAATGTGAAAGCCATTGAATGGAACATACCTCTGTCAGATTCTAGACGAACATAAATTCTGGATATGGCAGCCACAACTACGATAGTTTTATGAAACACCGGCTATATTCCTATTTGCCTCCATTGGTGCTGGTTGGAATCATCCCAGATGTGATATTTGTATCAGAGTCTCTAGTACCAAGTGTACACAACTGGAGAGTTTTAGAGGAAGACTCGGTCAGTGATCACTAGTATATAGCTCTTAAGATCAACGACGATCCTTCTCGGCGCACACATATTTAGCTTTTCAGTCTCGTGTTGAACTTTTTTCTCAAGAAAAAGATTTTAAGGGGACTTTTCTATGTATGGAGGAGACCCGAAATAAATTTGTTTTTAAGGAAAGGGTACCCATATGGGTATCAAATTATACCCATATCGATAAGAACTTTCAAGATAGAGTGTTAAAACTGCTGTGGAAATGGCGAAGGGCATGGGTGAGTCATAATATGTGAAAATTTGGGTTCCTTTCGTGATTGAACATCTGTAAGCCAAAAAATCTGGAAAGTTAGCATTTATGAGTACAACACCAATAAACACATCAGTGGTCAAAGTTCGATCAAATTTCATGTTTTTGCTGCAAGATCAAGAGGGAATCATTGCATTTTCCAAAACTTTATATCTGGGTTTCGGGTACATGTACTTTAAAAATTTCGTGGCAATCGAGCTTTAAGCATCAAAGCTTCAGCAGATTGAACATTTTTTTATTACAATATCAACATGTGATACTGATGAGATACACATTTTTAAACGACACAAACTGGACACTATAGATGTATCTAAATTTCCAAGGAGTTTTCAAAAAACATATGTGTCATTGATTTGTTATCTTGACTGCTAAAATAATGCGATCGATATTTGATAAACAAACCCAGAAGTTATTCCCGAACTATGCAGTAAATATGAGGGTTTACACATCAAGTTGATTACTTAGCACAAAAAGCTGGAACGTGATAAGTGTGATATTTTGTTTGTTTTTGTGGTTAAGAGGTGAATGTCATTTACGCACAGAGTGTGGTACTCCCATTTCCGCAAGCGACTGGACTACCCACTAAATACCTCTCCTATCAACTCAAGAGCCCAGGGGAACCACATGACACATTGCTTCGGGCTGGGTTTCGTTTTGTTACATAGTGCGGCACCTTCAAGCTGGGGGATCCTTCTTCTAGCGGAAAAGAAGCGGGAAAGAAGAATTGCCAGGCTAGCGATCCCACAGCCCCAACGTTCCCGGTTGCTGTGAGTTATTTTTACCTTTTAGGACTGCCCGAACATAATGGCCGGCTGGTTCCATTTGTCAACCGATTCGAGCATTACCGCGACTATACTATTCAGGGTAATGTTTTCCATCTCCCTGTAAAGGTCCCTTCGCAGCCAGTCCCATATTGTGCACGCAGAAAATGTGTGAGGCCATTAAGGTTATGTTAGATCCTGACCCATGAAATTGATGAGGAGCCAGTCAACTTCATTGTCAGCAAAGGTTCAAGCCTGTGTTCCAGGTTTGACAAGATTAATGTGAGAGGACTGTGAAAAGTAGAAGAACTCACGGTAGCTGAAATATTGTAATACATCAGCCGATTTGAGCTAGAACATACACAAAAGACCCGTTAGGTTTAGCGCTAATCCAAGCAGTCTGAACTCAAAGAAGTCAAATTCAAGATTAAAACCAGAGCCCACATAGGGCAAACATCACGATCAGGGAAAATACAAATTACATCTGCCGTTTTAGAGTTTATGGCATGAGATGGGGTTCCCACAGCTAAAAATATTTATTCGATAAAAGGTACCATCTACGACTGTATTAGCGCATTCGTTTAAAACTCTGGGGAAATAGGCCAAATTCAACAAATAGAAGCTCAAATGTAGCTGAAATATTATGAAAGTAATTTGCGTATTGTTGTTGAACGAGTATATGATGCCAATACACACGGGTAGCATAGATACCAACCATAAAGGTAGTGGTCTACATGAGGCTATACTTAAGTGGAATATAACCATCTTGTGGATAATACACCCGCTTTCATCACAAGAGCAGGAGAGAAAGTGTTGGATGTTAAATAAAAGTTCATTTAAATCCTTGATGAAGTGTTCCCAGACTGTATGTCTTCCCTCTACCTTCAACGCCTCCTCGCACCGATTTTTACGATAAGTGCTTTCCAAATGAAGTTCGCCTTCTGGTTTTATTGGTTAACTAATCTGAGAATCTTTTCAATTAGACTATCCCAAGAGAGCTCTGCCAACTCATTAATCAACGTATCGTGCTGCCTGTCCAATCTCTAACATGCAAAAAATGTGTGATAGATATCAGTGACCAACTCTACCATAGTCGGTCTCAATCCTATTGAGAAAGGAGGAGGGAACCCCTTGTTTCCCCAACCCACAGCTTCCATGATTCCTCATCCTTAACCCCACAGTTAAATGGTAGTAAATGTTCTTGGGGTCATACATTGGCTTTACTGGCTCCCCAATAATGGGGCATTAAGTGCCGAGAAATGCTACATCTACAGCTCGACTATTAAATCCTACTTATACCTCCTTTGTGGGAACGTAAGAGGGTGTAGGCAAATTTTCCGTGCCTGGTAGCGGAATCAAAAGTAATAACCATGCCGCCGGAATGGAGGTTGAGCGACGGGTTAGTTCCCCATTCCTGGAAAACCCTACAATGTTTCGGAACTCGCAGAAAGGCCTTGGAATGGATTGGACTCACGATAACGATCTCGCAAATGGAAAAAGGACTATGGCATTGGATCCTGGAATGTCAGATCACTGAATCACCCAAGCACTGTTAAGGACCTTTTACAACAGGCCAGTCAATATCAATTAAAAATACTGGCAATCCAAGAAACGAACTGGACTGGAAATGATATTCAAGACATAAGATTGCACACCATATTCAAAATTGTGAAGCCTACTGGGAAACGAAAATACACAGTGGCCTTTCTTGTGGATAGGGCGTTCAAATCGCACGTTATTGGTTTTAAGGCAGTTAATGAACGGTTGTGTGCGATCCGTATAAAAGCAACATTCTTCGAAATCTGGTTGATAAATGTTCACGCTCCAACCGAAGAAAACGACAAAAGAACGAAGGAAACGTTCTACTATCACCGGGAA
This sequence comes from Odontomyia ornata, assembly GCA_963969285.1. Taxonomy (NCBI): domain Eukaryota; kingdom Metazoa; phylum Arthropoda; class Insecta; order Diptera; family Stratiomyidae; genus Odontomyia; species Odontomyia ornata. Next base: position 138,028,063 of record OZ017741.1, on the reverse strand, counting down.
AGACTAGCTGCCTCATTGCCTACAAACGACACAAAAATAATTCTCGGTGATTTCAACGCTTAGGTTTGCAATTAGATATCTCATCGGGAAACGACTGAAGGATATAGCCTCCACGATGAAATGGATGACAACGGCCAGCGCCAGAATGTATTACACAAAAAGAATGAGTCGTACAAAAAATACGAACTTCAAGCTCGGCGCAAGAGGAATAATTGGTTCGATGATGAGTGCCAGAATGCGCTAGAATCAGGAATACAAAGAATACGTAGGTAGAAAAACCAGGATGAAGAGAGAACACTCTCAGAAGAGTAGCGAATAAGATAATTAGGATTAAGGAAAGAAAATACGATGACAACCAATTGAGAAGTATAGATGCAAGTTTAGCGAGCAACAGCACAAGACAAGCATTCAAAGTAGTGAAAAGCCTGAAACGAGGTTATCAGCCCAAAACCACGCTTTGACGTGATGATATCGGCAATATCATCGCTAATGAAACCAAGATTAAGCAAAGATGGGTATCATATTTTAAGAACTTTCTTAATCCTCCACACAGCTCCAGAACATTGGAGCTTATAGATGTCCGTGGAGAGCTTCCATTGGCCCAACCAACTCTAGATGAAGTTTGTTCCACCACCAAAGCCCAAAAGAATAATAAAGCGCCGGGGATTGATGAGATTCCAGTAGAGCTCATCAAATATGGTGGCAGTGTTGTTCATAAAGCTATGCACATCCAGTACATTTGGAAACAAAAACACATGCCGAAAGATTGAAGCCAATCAATTATATTCCTTATCTTCAAAATAGGTGACAAGCTACAGTGCGGAAATTATAGAGGCATATCACTATTTTGTACGGCGTACGAAACATTTGCAAAAACCTAAAAAAATAAGATCGGATCATACGCCAACAGTATTATTGAGTAGTATCAAGGTGGCTTTAGAGCTGGTAGATCGACAAAAGACCAATTGTTCACAGTCAAGAAGGTACTTGCAAAATGCTGGGAGTTCAACATAGACGGACACCCAATTTTCTTTGGCTTCAAGCAAGCACATACCAGTATTGATCGTTATGTACTGTAACAAGTGATGCTTTGCTTTGGCATCCTAGCCAAATCAGTTCGTCTTACCAAAATGAATATGACGTCAACGACCTCCCAAGCCCGCATCAATAACCAACTCACCGATGCCTTTGACCCAAATATCGGACAAAAGTAAGGAGATGGGCTTGCTCCATTGTTAATAGACTTAGCTCTGGAGTACGTCATAAGGAAGCTACCTGTCAATACGCGAGCCTCATTACCATTCAAGTCGAGCCAAGTAGTAACCTATGCGGATGACATAAACATTTTGTCACGGTCATTAACAACTACCAAGAACTTTTCCTGAAACTCGACAGCGAAGCAAAACTAGTAGGGCATCAAATCAATGGAAATGAAACAAAGCTCATGACGCAGTCCAGGAAAAGTACCTCAAATACACAAAATATCACACTTGGCAAATACATTATCGAAAATGTTGGCGAAATTTTTTATCTAGGCGCCAAAATAACGAAGACGTGTAATGAAAGAGATGCAATACGCCAAAGAATACAGCTCACAAATAAAATCTTATATTCAGTTTTGACAATCTTGAAGGCCAGCTGCATACACAGGAAAAACAAAGCTCCAAGTATACAAATCTGTGATAAGACCTGTGTTTTGCTATAGGTGTAAAATATGAACCCTTACCCAAAGCATCCGCAAATATATTGAACGCCTTTTAGCGACGGGTCCTGAGGTGAATAATTGGAGCGAAGCTAGACGAGAACCAATGGTGAGTTCGACACAACCATAAGCTGTATGAAATTTTTGACGAGCCGGAGGTCTCAACGATTGTAAGGCTGCGGAAGCTGCAATGGGCTGGCCACATGAATTATATGGACGAACAACGGAAACTCAAGAAGGTATTCGTTGGGAGAATCGAAGGCCAAGACCAGTGGGAAAACCGAGGAACCGCTGGTCTGACTCGGTCAACGAAGACAGCTCATCGCTGCTTGGATTTCAAAATTGGAGGACGTGGTCAATGAACCGAGACAGTTGAAGGCACTTTTTGCAAGGCGCAAAGGCCCAAGAGGGGCTGTAGTGCTAAGAAGAAATCTTGAGTTACCAGTATTATGCGAGTAAAACTGAAAATACTCATGCCCGCTCAAGATTTGAGGCAGATAGCAGTCAGTTGCACTATGGGCTGCGGTCTCAGATCAGGAGTGCGTAATGCGGTCCATCTCCCCTTGGTGTCGTTCTCACAGGGTTGTTGAGTGAGCATTGCCTCTCTTCAGGGCTACGTTCTCTCTATCACCCAAGCAACTGCGCAACAATATTTCACGCTGCTCTCTAGCAAGGATAGCGATGTAATGGCTAGCATTACCATCTTAAAGACTGTCCAATGTTCGGATACAATTCTCAGTACTCCTCTTCGCTGCGCTTGTGCCAAGGATTTTTGTTACAGCTCCTTGCTGAGAGCATCACTCCATACCTCAAATCCATACAATAGCACAGACTACATGGCTCTTATCAGTAGTTGCACATCATTCGCAATATTGCACATCGTTTAGTTTCCACTAGTTAAAAGAGCAGAGTGTTCAGAATTTAAATAAAAAGATTATTTTTTCTTTACTGGTATTGTTAAAGATTTTTCTATAGAAATGCTAATGATTTTTCTAAAGTAAAACCATTTTTTTTCAAATCATTTGGAAAAAATGCGGTTTCGTTGTGGATGATGGACACTCCTCAGGAGCTGCCACACGACATCACCCACAGGGCAGCTCGACCGCGTGGTCCCAAGGTGGATATTGGACCCTATATACATGTGGGAAAGCGCCCAACATGCAACTTATAAAGAGCTGTAAACTTCCACAACAGACTGTGGTTATCAACTTCAACCTGTTAAGTATAATGGTGCCAGTCTCCTAAGTGAAAGAACCACTCATTCTTCACCCGGGCCATCATTGGCTATCAACATGATAGCACATTTTCTTGGCCCGATGGAGAACAGCGTTTCTAGTATAGGGCTGGTGCTAGCAAGCTGCGGTTTCGTTGTGGACAATGAATCTCAGACAAATGAGGACTCCATCTTCTACACAAAAAATTACGTTTGAAAAAGCTATTCGGTAAACTGAATCGAAAACAAATTCGTAAGCGTAATTTGGAGCGTTTTAAGCAGAATGAAACTGGTCTTGTCCATCGTATTCTAACTGTGGATAAAACTTGGTGTTAAGATCGTGATCCCAAACTGAAACAAGATTGTTTACAGTGGAACATGTCAAGTCAGAACTATCGGAAAAAAAAGATTATGACAAAAGGGATTGAATTGATTGATTATCTTTAAAAAGGTAAACAATTAATTTTGAATATTATTGCAATCTTTTTGGACCAGTTGGATAAAAAAGTTTATGAAAAAAGACTCGGTTTACAGAAGAAAAAGTCATTTTTCATCAAAAAATACACGTCTTCACCCAAGTGCTTAAACGATAGCTAAACTGAAAGAATTAAACTGCGAATCATTTGCACAACCACTGTATTTACTAGATTTGGCTCCTTGCAACTATTACCTCTTCGGGAATTTAAAATTTTTTCTTCGTAGAAGGTGTTTTCCGTTGAATGAAGAAGCCATTTCAGTCACGGAACAATATTTTGCAGAGCATCCAGAAAACCATTATAAAGATGGTATAAAATTATTGGAGGATAATTGGAATAAGTGTGTTGAAGTTGAGACAGATTATACTGAACAAAAAAACTAGTTTCATTTGAAAAAACCTACCAATCAAGCAGTAAACCGCTCTCGAACAGTTTTTCTTAAAATACAACCTCCATCTGTCGACTACCTTCAATTGGATCTGAACACTGTTTTGGATTTTGTCTTGCACCGGAAACAATCAAGTTTTGCCAAAATCATTTCATTTTCCCGTGTACCAATTATCAAAACAAAAAGCGGTGCTAATCTTTTAATTAATCAACGCACTCACGTGGATTTTGGTGATCATTCGAATTCCATTTTCTTAAACTCCTTGTTCCATTTCGTTGCTATGGCTGGTTTCAGTTGCCCAATTCACGACTAGAAGGCCAGGTGCGAACCACCCGGGCTGACTTTCAGTTGGGGTAGGTTCAAGGTGTAGCAAAGTACAGTTAGAATGAGCCACGGCTGGAAAAGGACTCAGTGTGGAGTTCTGGCAACGACCCGATCGCAGCGCATTTAACTGCTGCAAATAACCACTTGCAATCGCAACATCTCGAGTTCCTTCAAAACCGTCAGGATTAATTGCATGATTTAATCATGAATTACACACTCACTCGCAAACAGCCAAATTACTCAAAATGTTATTTCCTTCTTCTCTTCTTTACCCTCATTTCATTCCCCTTGACTCAATCTCACCACTACTTTTCGCCACAGCCACCGAGTCGACTCGCTACGACAATCCGTTTTCCTTTTTCTGTTTTGCTTCTTTCCTTTCGCTTATCTCTTCCGCCAACTCCAATCCTCTTGTCTTTACCTTTGTTGTTATTATAGTCGTCCCGGTTGCTTCGGATTCATCCCCACAAAACCCAAAACGACATAGCATCCCAGATTCCCCACCCCTCTCCATCTTTTGCCGATCAGCATTCTTTCATTTGATCGCATTTTTGTTGTAAACGTGAAAGCGCGCCACCTCATGCCTTTGCCAGCCAATGGCATCAATACTAAAAGGTATGAGCGGGGAACTTCACTCCTTTCCACTTCACTTTCATTCGCATAGTAAGAGTTATCAAGTTGCGAACAAGCCGTGTTACCTTATATAGCAGGTATGCGATGGAGGTGAATAGACGACACTGGCATGTTTCACACGAGCAAGTACGAGTCAGCCAGCAGAATGCAACAACGAGCACAGAAAGAAGAAGGAAAAGACAGCAGCAAAATATATCTGGCAAATGAGCGTGTCAGCCAGGCAAAAGCTCCAGGGAGGAGAATGCTGCAATGAGCTTAAAAGCTCTCCTCGCCCTTCTGTAAAGTTTGTTTTCTCTAAGAGAATATCATTTATAGGCTCTCTCCGTTTGGATGAAACGAGAGGAAAGGGAGAAGAAAGGCCTCTGTGAAATGGGAGCTTACGTGCTCGCATATCTAGCAGTTTTCAGGAATAGTTGGAGTAAAAGCTCAATGGGTGACCAAATATAAGCGTTGGTTAAGTACTGGCAAATCAGTTGGAACTCTAATGTATTGGCTCCATGCTTAATACTTCAGAAGGCACAGTTTTGAAAGCAGACGGAAATGTGCCCATTGGGGGAGACTTCAACGCTACAGCAATCGAATGGGGCATGCCCCAAACAGATCCGCGGGGGAAACGGGTCTTTGATATGGCACTTGTCATACTGACCACCGGAAATACGCAGACTTTTCACCGTATTGGCTGCAATGGTGGCGAGGGTTGTACTGATCAGCCATGGGAAGGGAAATTCCAGATCGCTATCTGCATACCATACATAATGCATGCTAGATACTGCTGGGAAAGTGCTCGAGAAACTCTTCAAGGGAAGACTCACTGACACGATTCATGCTGCCGGAAGCCTATTTCTTCGGCAGTACAGCTTTAGAGTTGGACGTTCCACTTTTGATGCGATTACAGAGGTAGTGAGTGCAGTTCAAAAGGCTGAGACATATAGCCACAGGAAGCGACGAATCGTCTTGTTGGTGACACTTGACATAAGGAACGCCTTCAACTTCGCTAGATGGGTGGATATTTTGGATACGCTAGAAACCTCTTGTCAAGTTCCAGAATATATAAGGCAGTTCCTGAGGGACTATCTGAAGGACCAAAGCCAACTTTACGACAAAATACAGGTCCAGCAAAGAATGAAAGTAACATTGAGTGTTGCCCAGGGATCTGTCCTTGGTCTAGACCTGTGGAACGTGTATTACGATAGGCTACTGAGACTGGAGATGCCAGATAGATCACGCTTGATTGGCTATGTGGACGATTTTGTGGCTCTGGTCACTGGATGCACCGTTAAACAATTGAATCAAAGCCAGCGGTGAAGTACTTTGGGCTACTGATCGACTCGAAGATGAGTTTCTTTGAGCAAATCAGTTCAACGCCTAAGAAGGCTGCTATGGGAGTATCGACTCTCAGTCGACTTATGGCCAACATAGGGGACCCAACTCATCAAAAAGATGCCTCTTAATGTGTGCCCTAGGGTCAGTGCTACCATACGGCGCACTGATATCGGGCGACACTCTCAGTAAGGTGATGTGCCAAAAACGCTTGGTACAGGGCCAGAGAAGGGAAGTACTGAGGATCTATATCCGACAGTCTCTGATTCGAGTTATTGCAGGCGTAATATCTGTTGGCATCCCTACCAGAGAGCGCCGCGCTATTTACCTGCGTCAAAATAAGGACGCGAGGGAGAAGGTTACCCACAAAAAGAGACAGCGCTTACTCAACGATTGGCGGCAGTCTTGGGTGAATTGCACAAAAGGAAGGTGGACTGCGTGCCTCATCTCGGATGTGAGACCGTGGCTTAATCGAATGCGTGGTAAGGACCCAGCTTTGGAGCGAGCATGGGTATTTCAGTCTTACCTCCACAAGATTGGTAAGTCATAGTCCCCCATTTGTTAATTTTGCCCAGGAGAGGAAGACGATGCCTGCCATATTTTTCTTGCGTACACAAAATGGGATATGCTGCGACGGGCCCTCTACAGGAAGACGGGAGGGTCCTCCACGGATGTCGCAGTCACAGTGATGCTTGAATCGATTGACCAATGGAACCATGTTGCACATTATGTTCGGGCAGTCCTAAAGGATAAAAGGGGCTCACAGCCTCCAAGCACGTTGGGGCAGGGGGATCACTGGTCTAGAAGTTCCTCTTCCCCTGTCCCCTCGCGCTAGAAGAGGGATCACCCAGTCCTAAGGCGAAGCTGTAACAAAATGAGACCTGGCCCGAAGTAATGTGTCAAGCGGTTCCAGGCTGGGCTCTCAAGTCGACGGGGGGTGTTTATTGGGTAGTCCAGTCGCTTGCGAATCCTGGCAATCTTGCGAATCTTTTGTTAAAGTCCAATGTCTGCCCGTGCTTACAAGCTCTATTGCTCTTGAAGTCTTTTTTTTTTGTTGAGATAAGGGACATTTAAGATAATTGATCTATACGATTGAACAGCATTGTTCTTCATAAAAACCCCATGGCAGTGCTGGCTAGTGAGCAGTAAATAAGAGTAAGTTCAGTTTAACGACCACCGGACTAAACAGTCAAATAATATGTTACGAGTTATTTAACCAGAGCTCAAAATAAGAAATTACCTTCGAGTCCAGATGTTATGGAAAGTGAAGATTTATATTTTTTGAACAGACTCACCGTAAATACTCTAATTTCCTAGAATGCGTACGTCTTGAATTTTCTTTCTATGATTTTGGAGAATACTTTATATAACGTACATAGGAAAGTCATGCCTCTATAACTTCCACACCTTAACTTGCCCCCCTTTTAGGTAAATTTCTCGAGAGAAATTTACCTATTGCGGAGAGCATCATATATATATATATATATATATATATATATATATATATATATATATATATATATATATATATATATATATATATATATATATATATATATATATATATATATATATATATATGGGATATAACGAAATTTGTGACCACGATAGAGGTTGCAATTTTGCTTCGATTTTCATCAAATTTTCAGGAAAGGTGTATTGGGTAGTTATCTCGGCTAAGTTCGTGAACCAGCTATATCGGCCGGGCAAAAACAAAATGGCGGCCATTTTAGACGAAAAATCGTGATTTCTGTTCTGACCAAAGTATAGCTCCGATTTGGATGAAATTTGGTACAAAGGTTCATTGCTGTATGTGATGAATCTCACAATAAAAAATCCAAAGTCGGTACGGCAGAAACAAAATGGCGCCCGCTCAAAGGTCGAAAAACGTGCAAAATTTTGTTGTTGTAATAGTGGTCAAAGCTTTCAACAGATTTTCATGAAATTTGATAACTTGATAGAAATTATAAGTATCTAAAGAATTACGTGAAAAAATTGGAGGTCAGGTTGCAAAAAACAAAATGGCGGCCAGTTAAAGGGCAAAATTTCAAAGGCTTTTTAAAGTCGCAATTTTAATCCGACATATACGAAATTCGGTTTCAAGATAGACATTATTTAGGCCTACAATCTTTGATATTTTGGTGATCATGCATGAGCAACTTTCAAAATGGCGGCCGTTTAAATATGCGTTTTTTTCAGGTTTTTGTGGCCCTCTAGCGGTCACATTTTCCAGCGGATTTTGATGAAACTTGAGATTATGGATCTCTGTACTATGTTCTTGTATTATGCAGGAAATTATTAAAATTGAATGAAAAATAAAAAAAGTCGAAAATATAAAGCCTAATGTTTTTAGCTGCCATTTTCTTTAAAAATTGAATTATTTTGCCCTGTCTAGAGTGAAACTTCTATTTGAACGAGATAGTACATTGATTGATGAGTTCCTAGCATACAAAGATTTAAAATAATCCAAAATAAAATGCATGCATTCAAAATGGCGGCCCCCAAAGGTCAGAAGGCAAGCGCAATTCGCTATTTTAGTGCCAACTGAAATAATGAATATTTTTCATGATAACGTTTTAAATGACATTACTTGATAGAATTTATAAACCAGACCATTTTTAAGATATTGTAAAATCTTTTTAACAATCCCCTAAAAAAATTATAAAATCGCGACTTGTCTGTCTGTCCGTCCGTTTGTTCGTGCGTCAAAACAAGTTTTCTCGCAAACCACATGAGCTAGGATGAGGAAATTTTCTACGTAGGTCAAAAGTGGTGCCTCTTGAAATTTGCAGTGCAAGAAAATATTTTAAGGTATTTTAAGGGGGGTCTCCCCATACAGGGGGGTGGCATACAATTTTTTTTATTTCTGTAGCAGCCAAGATTCTCAACAGATTCCGTTGAAACTTGAAATTATAAGTTATTAACGCAAGTTAATTTAATTTAATTATGCAAATCGAATGACAAATGAAAAAGTCGAAAATTTACAGCTTAATATTTTTAGCAGCCGATTTCAATAAAAATTGAAATGACGGCCCTCATAGTTCAGAAAAAAATTGAAAATGTATATATTAATGGCAACGCAAGTGCTGATTAAACTTTCATGGAAATCTTTTGAAATTAACTATTCGAGCTATTTAAGCCTTTGTGTGGTTACCACTGTGAACTGTGTAAACAGCAAATGCGAGAAGGGCGAAACCGGTATTTATATGTTTACAACAATTTATGATCCGCCGATTTTCAATATGTAATCCATACGTATGCAACTCAATTTAATTAGCAAAATATTTGCGCCCCGATAAAAGGTCTCTAAGAACGAACGTGGCCAGATTTTTTTTATGTTAATGAATACCCATGTGGTACTACGAAAATTGCAGAAAGAAGTTGAGTAGTAGGCAAGCCAAATTTTTTTTCGAAGCTTTATGCTACATACGAGAAATTTACCTTTCCGGCTGGTACTGCCAACGGGGATTTTTGGTATACAGGACTTATTATAACTTTCTGTTAGTCCTCTAGTAACTACTCTTCTGATCATATTCTGCATGTTAGTCATTGGAGAAGGGTACTTAGATGGGGACCCCCTTTGGAGCAGTTCTGCTTGTACTCTATCTATTTCAGGAGCTTTACTTTTAATAAAGTCACATACTGTTGCCCGTACTTCGTCTCTGGTTGGTAGTTTCTAGGCTAGGCCTGATAGAGGGATATAAGGTTTTATTTTTTGGATTGTTGGATGTTTGTTTGTTCTGGCTTGCCTCACTTGCGTTTTTATCGGAGGTGGTCATCTAGTACTGAGAAATCGGGTCGGAATTTGTAATTAGTTGTTCGTTCATAATGTTACTGTTGTCTTTCTATGCTTATATATTTCAAATGTTTGAATGCCGTTTGTATTTCTTAAGGCGCAGCCCCCAATGAAACTGGAAATTTGGGTAAACTTTACAGCCGTTCACCTCAGAAACGTTACGAATATTTGCAAAAATTTTTTAGCAAGAAGACAGAATAAACTTTTGGCTATCGAATCAACTCATTACATTTTGCAAAAAGATTATGGCAAAAGTTATTAAATACAAACAAAAAAGCATGTTTTCGTTAAAAAATGTAGTAGATCTCAGAATCGACTTAACTCTCTCAAGAAATTTACCTAAAAACCCACTGTTGGTAGTTTTTGTGTGTTTCAGTCAATTGAAATTCCTGTTTTTGCTTGTACCGTGTAATAAGTTCGCCAATGTCGCGTTGTTTGTAGCTGTTATTACTGGCTATTCTGTAAATGTTGTTTAATTCGTTGGAGTAGTTAGTAGGAGTTGTGGGGATGGAGTGGAGTATCTGCACTATTCATTTGTACACTGCTAATTAATGTTATGCTGTGGAGTTGGATGTTTTATATATATGGTATGATCAATTGTGGTTGATTTTCTTTGTTGGGTACTTGTGCTTGTTTCCATATCACGGTTAAGTCCATATAGTCCGTTTGTTATTTTTTTTTCAATAGTGAAATTTATATTCGAGTGTATATCATTTATATAAGTAAGTAGTTCGCCTTTCTAATTTTCTTGTGAGTCAATAATTATGAAACAATCATCCACATATTGTCTGTACTACATTGAATTTTTCGAAAATTTTGGGTATAAAGACTCCTTCTGCAGGTTATCAAAATATTTCTGACATTATTGAGGACTTGGATGTGCCATACCCAGACCATTCTTGGCAACATATGTGTTATTATTGAACGTAAGATAGTTCTGCTTGGTTTTAGTCTTTATGGGACTGCGTAGTTGATCTGTGAATTGTCGACTGCTATTGAATGAACATTTTTCTATTGGTTTCATCGATGGGTATAGACGTGTAGAGGTTGGTGATGCCTAGTGATAAAAGTCGACAAGAATTGTTGTTTGGATTTATGTAGCGGGGCTTAGTATTAGGTGCAATCACTAGTGAAGATTGTCTTATAGTAGTACGTTAGTCTGCTTGGAACTAATTAGTCGTTATGTCATAATTGTTTGAATAAATTAAATCTGTTTTTAGGTAAATTCCTCGAGAGAAATTTACCTATTGCGGAGAGCATCATATATATATATATATATATATATATATATATATATATATATATATATATATATATATATATATATATATATATATACACATATATATATATATATATATATATATATATATATATATATATATATATATATATATATATATATATATATATATATATTTGTGACCACGCTAGAGGTTGCAATTTTGCTTCGATTTTTACCAAATTTTGAGGAAAGGTGTATTGGGTAATTATCTCGGTTAAGTTCGTGAACCAGCTATATCGGATGGGCAAAAACAAAATGGCGGCCATTTTAGACGAAAAATCACGATTTCTGTTCTGACCAAAGTGTAGCTCCGATTTGGATGAAATTTAGTACAAAGGTTCATTGAAGTATGTGATGAATCTCACAATAAAAAATCCAAAGTCGGTACAGCAGAAACAAAATGGCGGTCGCTCAAAGGTCGAAAAACGTGCAAAATTTTGTTGTTGTAATAGTGGTCAAAGCTTTCAACAGATTTTCATGAAATTTGACAGTTGATAGAAATTATAAGTATCTAGAGAATTACCTAAAAAAACTGGAGGTCAGGTTGCAAAAAACAAAATGGCGGCCAGTTGAAGATCGAAATTTCAAAGGCTTTTAAAAGTCGCAATTTTGATCCGATATATATGAAACTTGGTTTCAAGATAAACATTACTTACACCTACAGTCTTTGATATTTTGGTGATCATGCATGCGCAAATTTCAAAATGGCGGCCGTTTAAATATGCGTTTTTTTCATGTTTTTGTGGCCCTCTAGCGGTCACATTTTCCAACGGATTTTGATGAAACTTGAGATTATGAGTCTCTGAGTTATGTTCTTGTATTTTGCAGGAAATTATTAAAATTGAATGAAAAATAAAAAAGTCGAAAATTTAAAACCTAATATTTTTAGCTGCGATTTTCTTTAAAAATTGAATTATTTTGCCCTGTCTAGAGTGAAACTCCTATTTGAACGAGATAGTACATTGATTGATGAGGTCCTAGCATACAAAGATTTAAAATAATCCAAAATCAAATGCATGCACTCAAAATGGCGGCCCCCAAAGGTCTGAAGGCAAGTGCAATTCGCTATTTTAGTGCCAACTGAAATAATGAATATTTTTCATTGAAACGTTTTAAATGACTTTACTTGACTTTACTTATAAACCAGATCATTTTTAAGATATATTATAATATTTTTAACAATCCCCTAAAAAAATTATAAAATCGCGACTTGTCTGTCTGTCCGTCCCTCCGCCCGTTTGTTCATGCGTCATAACAAGTTTTCTCGCAAACCACATGAGCTAGAATGAGGAAATTTTCTACGTAGGTCAAAAGTGGTGCCTCTTGAAATTTGCAGTGCAAGAAAATATTTTAAGGTATTTAAGGGGGGTCTCCCCATACAGGCAGCTCTCCCCATACAGGCGGATGGCATACAATTTTTTTTTATTTCTGTAGCCCTCTAGCAGCCAAGATTCTCAACAGATTCCGTTGAAACTTGAAACTATAAGTTATTAAGGCAAGTTTATTTAATTTGATTATGCAAATCGAATGACAAATAAAACAGTCGAAAATTTACAGCTTAATATTTTTAGCAGCCGATTTCAATAAAAATCGAAATGACGGCCCTCACAGTTCAGAAAAAAATTGAAATGTATATATTAATGGCAATGCAAGTGCTGATTAAACTTTTATGGAAATCTTTTGAAATTAACTATTCGAGCTATTTAAGCCTTTGTGTGGTTACCACTGTGAACTGTGTAAACAGCAGATGCGAGAAGGGCGAAACCGGTATTTATATGTTGACAACAATATGTAATCCATACGCATGCAACTCAATTCAATTAGCAAAATATTTGCGCCCCGATAAAAGGTTTCTAAAAACGAACGTGGCCAGGTTTTTTTTAATGTTAATAAATACCCATGTGGTACTACGAAAATTGCAGAAAGAAGTTTAGTAGTAGGCAAGCCAAATTCTTTTTCGAAGCTTTACGCTACATACGCGAAATTTACCTTTCCGGCTGGTGCTGCCAACGGGGATTTTTTATATAATTGGTTGTTTTCATGATCACCATTATATGTTCCTTGTCTGCGTTTGTCACTGTTATTATGTTGTCCGTAAGTTTTTTCTGAATGTATCTTAATATTTATCTTCCTGAAAATTTATTTTGTTTATGCTAGTACGCATTTTTTAACTATATTGACTGCAGTTTACTTTACATGTGTCTGTGATTCCTGTGGTAGTTTATTAATGGCTAGATTAGTGTTGATTACTTGTTCAATGACCTTGTTGGGGTATGTGTGATATAAGTTCTGTTTCAGTCCCTCGTCTAACAGCTCCATTTCCTGTGTCGTAAAAGTCGTTTTGAGAGATTTACAGTCCATGATAAGAACGCCTTGTTCGTGGGTGAGGTCTCTTTGTTTTGCTTTTTCCTCAATCTATCAAGTTTTTTTGTCATGGATGCATATATAATTTTGAGCTGAATATCATTGTTCTATCTTACGTCATAGTAGAATTGTGAAAAGCTTTCAGTTTGTATAATTGTACGTATTATGCTATTAGTTGTCTATTGATTATGTCCTATTTTATGTCAAGTGCTCTTATTTCATTTCGTATGCGAAGTATTTGTGTACTACGTTGTGTATTTCGTGCAGCAGTTGTACTCTGCTTAATTGTGATGTTTGCAAATGCTAGTGTCATTTTCAAACACTATTTGCTTAACCATATGTTTACCATAGTTCGGAGATGTCTTGCGACCAGGCGACTCAGAACAGACAAACATCCAACAACCCAAAAAACAAAAACGTAATATCCCGCTACCTGGCCTCACCTAAAACCTACCTACTTAACCCATACTACGCCAATATTAAGTCATTTCCATCCAAATCTAGTTTTAACACTGAAGATGACTCAAAGGAGTCGAAACGCGACTGTTTACTCGATAAAGCAAGACGTGACGGTTTTTCAAGAAAAAAGAGAGTTGCCCTGCGGTCATGTTTTCAGATCTCTGTTGGATTTTGGTGTGAATTGCCAGTTGTTACTTTCTTTCGTAGTTGTTTTAGCTGGTCATATTCCTATACATATGTAGTGATAAAAATGATGACTTGACTTGATTTTGTTTTTTAGTGTTGCTCCTGAAAACTCGCATTTGTATTCACGAATTTGTATTCTGGAGACTCACACTCGTATTCTCATTCTTGAATGTGAAAAATGTGACATTCGTAACATCACTATGTTTTCGTTGCGTATTTAATCCAGTATAAATTCTTCGAATTTAGAGTGGGAAGTACAGAAAAGTAGCCTTTATTAACAAATTCTTCTTGATTCCTTTTCTGTCGAGGGAAACCCACAAACATTCAAAGTGGTCAACATCAAATGCCAAAATCGTGTGCTCTTGTTGTTGTAGTTGGAAAAATTTCAAATGTCTATAACTTCTGTGAATATGATTTGATTTTCATCAAACTTGCAGGGTATTAGGAATTTTTGTAAGCCTACTGAAATATTGGATTTTACCGAGTTTAAGGGTATCCGTACGATTCTATTCCCCTTCCTGTGCACCCCTTGAAGCAAACAATGCCCGTTTGAGGCCTGTTCTGAAAAGTCCTCATCAAGACCTTTTATTTAATACCCATATGGAGAGAACCCGCTTAAAAACCTTCCAAAAATTTTTGAGTAGCTGAATTTTAAGAAGGGCACCACTTCAAACCTGGGTACAAAGTTTTATGTTTCTAGCTTAAGAAGTTTTCGAGAAAAAGTGGTGTGCCACACGGACGGACGGACCGACAGACAGGACGCGACTTTAGTAGAGTTTTTAAAATGTGGGCAATCCCGTCTCCCTGTTTTAGGTCTGGATCCATCGTAGATGTGTTAGATGTCTGTTGATCTTGACCTGAGACACAGTGTTTTCCATTGTAGCATTGGCCATGCAGACTAGTATGTTTAGCACGCCAAAGTTAACCATTATGTTGTATTCGGAGTATTTGCTAGATTTTCATATGCTTGCTTGAAATTTCCCTAGGTTTGATGCACGCCAATACCTGACACTAAATTCCCAGCACAATTCCCCATTTTCAGCGTCAGCCAAGCAAATAATCCTTTGTTGAAATTTTCATTTTTGTATGTTATATAAAGCAACACCAAGCTAGGAACGTATTTTACACTTGATTTATTGCATATTATTCCCACCCTCTTTTAGTGTGCATGTGTCAGTCCTTGTATATGAAACACAAATGCATAAGTTCATAGTCACATTTATTTTGCGGGCAATAAAGGAAAACTCTTTACATACACGCCCTCAAAAAAGTCTGCGTACACTTGCTGGTCGAATCAAACATATCAATATAAAAATCTTTCACATATGTTTATAGCTATACATTTTTGTTTACCACTTTCATTGAACTAAAGAGTTTTCCATTAAGGACAGAATAATTTTATCTATTAATAAATCACAAAAATATTTGATATATTGAGTTCAAATTTGTTTGGGTGTAATGCAAGCTTTACAGTTTTATGAATGAATGATCATCTGGACCCGAATAATTACAGCCTTGTTGCACTTTTGACAGCCCTTAGTAAAATCTTCGAAAAACTTGTAAATAATCGTTTAAAATCTTTCTTAATGGACAATTCCATCATAAATCCGAAGCAGTTTGGCTTTCAAAAGAACAAGAGTACTTTCGATGCGTTACTTTTTGTCTGACGTTACATCAATGAAAGTCTTGATAAAGGAGATTATGTTATTGCAATTTTTGTGGACCTGTAGAAAGCTTTTGATACCGTTGATCAGGACCTGTTACTTCAAAAACTTGAGTTCTGTGACTTACAAGGAAAGCCAAAACAACTTTTTAAAAGTTATTTGGAAGGAAGATTCCAAAGAACATCAGTTAATAATGTCTTGGGCAATCCTGCACCAATGAAATCGGGGTTCCCTCAAGGATCCATACTTGGACCAACCTTGTTTTTGCTATACACCAATAATTTGAATATATGTAAACTGGAAGCTCATCACACATTTTATGCTGATGATACTGTACTTCTTTATTCAGGACATGATAAAGTTGCCAACGAGGATCTAGATGAATATCGTTCATGGCTTATTGAGAACAAACTAGCATTGAATACTATAAAAACAATATACATTATTTTTAAACGGAAGAATAAGGAAGACATAGAAGTTGACCTAAAAATTAACGGCGAGAACTTGCAAAGAGTGTTTGAAATTAAATATCTCGGTCTTACCATAGATCATCGTTTGACATGGTTGCCACAAATAAATAATTTGAGGAGACAACTAGCACCAATGATAGGAGTGTTGAGAACATATGGTGGTTTTCCAACGCATATAAAGAAACTTGAATTAAATGCATTTGTACTGACAAAGCTACATTATGCGGTGGTCATTTGGAGTCAATCATCAAAGCAAAACCTTAATATTATATCCAGGATACTAACTAAAGCCTTTTAAAAATATTCTAAACCTTCCGATTTTTACTTCAACAAGACAAGTGTATCAACCGTCCAAGGCACTCACCTTCAGTCAAATCTTTACTATGGAGAAAGCGAAGTTTATCTTCAAATGTCTAAGTTCCAGTGAATCGGGAGGAAGTCCTTTTACAAAAGTATCACAAATAAATCCATATAATTCCAGAAACGCCAACAATTTTGCAATACCTTACGCTGGAACTGATCGACTAAAGAACGATGCAACGAATGATGCTCTGCCTATATACAAAAATCTCCCAGAAACAGTGAAACTCATTGGTTTTTAAAAAAAGCTTTAGTAACATCTAATAAATTGAAATTAATGATAAGTTCGGAAGATTGAAGATGCAGTATCTTAGGGCATTCATGTAGCTAGAAAAAAGTTCATAAGCTAAACATAATATTTCTAGCTGCCATTTTCATTCAAAATTGAATACTTTTGCCCATTTGTCCTGGAGTGAAACTCCGATTTGAACAAGACTTGGCACATTGATTGATGAAGCCCTAACACACAAACTTGTTTCCCAACCCAGAGCTTCCGTGATTTCTTATCCCAAACACCCCAATTAAATGGTAGTAAATACTCTCGGGGTCGCACATTGGGTTTACTGGTTTCCCAATAATGTACCATTAGATGCCGAGAAATGCTAATAACTGTAAATACGTCTACAGCTCTGCTACTAAATCCTAATTACACTTCTTTTGTGAGGGCGTAAGAGAGTGAAGACGAATCGTCCGCGCCTGATAATGGGCTAGCTCCGCGTTCCTGGAAAACCTTTAAATGTTTCGAAACCTGCAGATGGGCCTTGGATAGTATGACCTCGCAACAGAAAAAAGGACTATGGCATTGGATCCTGTAAAGTCAGATCACAAAATTACCCTCGAGCTGTTAAGGACCTTTTACAACAGGCCAGTCAATATCAATTAAAAATACTGACAGTCCAGGAAACGAATTGGACTAGAAACGACATTCAAGACATGAGATCGCACACAATATTCAAAAGCGGGAAGCCTACTGGAAAATGAGAATTCGGTGAGGCCTTTATTGTGGATAGGGAGTTCAAATCGCACGTTATTGACTTTCAGGCAGTCAATGAACGGTTGTGTGTGATCCGTATAAAAGGAAAATTTTTCAAAGTCTGGCTAAAAAACGTTCACGCTTCGACCGGAGAAAGGAACGAAGAAACGAAGGAAACGTTCTACAATAAACCAGAAAGGCTGGTTGACTCGGCACAAAAACAATTCTGGGTGATTCCAATACTAAGGTTTGCAACGGGATATTTGATCGGAGAACGACTGGAGATTATAGCCTCCAGAATGAAACATATGAAAACGGCCAGCGCCTGATTGACTTTGCATGTAGCAGAACTCTTATCATACGTTCGACTTGCTTTCCACATCAACGCATTCATAAAATGACCTGGGTATCACCGGATGGCAACACACAAAACCAGATCGATCATGTTCTGATCCAACAACGTTGGGCCTTGAGCATACTTGGCGGTCATACATACCGAGGAGCCAATCGTAACTCAGATCATTACTTGATCAAATTAACCTATCGATGTTGTATGTCAAAGGCATATCCGGCGAAGATCAGCCCGCTATAAAAATTTGACATCGAAAGGCTCCAAACGGCGTCTGTGGCCAAAAATTTCACGGAAACTCTCGACAACCAGCTGGCTCCCATCCTATCAGACGCATCGTTGTAGACAAACAACGAGCTCTGGATGGAAGTGAAAGTGGCTTTTAGGACCGTTACAGAACAGACGATCGGACATTAGCCCCGGCGCAAGAGGAATGATTGGTTCGATGGTGAGTGCCAGAATGCGATAGATAAAAAGGATCAGGTGTAAAAAGAATACGTAGGCAGGAAAACCAGGACGAAGAGAGAGCACTATGAAAGTCTCAGAAGAGTAGTGAATAAGATTAGGATTAAGAAAAGAAAATACTATGACGACCAATTGAGAAGTATAGATGTAAGTTTAGCAAGCAACAACACAAGACAAGCATACAAAGTAGTGAAAAGTCTGAAACGTGGTTACCAGCCCAAAACCACGCTCTGTCGTGATGACATCGGCAATATCATCGCTGATGAAACCAAGATTAAGGAAAGATGGGCATCATATTTCAAGAACCTCCTTAATACTCCACACAGCTCCAAAACATCGGAGCCTATAGATGTCTGCGCTGAGCGCCTATTGGCCCCATCAGCTCTGGATGAAGTTTGTTCTGCCATCAAAGCCCAAAAGGATAATAAGGCGGCGGGCATTGATGAGATTCTAGGGGAGCTTATCAAATATGGTGGCAGCAGTGTTCATCAAGCTATTCACAAAGTCATCCAGCACATTTGATAACAAGAACATATGGCGAAAGAGTGAAGTCAACCAAATATATTCCCTATCCCCAAAAAAAGGTGACAAGTAACACTGCGAAAATTATAGAGGCATATCACTATTTTGTACGGCGTACAAAATATTTTCTAGGATCTTAGAAAATAAAATCGGATCAGACGCCAACAGTATTTTTGGGGAGTATCAAGGTGGTTTTAGGGCATGTAGATCAACAATAGACCAATTGTCCACAGTCAAGTAGGGACTTGAAAAGTACTGGGATTTCAACATAGACGCAGACCAAATTTTTGTTGACTCTAAAAAAGCATAGGACAGTATTAATCGTAACATACCGTACCAAATAATGGTTTGCTTCGGCATCCCAGCCAAATTAGTCCGTCTCACCAAAATGACAATGACGTCGACAACCTCCCAAGCCTGCATCAATAACAAACTCACCAATGGCTTCGACACAGAAATCGGACTAAAGCAGGGAGATAGGCTGGCCCCATTGCTATTCAATTTGGCTCTGGAGTAAGTCATAAGGAAACTACCTGTCGATACGCGAGGTACATTACCATTCAAGTCGAGCCAAGTAGTAGCCTATGCGGATGACATAAACATTTTGTCACGGTCATTTACAACTGCCAAAGAACTTTTCCTGAAACTCGACAGCGAAGCAAGACTGGTAGAGCTATAAATTAATGAAAATAAAATAAACCTCATGACGCAGTCGAGGAAAAATACCTCAAGTACACAAAATATACAGTATCGAAAATGTTAGCAAATTTGTGTACTTAGGCGCCAAAATAATGACAACGGCTAATGAAAGAGACGAGATACGCCGAAGAATACAGCTCGTAAATAAAATATTTTATCCAGTATTGACGATCTTGTAGACCAGCTGCGTAGACACGAAAACAAAGCTCCAAGTGTACAAATCTGTGATAAGACCTGTGTTATCCTATGGATGTGAAACATGGACCCTAAGCTAAGCATTCGCAAATATATTAAACGCCTTTGAGCGAAGGGTCCTGAGGCGAATAATTGGAGCGGAGCTAGACGGGGGCCAATGGCGTGTTCGATACAACTATGAGGTGTATGAAATTTTTGACGAGCCGGAAGTCTCAACGATTATAAGACTGCAGAAGCTGCAATGGGCTGGCCACATGAATTGTATGGACGAACAACGAATACCCAAAGAGATATTCGTTGGGAGAACTGAAGGCCGGAGACCAGTGGGGAAACCGAGGAAACGTGGTCTGACTCGGTCGACGAAGACAGTTCACCGCCGCTCGGATTTCGGAATTGGAAACGTGGTTAACGGACCGAGGCAGTTGAAGGCACTTTTTGCAGGAAGCGAAGGCCCAAGAGGGGCTGTAGTGCTAAGAAGAAGAAGAAAAAGAACACAGAGACATTTAAAAAATCCAAAATTAAATGCACGCATTCAAAATGGCAAACAAAATGGAAATGTTTTAAATGGCTCAACTTGGAAGTATTTTTACAATAGGCCATTTCCAGGGTATTTTAAAATCTTTTTATAGTGCCATCCGTCTGTCTGTTGGTCCGCCCGTGCGTCACAGCAAGTTTTCTTGCAAAGCACATAAACGAGAATGGTGAAATTTTCTAGTAAGTCAAATGTGGCCATTTCAAAAGCTGCAGTGCTAAAAAATATTTTCAGGTGCTTAAGGGGGACCTCCCTATGTAAAGGGGGTGAATCTTTAACATTTTTTTACCGAAGATAGTCAATGTGGGTGTCAAATAAGAGGTTCTGGTGAGAACTTTTCGAAGGAGGTCCTAAACAAGAGGCATTTGCGATTTGCATTTCGGAAATAATAGCGCCTGTAATGATACTGAAAACTCGGATACTCGGATGATTGCAAGAAGAGCTTCAGAATACCGCTACCGATGAAGAGGATGACGCGTCTTCGAAGTGCCGGTAACCGGATAGTACATTTAATAATCAAAAGCGCTTCAATAAAGGAAATTTTATTTTTCAATATCTAGAAGCATTTGCAAGGAGGGGTGCAGGTTGAGGGGTAATATACGAAAAATTTGTGACCTGGCCCTTGTGAGTGGACATCTTTGGGCAGCAAAATCACGAAAGTAGGTCTTAATGAGTACACGGCTACCAAATTCCTCAGAAGTTAAAATTCAATTAACTTTATTAATAACAGTACATTTTATGAATTTTACATTTCCATCCATAAAATCGAAGGATGATCCTTGAATGTACTAAAAATTTTATCTCAATATTCTGGTTTTAAAGGCTTTCAGAAAGTTTCAGAAAAATCAAGCAGTAAACAGTTAAGTTATAGACGATTGAAATTAATCAATTATAACAACAATTGCACGTGATACTGTGTAAATACACGTTCGCAAAGGATCCAAACACTATAGATATGTAGGGATTTTGATGAAAATTTTAGAAATATTTTAAAACATTGCTATGTAATGACAACTACTCAAACATTGAGGTCAACAGCCGGAAAATAAAATCGCGGCAAAATAAATTACATAATAACCATATATTACTAACAAATTAATTAAATTCAAGGTCCTTAGGCTAATATATATATATATATATATATATATATATATATATATATATATATATATATATATATATATATATATATATATATGTATACATATATATATATATATATATATATATATATATATATAAATGCTATATATATATATATATATATAAATGCTATATATATATATATATATATATATATATATATATATATATAAATATAAATGCTATATATATATATATATATATATATATATATATATATATATATATATATATATACATTGTATATACATATATGAGTTCAATTAGTTTGTTATTGAAGCGAGTAAACAAAATTTTGCTGAAACTAGGGACCATATATTGTATTATTTTTCTGAGCTCAATTCATGGAATATACGAGTATGTGTGAGTCAAGTTTTGATATTCAGAAGACATTGTTTGATTTACTAATTATTTTACAATACCCTTCTGGTAGGAAGACTCTCCTGCTACTTTTACTTGTCCTTAAAGACTGGTTGATTTTCAAGAGCGGGCCAATAAAATGATTATTTGCTTTTCAAAATATTAGTACCTATTAAAAAAAATTCGCCTTTCCGGCTGGTGGTACTAACGAGAGTTTTTGTAATCGCACTGATTAAATGATGATCACGTTATTGACTCATACGGCTCCAGCATCTTTTAGCTCTTACTAATGAGGCGTACGCAGACTTTTCTCAGTATGTGTGTATAAGAGATACACTAATGATATGTATGTGAATGTCGCAAAATGGCAAAACCAAATGGGCTTTCATTCAATTAGTGTTGCTTCACGCTCTCAAATGGTTTATGCTGAATTTTATGCCCACGAAATATTGTTGAAAGAAGAAAACGAATGATTGTGTTTGTTATCTCCATTAATTAGTCGAGGAAAGCAGCATTATTTGAAATTTAAATCCGCTCATTGCCTGTGGCCCATATGTATACCTTAAAAGTATCCACTTGGAATGAAATTCAGCAATGAACTTTAGAACACATTGTAGTAATTGTGGATACTGTATGAAAAGTTTTTTTTTGAAATAAATTTAAACACATTTAAAATAGTTAATCCTAGCAACTTGAAAGGTATACGTCTTTGTTTGAAAATTTTGAGCAGTTGGTGTTTTGATAAGAAACAAGAATAAAAAGTGAAATATACGTTACGTAATGTTAAGGTTATATCCTTCTGAAACTTGATGTGAGTGCGTTACGTAGGTGAAACTCTAATGATGGTCCTAATTCATATTTCATCAGCTTCAAATAACGTTTAAGGACAATAATTGCTAAAAGAAGAAAATAATTTTCTGGCATACTTGTAGGACACATATGTTTAACTTTATTAAGGAAATTGTATGCAAAAGACATTTGCATTTGAAGTCAAAAATTTTAATATTAACTTTCATGTAATACAAATCAACAGTTTCTTATCGAGGGTTTTCGTTGCATTATGACTACTTTTAAGGGTATTGTAAATCGCGTCCTGTCTGTCCGTCCGTCCGTGTGTCACACCACTTTTTCTCGCAAACTATATAAGCTAGAAACACAAGATTTTGTAGGTAGGTGTAAAGTGATGCCCTCTTCAAAGTTTCATCACAAAAAAAATGTATAAGGTGTTTAAGGGGGCTCTCCCCATATAGGGAAGTGGCCCCTGAAAAAAAATTCTCATCGCATGCAGGCAATATGGGTATCAAATGAAAGGTCTTGATCGAATCTTTCCAAAACAGGTCTTAAAATAACGAGTTCTGCTTTGAGGGTGCGGGGGAAGGGGAAATGTTTGAAAATTTTCGCCCAAAAAAGCGGAACAAAATCGCAGAGGTAAGACTTTAAGAGCACAAGGGCAACAAACACCTTAGAAGTCGAAATTCCATCAACTTTGTTAATAATAGTACATTTTATAAATTTTACATTTTTGGCTACAAAATCAAAACCGGACCCTGAAATTTCCCAAAACCTACAATTTAAATTTTTTGAAAGCAATTATATGTGTTCTGAAAATTTCACAATAATTGAACAATAAACAGCGAAGTTTCAGCCGATTGAATATTTAACAATTACAACAACATTAACACGTGATACTAGGGAGATACACGTTTGCAACGGATCTAGACACTATAAATATGTAGGAATATTGATAAAAATTTTAGAAATGGTTTGTAATATTGTTGGGTTATCATGACAAACTAAACGACAGGGGCCAAAACACTTGAAACAAAATGGCGGCGAATATAAAAATATAATAACCATAATAATTTTTCGAACTCAATTTATGGAATCTGTATATTGGTCAAGTTTTGATATGCAGAATATATATTGATTGATTTACCAAACGTTTTAAAATACCCTTCTGGCAGGAGCACTCTCCTGCTACTTCAACTTATTTTGTGGTATGGAGGTCAAAGCCGCACATGCCCTGAATATGTGGCTCCTGGATACAAACTATACTATTCAACAAGCACTTTCTCTATGAATCTGAGAACTAAGCTTTGGAACCGCTACACATATTCTTTCGAGCTAGTCTCGTTTCTCAACTTCTTTTGGTACCACGCGGTTGCCACGATTTCGTCGAGCTGGGGAGGAGGAATGTAGGCAGAGTGCTAGAAAAAAGAACTCTCAATCTTTAACGCCTCCAGATACTTTTTTCCACGATCAGAAGTGCCCGAACATAAAATGCGACATGGCTCAATTTGTCAACTGATCTACTTGGCAGGGGAATGCTGGTTAGTAGCAATATTCTTAGAAGCTAGTATTCTTTGGAGAATGCCATGTCAACGTACCCAAGGAAGTGGGGGTTTCTGTAAAGTTTCTTCTCGGACTTCACGAATATCTGGACCATGATTTGACTAATGGATTTTAATTGGCATTCTGGGCTGGGAGGCATGATGTTTGAGACCAAGTTGCTTTGCACGGTAACGCTGAGATGACAATTAAGTGAGAGCGACATCAATCTATTTACCATACCGTCCTTGTTGCAGTAAAACTTTGGTAGGACTGAGGCTATTGAGCTGAAGGTAATGTTCTCAATCACTACCAGTATGGCTCTTAGCACCTGTCCCCATAGGGGCTGGCGCCTACCCAATAATGGCCTCCCTGTTTCGCACATACTATATAACTATGGGGCCAGACAAGTTAGTGTGCACACAAACAGAGATTGATAACTTGACATCCCCAAAAGCAATACCAACAATGATAACTAAGATACTGATGATCAAGACATCGAAGATATATGGCGGGGTGACGAATGGACATAGACAACCTCGCAAGCCCGCATCAATAACCAGCTCTACGTTACCTTTGGCACAAATATCGGACTAAAACAGGGAGATGGGCTGGCCCCATTGCTATTCAATTTGGCTCTGGATTAAGTCGTCAGAAAGCTACCGGTCGATACAAGCGGTACGTTACCATACAAGTTGAGACAAGTGGTAGCCTATGTGAACGACATCAATATTTTGTCACTGTTGTTCACAACCTCCAAAGAACTTTTTCTGAAACTCGACAGCAAAGCATAACTAGCAGGGCTTCAAATCAATGAGAATAAAACGAAGCTCATAACTTAGTCGAGGAAAAATATCTCAAATGCCAGGCAAATTTGTGTTCTTAACCAGATACCGGTATTTTGAGGACAAGTTATCCTCTTCATCAGTGGCGGTATTCATACCACCACTGATGAAGAGGATAACTTGTCCTCGAAATACCGGTATCTGGTTAAGAACATTAAGAATAAATAGCGCTTTTAAAGGAAATTTTATAATTTTTTTTTTTTATTTTTTTTATTTTTTCAGTATCATTAAAGGTGCTATTACTGCCGAAATGCAAATCGAAGTTTGTGTATTTAGGCGCCAAAATAACGAGAAACAGTAATGAGAGAGATGAACTGCGCCGAAGAATATAGCTCTCAAATGAAATATTTTATTCAGTTTTGACGATCTTGATGATCAACTTCATACACAGGAAAATAATGCTCCAAGTATGCAAATCTGTCATATGACCTCTGCTATGCTATGGGTGTGCAACTTGGACCCTAACCCAAGCATCCGCAAATATATTGAACGCCTTTGAGAGACGGTTCCTGAGGCGAATAATAAGAGCGAAGTTAGACGAGGACCAATGGTGAATTCGATACAACCATGAGCTGTATGAAATTTTTGACGAGCCGGAGGTCTCAACGATTGTAAGATTGTGGAAGCTGCAATGGACTTGCCAGATGAATTGTATGGACGAACAACGGATACCCAAAAAGATATTCGTTGGGAGAATTGAAGGGTGGAGACCAGTGGGGAAACCGAGGAAAGGCTGGTCTGACTCGGTCGACGAAGGTGGTTTATCACTGCTGGATTGAGACAGTTAGAAGCACTTTTGCAGGAAGCGAAGGCCTGAGGGGGGTTGTAGCGCTACAAAGAAGAAGATGAAAAAAGTATTTTTACCTGCGTCCCAGATTTAGAGGAGCAAAAACTGGATCAGTTTCGACCAAAATATGGACTGCTATTGTGAACAGTGATACGTTTGTGTCCATCCATGGAGACAGGAGTATCATTATGTCCCCAATGTTGCTAAAGTGCATGTGGTAATGGGTATAAAGACCAAAAATCTAACTTCTTGGGGGAACCCCGTACATTCAATTGCCCTAAACTATTCCCAGGAAGAGCGGCTTATTCAGAAGTGGGGAAAAACTGGACAAAAATGGAGCCCACTGCGATTTGCAAAAGATTATTGGCAAGGACCCCGAAAATGGAGTCTTTACGCTAGGAGAGCTCATTGGTCACATCAATGTAGTGAGCGGAAAGATGAAAAACAAACCAGGGCTAAGCTTGCTGTTAAAATGCCAACAGCCCCAATGTCAACTATCATTAGGAGGATAGCTTGCAGTGCTCCCGATGGGGATCGGGATAAGGAAGAAGGATGAAGAAAAAGAAAATAAAAATAAGCCCCGTTGGCAGCACCAGCCGGAAAGGTAAATTTCTCGTATGTAGCGTAAGGTTTCGGAAAAGAATTTGGCTTGCCTACTACTTAACTTCTTACTGCAATTTTGGTAGCACTACATGGGTTTTTATTAACAAAAAGGATCTGCCACCGTTCGTATTTGGAGACACTTCATAGAGGCGCAAATATTTTGCTAATTAAATTGAGTTACACACGTATGGATCACATTTTGAAAATCGGCGGGTAATAAATTGTTATAAACATATTTGTACTCGTTTCGCCCTTCTCACATTTGCTGTTTATACATTTCACAGTGGCTACCACACAAAGGTGATAACTTGTCGGCTTAAATAGCTCAAATAGTTAATTTCAAAAGATTTCCATCAAAGTTTAATCAGCACTTGCATTGCCATTAATATATACATTTTCGATTCTTTTCTGAACCACCAGGGGCCGTCATTTTGAATTTTGATTGAAAACGGCTGCGAAAAATATTAAGCTGTAAATTTACGAATTTTTTATTTGTCATCCGATTTGCATAGTTAAATGAAATTAGCTTGCCTTAATAACTTATAATTTCAAGTGTTGTCGGAATCTGTTGAGAAACTTGGCTGCTAGAGGGCTACAGAAATAAAAAAAATTTAAATCGCACCCCTGTATGGGGAGGCCCCCCTTAAACACTTTAAAATATTTTCTTACACTGCAAATTTCAAGAGGCACCACTTTTGACCTACGTAGAAAATTTCCTCATTCTAGCTTATGTGGTTTGCTAGAAAACTTGTTGTGACGCACGAACAAACGGACGGACAGACAGACAAGTTGCGATTTTATAATTTTTAAGGGGATTGTTGAAAATATTTTACAATATTTCAAAAAAAGTCTGACTTATAAATACGTTCAAGATAAGTCATTTAAAACGTTTCCAAGAAAATATCATTATTTCAGTTGCTACTAAAATAACGAATTGCGCTTGCCTTCTGACCTTTAGGGGCCGCCATTTTGAATGCATGCATTTGATTTTGGACTATTTTAAACTTTTGTGGGCTAGGACCTCATCAATGAATGTGCCGAATCTCGTTCAAATCGGAGTTTTACGCTAGACAGGGCAAAATAATTCAATTTTCAGTGAAAATGGCAGCTAAAAATATTGGGTTTTAAATTTTTGACTTTTTTATTTTTCATTCAATATTAATAATTTTTTGCATATTACAGAGATCCATAATCTCAAGTTTCATCAAAATCTGCTGGAAAATGTGAACGCTAGAGCTCCACAAAAACCTGAAAAAAACGCATATTTAAACCGCCGCCATTTTGAAATTTGCACATGCATGATCACCAAAATATCTAAATCTGTACATCTAAAAAATGTCTATCTTGAAATCAAGTTTCATATACGTCGAATCAAAATTGCGACTTTCAGAAGCCTTTGAAGTTTTGAGTTTTAACTGGCCCCAATTTTATTTTTTTGTGACCTGACCTCCAGTTTTTTCACGTAATTCTTTACATACTTATAATTTCGATCTAACTGCTTCCTTGAAAATCTATTGAAAGCTTTGACAACTATTACAACAACAAAATTTTGCACATTTTCGACCTTTGAGCGGCCGCCATTTTGTTTCTGCCATACCGACTTTGGATTTTTTATTGTGAAATTCATCGCGTATATCAGTGAACCTTTGTACCAAATTTCATCCAAATCGGAGTTATACTTTGGTCAGAACAGAAATCACGATTTTTCGTCTAAAATGGCCGCCATTTTGTTTTTGCCGGGCCGATATAGCTGGTTCACGAATTTAACCGAGATATTAATCCAATACCCCTTTTCTGAAAATTTGGTGAAAATCGGAGCAATATATATATATATATATATATATATATATATATATATATATATATATATATATATATATATATATGTGTATATGTATATATATATATATATATATATATATATATATATATATATATATATATATATATATATATATATATATATATATATATATATATATATATATATATATATATATATATATATATATATATATATATATATATATATATATATATATATATGATGCTCTCCGCAATATTTCTCGAGAGAAATTTACCTAACTAAGTTAGTCAGAAACGTTGCTAAAAAGCTTTTCTTTCTCTTACTGCAGGCTTGAAAATTTTAACAGGAATAAAAAACTAAAGGAACATCCGATACAGCACGGAGAACTTAAAGCAAGCCACGGCTCAGACCAGAAAGACAAGAATTGCTAGTAAAGCTCATGGATAGTAAATTGTATGCAGATATGCTACGCGATAAGAAGAGCTGTCAAACTAGATGAAGTCAAAACTGGAATCAGAGCTACCAGATGAGTGGCGTTTGATCGGCTATATAGATGATCTTTTAGTGGTAGTTGCTAGACGATCAGTAGATTAAGTATAACTTAAAATAGGTACCCTAAAGTGCCAAGGGAGGGACTCGATGTTGGCTCGCTGACTCAATCTTGCACTGGAGTAAACAAAAGTGGTCATCACGAAAAATAAAAGAGTCACCAGATAACAAAACATGAGTTCCCGTAAAGTGTCGTTTGAGTCAAAACCATGTACAAAAAGCCTCAGATAATATGGAAACACTATATTTTAAACCGAATAATTTATCAAGTTGTCAAAGTGGTGAGAGTTGATGCAATCATTTTGAAGACTGTTCAAAATCATATTGCGATATCTGTGCAAAAATCCCTGGATTTTGTAGGCATTGCATACTACCGACGGATACACTGAGACTTGTCTCACGACCGGCTGCACACCTCCAGAAGCATTCGCATATTTGGACATGCACCAGTATATTTGTAATTTTAATGGTCACCCAACTTTATGTCATTTTTATGTATATTATATATATATATATATATATATATATATATATATATATATATATATATATATATATATATTGTGTTCTTTAATAACATGAATTGTAAATTTTTGAGTTGTTTGTTTTTTTCTCTGTTTTAGGTCTCGTTAAAAATTTTTTACAAAGAATTACTAGTTTCGCGTCCTTTCTGTCCGTTTGCCCGTGATTCACAGGAAGCTTCCTCAGAAATTATGGAAACTCAAACTTTGTGAAAAGGGCAGACGGGGCTTATAAAACATTTCAAAATTTTTCTCTCAACAACGAAGTAGCCGTTAAAGATTTTTTTTAATCAAAGGTAGTCGATGGGGTATCAAAAGAAAGATCTTGATTCGAACATTTAGAATCTTAATTAAAAAAAAATCTTTTTTTGTATAAGGGGGAGACAAAATGTAGCAACATTTTTATTCCCGCACGCGATTAGACACCTTTGAGCCAGAAAATCTGAAAATAGTCACAGAAGTGGGCCTTTATGAATACAACAGCAATAAATACCTCAGAGATCAAAATTCAATCAACTTTGTGATTAATGGTGCCCTTAAACTTTATATGGGCTAATATAAGATCTTTATGGTTACAAAACTTTATGGAAATTGAATCATAATTGAGTGAGTTATCGCTATTTCAATTGTATGGAATGACAACAACAATAACAAGTGCTGATTGTTGATACATATTTCAAATTGACCTAGACACTTTTATTTTCTTTCAATTTTCATGAAAATTTCAGCAAAAGAATTTAATTTGGATAAATTCAATTCATGAATATTTCGGGAGAACTGTTAATTTGAATATATTCAATTAAAAGCGCATTCAGAAAAATTACTTAAGCTGGAACAAAATGGCTGCTGCAATGTGCTTATTAAAGAGCCTCTTCATCGTTTACATAAATTTGGACGATTTCTTATCCGAGTGTTGGATGAATAATTCAAGTCATCAATTTATGCTATTAGAAAATTTTTTCGAACTCTGGGATGGTCACAAAGACCTTTTGATAGAAGCAAGCTGCTTCTTACTTAACTTGTTTTCAATTAATTGATGAATAGTGTTTTGATTGAATATTTTTTAAATTTAGAGTGTCATGTAGGCTTTTAAGTTTTTGGGTACCTTAATTTCGTTTTTTTTTTAAATTTATCACGATTAAATCAACAAAGTGCATTTGAATTTCAAACAAAAAACAACTCGAGGTACTAGGAGAGTGCCTCTATCAGAGAGGCTTTGTAAACCAATTAGTAACTCAAACAACATCTTCTGGATGCCGATTTTCATTCTTGTGCAGACTTCATAAATTGAGTTTGAAAAACTAAAACGTGGTGTTGCGACCACGGATCATATAAAAAAATAATTTACATCAAACAAAATTAAAATTTAAAGGAATAAAAAAGAATAAGAATTAACTCACTCTTTTTATGCTTTTATGCAATCTATAATTGATTCCAATTTGAAATGAAAGCATGGACAAACTGCCACTAATTTTCTTTGTTTTTTTCTTTCTTTCGTTTTGTTTCCACTTTTGTAACACCGGCACTGGCTTGTCTAAACTGTCGAAGTGCTTTTATTTTCCGTCAGTGTACCTTCATTCCTCTTCACTTTAGGCTAACTTAGACGCCTTGGTTTTCACTGTTTTTTTCCTCACTCCTTTTCAATTCATTTTATTCACAGGTTGTGTTTATTTCTTTACTGTCGAAGCCAAGATCTCACGACACACTTCGAATTATGATTGTACATACAAGTTAAAATTATAATCGTACACTTAAACTTTTGTCCAATAAAACTTTATCCACTAACACTCAAATTAAAAATCTTACCCCAAAACCCAAGACAAAATTCACTTAACACTCAAATTAAAAATCTTCTCCCCAAAATCCAAGTTAAAATTAACTTAACGATCCTTCAAATTTCTACTGAAATTCGAAATAAAAATTCACATAACGATCATTAAAGTCTTCTCTCTTAATTCCAAAATAAAATTTTTTCTCCACAGCGCCAAAGAGCTTCTTCCTCTTTTCAAAACCAAAAACCAAGTCCCCTCAATTCCAAAAGCCCAATTCCACAACCCTTTCATTACTAATTACCGCTGCCGTACCCGGGTAACGTAATCGAACTTCAAAACATTTCGATTCCGCTACCCACACATTTTTTTCATATCGACAAACGCAACAATTTCCATTTTGCATATATGGCGATTTGCATAACCATGATAGCTTTTGGTTATATGCAAATCGTCATATACGAGTGTACGGAAACAATTATTATATATATCCCAAAAAGTGTGTTTTCCTGTACTTGGGAGAACTTGAACCTAGGGTCCCAGTGGACCCCCGGTCAAGAATCCACGACGCTACCAACGGAGCCACCTTGTGTTGATCTGCCATTCATCGAATTAGCACTTCGACTACGCAACTTTCTTAATAGGCACGGAAATGACATTTTTTAGTAGGGAAGCGTGGACGAATTTTGTTAGTATAACAAATCAAATTTTGTTAGTGGGAGCTAATGAATAAAATTAGTTAGTATGAAGAACGAATTAGGTTTTGCTAGGGAAAAGGTATCGAAAGAAACTTTGTTAATGGGAAGTAATGAATGGAGTGTTGTTAGTGGGAAAGTTAAGATTATTATATTATTATTATTATTGTTTTTGGTAACTGCAAATAAGGTAAAAGGGTAGGATTGAGATGATGGCGAAGATAAAAGTTATAGGGAAATTGTTGAATATTAATAAATATGAATGAATATACTAAGGAAAAGGTATATGTGCCCAAAAGAAGATTGAGATGTTACGGCGGCAATTCGAAGTTGCGAATGGGAGAATGCCGGTACCCCCCGGTAAACTCATTGTTTGAGTGACCATGATAAAATATCAATGTCACAAAATAATCCTGTATTTGTAGTGTCTCGGTTATTTGCCAGCGTGTATATGCACAGTATCATATGCTGTCATTGTTGTAATTGTTAAATATTCAATCGGCATTAACTTAGTGGCTTATGGTTCCATGATTGGGAAATTTTTAGCACACTTGTATCTACTACTAGTTATTCAATAAGTAATTGTTCAAATTTTGGGCAAATTCAAGATTCCCGTTTTAATTTTATAGGCGAAAAATTAAAATTCATAAAATATACTAATATTGGCAAAGTTGATTAAATTTGGATTTTTAATGTATTTGATAGCCTTGTGCTTATGATGACCTACTCCCGTTGTTTTTTCCTGAATATTTGGATTAAAGGTATCCAATCGCGAGGGCATACGAACTTTTGTACATTTCCGCCTCTCTTTGCTCGCAATCTATTTGCGTATCAGCTCAGATAGCTAATCTTACCAGAGTATTTGACATCAGCAGTAGCTTTGTTGTGTGGTAGATGGGAAGTAGTCTGGAAAATAAAAAAATAAATTGAATGAGCGATGTTTATAAATTGTTCTTGATGAAAACCTTTATTTGTTGATATGTTTATAATGAAGAATGTAATTTGAATCCACTTCCAATTCGGAATTTTATAAATTTTTCACTAAAGACCTATTGCTATGATATTTTTATTGTGCAGTAACTATGCTGTTTCGCACCATCAGTTTGGAGATATCTTATCCCTTTGTCCATTTTGTCATTCCCGCCTAAGAGTGGACATCACCAGGGTGCTTTGATCCAAGATTATTCATTGGAGGACGGGCGTGGCCGCTGCTCCCTTATTATTGTTGTAGTATTCAAGTTGTGCCACCCTGTAATGCGAACTACATCTGGTAAACCTGGTTGCTTACGTGTCAACCATACTCCAGTACCCAAAAAAATCATCATTTTATTTGCCATTAAAATCCCACAGCACTACATCTGCTCAATTTGATTACTTAATGTGAGAAAAATTTTGGATAAATTAAAATTGAAGCCACCGAAAATATAGTGGTTACCGACACAGAACTTGGTGTGTTGATCAAAAGTAATTACTTCTAGGAAATTCTGGTGTCAAAAAAGTTTTCAAAGGGGGCATCGGCATATTGAAGATGACCTTTAAAATTAATTTCACCAAAGGCATTCATGTATGATATGAGAGGCTTTGAGGAGATCTTTCCAACACATGTCCTAAAGCAATGCCACATGCATCCAGTTGTGTGGGAAAAGAGCAAATGTTCGAAAATTTTTGCTGGAATTTTATCAAAAACAGTTTTATATTAAATAAGGAGTTTTAATTAATAGTTTGAATTTAATAATTTTATACAATTTAATGCCACGACCACAATACTGCAACTATTCAGTTTAAATTCACAGTTACCGAAAAATGATTCGAGAGTCATTTGGAAAGTTTCCGGCTTGACCGGCAAAAAGTCATGGTGCATTCATGTTCTCTTGCCAACCAATAGAAGGCCTTTACATATGTATGCCATACAAATTTCAAGTCATTTCGATCAGTACAAAATAGGTGTCGTTTGTTAAGAACAATGGATAAAATCGAGTATTACGCGATGATAGAGTACCTCTATTTGATAGAGAAAAACTCGGGAAGTGAAAGAAGAGCAGATTTCATGTGTGGTGAATCGTCGCCCTCATTTAGAGCAGTGAAATATTGGGTGGCTGAGTTCAAACGCGGTCGCTCAAGCATTTTTGATGATGAACGTTCTGGACGTCCAAAAACTGTCTCAACGGAAGATATCGTCAGTTTAGTGCACATAACCGGGCCGGAAGATCGCCGATTAACCATTAAGGAAATGGCTGAGGCTTGTGGGATATCAACTGAATAGATGCCTAAGATTTTACATGAAGATTTATGTATGAGCAAATTATTTGAGCGATGAGTGCCGCATTTGTTGACGATCGATCAAATACGTAATAACTTTTGCCAGCACGGATCGTCTAAAGAACGATGCAACGATTGATGCTCTGCGTATATATAACAATCTACCAGAAATGGTTAAGAAAGCAAACTCACTTTTGGTATTTAGAAAAGACTAAGGGAGCATTTAATGAACACTGATTAAAGCGTGGACTTGAAGTTCTGCTTTTATAAGCTCAGTATCTTGGGGCATTTTTGACCCTATCAGCGAAATACTGAAGAGACAGTTACTCAGAGTTTTTTTTTGAATTCGTCACATTATATTGATTTTTTTTATCTCTGAGAGCTGATCATGAAATTGGACTAGATATTCATGAAAGGAAAGACTTTGGGGTATGGTTTCGAACAAGCTTCAAAATAGATGTACCGACTCCCATCACGTTGGTAATTTGATACAATTTTGAAATTAGATATAAAGCTTGCTGTACAGACCAGTACATGCAGTACATGGATTTTGGCATGTCTATTATATTGTAGAACAGATACTGATCCTGATGAACATGGAGACATCGACAACAGAATTTATTTGGAACCCGTTCTGAACTACCCGCGCTATTTATAATGTAGAAATCTTTCCAATCGCATTTCAAGTCTTTACAGGCAACCGCAGCATTGTCCAAAGCAAAATTGTTTCAAACTTTTGCGCATTGACTTTCATTCAACCAGTGTTCCCATATGCCTACTTGTCGTTGAACATTTTCTAAAGCTTCTTTTGAAAAACTGATGCCAGTCGGTCCGCCGTATAAGTTCTCGGGTCAACAGCATAATCACTAATGATTGCCTTAGCGATACGTTTAAATTCGCAGCCTACTGAATGGCTGCGAATGAGTCTAGAAAACAGCAGCGGAGCAGTAATTGTTTCTTACTGAAGGCCATTTAAGACCTTAAGATCGCGTATCGCGTAATATGTGCGCTTAATGCTTGTTTCAGTATCACTTCAAATATCTTGCTGATGTTACGCAGCAAGCAGATTGGGTAGGCACTTTTCGGGCTAGAAAGTTCCTTTCCTTTTTTCAAGATCGGGAATATCCTGGCATTTTTCCCTAATTTCGGAAATATGAATTGTTCAATATGTTGTTGAACAATATACAATAATTTCAAGTCTTCATAGCTGACAAAATAATTCAGAAGATTTCCGTTCGGTATGACATCGCAGGTCCTTGTTTCATGAAAATGAAGAATGGATTTGCCGTTCATGGTTTACTTCAATGACTTTTGAAAGTATTTGGCTCCCTCTCTCAGGGTTTGCTTGACGAGCCAATTTAATAGAGTTCTAATCAGAGCAATTTTCTGTAAACCATCACATACAATTTTAATTCGTACTATTAATTTCGATACAAGCCTTATTTAAAAGATATGTATATCTTTAATGTTCGACGCATTCACTTGAAAATTTTTATCAAAAATACTATTGAATTTTGTGAACACGCCATCTGGGTTCTGTGGGCTAATACCACTCAGTTTCTCCATCCATTGTTTGCTGACTTCCATCCAGTAGTATGAACGGTCTAAGTATCGGAAATTTTTACAGTGTAATTTTAACAGTCCCAGTAAAGGATGGTTTTAGCCTAGAAACAGAAGATAAATATTGTTGATGACTGCGAGTAGAAAGCTTTTTAATTTTTGAACTTTGTGATGGTTGGTGTTTCATATTGTTATATATGCTTTCGATGTTTAATCTTGGGAAATACTTATTCAATATTTTCCATTGCCAGTTTCTCTACATTTGACAAATAGAGATCATTGTTAGTTAGATTCCTATCATTAGGAACCATTGGGCAAGAGTTCGCGATATAAAAATGCGCATATTGCTTCTGGTGTGGTTTTTAGGGTTTTGTGAAATAATTTTACAAAACCCTACTAGTTTCGCGACCAGTGTGTCCGTCCGTCCGTCCGTGTGTCACAGCAGTTTTTCTCGGAAACTACTTAAGCTAGAAACATCAAATTTTGTGTGTAGGTGTAAAGTGGTGATCTCTTCAAAGTTCACCTACAGAAAAATTTTATAAGGTATTTAAGGGGGGTCTCCCCATATAGGAGAGTGACTCCCCGAAAAAAAAATTTTCATTGAAGGTAGCCGATATGGGTATCAAATGAAAGGTCTTGATGAGAACTTTTCAAAACAGGTCTCAGTTTGGCAAAATTTGCTTTGAGGGGCGCACAGGGAGGGGAAATACACGAAAAATTTGTGTCCCCCCCCCCTCGCGATTGGACACCTGTGATCCGAAAAATCTGAAAAAAATCAGGAATGTAGGCCTTGTTGTGTACAATAACAACAAATACGTTAGAAGTCGCAATTCCTTCAACTTTGTTAGTAATAGTATGATTTATCGATTTTATGTTTTCTTGAATAAAATCTTAACGGTGCCCTTAAGTTCAATAAAAGTACGTAGATGTCTATTTATAAGATTGATCTATCCTGAAAGTTTCATATAGATTGAATCATATTTAGTGAAGTTATAGCGGTTTGAATTTTCCTGTATTACTATGGAACAATATGCGCTGCATTTATTACTATGGCAACATATGGCTATGGAACAACATGCGCTTTTTAACGACTCAGACACTGCAGTTTTGCTAGGATTTGCATGAAAATTTCAGGAATGATAGGTGTCATGTATATCTTTGAGAATCGGTTCAGCTAGTGGTATCAGTGATCGTAAAACAAAATAGTGGCTGTTTTAAATGCGAAGATTGAATAATTTTGAGTTAATTTTTCCCAACTTCAACGTTTAAGGTGCATTCTTTGAACACTTCATTCAATTGAATGAATGATTGAAGATTAGTACCTACAATTAATGCTCATAAGTGAAACAAGTCAAGGAGGTGGGAGAGAGCTCCTAGCAAAAGGGTTTTGTAACCATTCTAGAATTCGAAAAAATAGGCCATTAATCGATGATTCCAGTACAGGAGAGAGGCCCCTGAAAAAAATTCATCAAACGTAGCTGATATGAGTATGAAATGAAAGTTTTCATGGGAGCTTTTCAAAACAGTTGTTAAACTGTCAGTTTTTGCTTCAGTGGGGGCACAGGGGGGGAAATACATGAAAAATGTGTTTCCTCCGTCGCGGATGGGCATCTGAAATAATTATCAAGGGAGATATTCATGAGTATAACAATACCAAAAACCTCAGAAGTCAAAATTCGTTCAACTTTGTTAAAAATAGTATGATCTTCGTATTTCATATTTTCTCCAATAAAATCGTCTTTGACATGTTTCTTGATTTGATTCGATCTGGTGACTGTATTTTGTAAATTGAATACAAAACCCTTCTGACATGAGCGTAGGTCTGTTTACCCAACTTGTTTTAAATTGAGCCGATGACTTTTATTTTCAACAGAAATAAGAAAGATATCATCCCTCTGATGATTTACTTTCATTACAATGGAAAAAGGGTTGGTATCATAAAAAACAACCTACAATTTCTGCTCAAGATTGTTAAATCTGAATTCATGTCCTGCAAGAGCCATGTGAAGGTCTGAATATGAGCATGTTCTAACGCATGTTGGGAACTCCAACTTTTATAGACTGCACCTGTATTCAATTCAATTCTCTGTTATCTACGGTGTCAGGGGTGCACATGTTGAATTATTGCTGGTATTCAGCCATGATATATCCCGAGCATTAAGATCGGCAGCAAGAACATAAATATGCAACCTGTTCAATTCGGCAGTCCTAAAAGATAAAAGGGACTCACAGCAGCCAGGGATGTTGGGGCTGGGGAATCACTTTTTTGGCACTTCCTCTTCCCCTCTCCCCTTCCGCTAGAAGAGGGACCCCTCAGCTTGAAGGCGCCTCACGGCGTAACAAAACGAGACCTGGCGCGAGGTAATGTGTCAAACGGTCCCAGGCTGGGTTCTCATGTTGACAGGGAAGGTGTTTAGCGGGTAATCTACTGGCATTCTTGCGAGCATGGGAGGCCCACATTCTGTGCGTAAACGGGCACTCACCTCCCTACCACAAGAAAAAACTCATTCAAAAAACTTGCATATCTTCACATGTTTCTGATGAAAAAATCATCTTTACCGTACAGTTATATTTGAAACTTTCATAATAACTCATGTGCATGAGAAAATCATCTGCAGCGTAATGTTCTATCAATACTCATATGTTATATCTAATGGAGATTCTACCTGTAGAATTTTCATTGCAGTTTACTTCACGAAACGAAACGTCTTTAGTGACCCATCAACTCTTCGTACGGAAAAAGTCTCCAGCCGTATGATCCATTATCAAGTTCAACATGACCAAAACAATAATATTACCTATGTACATCCGTACTCATACATCGCGGCACGCAGCTTGACCAAGCCGTCTTGTATAAATTATACTCGTATTGTTCCGAAAGGAATTATTATTTTGGCTCAGTGCAATATGAATCTCTTACGAAATTTCACCTGCAGATGACGTACATATTTAATTCTGAAAATGTCTGTACGGCAGTATACATACAGATTTTGTTTCAGTTTTCTATTTGAATATTTTGTTTCTATTTTCAATTTGAATATTTAATTGAGTCGGTTATTTTCAAAAGTTGCCAAAAGGTTTAGTCAGATAAATGAAGGTTACTGTAAATTTTTAATTAATATATACAATATTTTGAAGTTGAACTTCGCTAGTTTCATTTATTAATTTTCATAACGTACGCTTTTCAATTAATCAGTTTGTTAGAAATACTTAAGCTAGTGATAGCTGGGGCAGCTCCCGCTGATTAGTGTAGTGTAACAATGTCCGTGGTGAATCTTAAAGAGATGAACCGCAACGTCGACAGGCCGTGTTCCATTAATACTCTGAATATATACTTATGTGGGCATAAGTCCGCAATATCTTATCCTGTTATAAATTAATTAGTTTCAAAGAATTCCTTGTAATTGTATAACCAAACAAAGAAGGAAATAAAACTTAGCTCATTAAATAAACGAAACCCTTTGTAGTGAATTAAAGATTTTCAATAAGGTCCGTGAAGGACTGCAGCGATGTTCTGCTGCCTCGGCAGAGGAAGGTGTTGGTTCCTGCCGAGAATGCCCTCGTCCGGAGACGCGTGAATGCGCTGGCAGGCTAGCATTGCGGTTTCGTGGGGCGGGTTCGTTTCCCCGGCACGAGGACTCACTACAAAACATTTCGCATTCACGAATTGCTTGCAGAGATCACAAGAGGACGACCGAAGTCGCAAATTTGTAGATAACCTCCACGAAGGAATTATGAATTGTTACGAGAACAAGTGCAACCTGACAAGAAAGGCTAATTTGGGGTGACCTCATCTTTACCCAAATACATTCAGGGCCCACAAATGAAAGAGGGGCAACCGGGTGGTGGTGGAGCCCCTTCATGCCCACCCAACCGGAATAAATCCAATGTTAAATTGTTGAAGCGGCCAGGTATTCCTCTTCTGAGTGGAAAACTAATACAACTTGAATTATATGAACTTTCCCATCAGAAGGGGAGTACCCCGGTGACCAATTTATGTCATAGAATTATACAATTGAATTGCATAACTCTATGCCATAAAAAGGCACTTGGCTTGGGCCACTCAACCCAAGAAGTCACCTGAAGCAAAAAGGATTAAATTGTACCCGGTGGCTGGCTCATATTTTGGGGTGGAAGCTTGCCACCGTACCAGGTCCTATACTCGGTCAGAAAAACCGGAAGGGAAAAGACCAATTTTTTCGTTTAATTCTTCATTTTATTTACAAACCGCATGCTTTTCAAGAATGTTAACCTATCACTGACTGTAAAATGATTCTCTTCAAAATGCAAAGATTTCAAAATTTGCGATAAACAAAATATAAATTAAAGCATAGGACCGCCAAAAATCGATTGCTTAATAGATCGTTAAGTATTCTGTTCCGAGTCACAACCATGAGCTCATATTACTGATAGCATATAAATAACAAATGTTGCATATTTATACTATGCTTTTCAAGTTAGTTTTTTTTTGTTTTTTTCTTCTTAACTTAAGATTCCATCCAGTTTTCTTAAATATTTCGTAAGGTTTTGAAATAACCAAGTTGCTTTTCAACAGGCAAAGTAAAAAGGTTTAATTTTAATCACGTTCAGCTAATGAGAACGCGTCAACTAAATTTCTAGGCTTCCAATTAATTTGAAACCGAACTCTATGGTCGAAATCTAATATATGTATCTGCATATTTTGTATATATATAAAACAAATTTTATAATTTATTATAAATAATATAAATAATGAATATAAAATATTGAGCATAGATTTTTAATTAATTAAAAGAACTCACCGCTGTTCCGTCGAGCGCTCGATGGGGCTGGAGGTGTCCTGTAAATTCTTAAGGTTGTTAGCATCGTTGCTATTAGTATTAGTCTCACTTATCACTATAGAGGTTCTTTGGGCGAATGCCATACAAAATTGAGTAACAAAATCACTTGTTAAGATATTTTCTCATCCGCGGGCAATAAACCGCAGAGGAAAAATGGTCAGTTTAGCAATAAAACTGAGGAAACTCGCTATTGAACCACCGCCTGTTAAATGAAGTAAATTAACTTTTGACGCTTCAATATCTTCCTCATCAACGATGCCAATCCGGTTTAGATCGATCACAGCAGCTTCTAGCATTAGCGTTACAATTTATAGGTGTATCGAATTCAAATCATGCAGCTTCCTCCATACGATAATAACGGGTTGGATCTCTGTAGTCGATCAGGTCTTTGCGATTCCAATGATTGATGTTATTGCCGGTTCCTTTATTCGTTGAGAGTCCCTGCAACTCCGACGTATCTGCTTTTGATTTCTGCAATCCTTTGATATCGTGGGCTAGTTGATCCCTTTTCTTTTCTAGACTAACTTTTCTAACTCCTTAGAACGATAAATATCATATTTTTTTATCAACGCATCTAAATCTGACTTCATGCAACGTTTTGAGATATTTTCACGACATAAATGCTGCTCCTGCACTAAGGTTTTGGAAAATTCCATGTAAGGAGTAAGGACTGCATAGTTCTCGTTGGCCTTATCACCGGTTACCTAAAGTGTAGAAATTCGCCTGCATGACGCTCAAAGATAGGTTTGATTTGGCTTAGTTTCATTTCCGACCTCAATGATACGTTTAAGCAATTCCACACCATTCTCTGCAGCCGGCCTTCAGTTGTTGTGGTGCTATACAATTATTCGTAGACGACCAACTGAATGGCTGTCGCTGACTATGACTATTCTTCCCTGATTCACGTATGGTTGAGCGGAGGTTTCTTAGTGATGAATATGATCGGTTACGGAAGCTATACGAGCTCTTTCGATATTTGTCCACGTTTGTAGAGGGGCTCTTTCTGTCTTCCGCCGAATCCTTTCGTTTCTTCCCGCTAGAATCGTTCTTGCTCGTTGATTGGCAACGAGGCGACATATGTTCGATCATCCGAACAACCGGTTGCCGAGACCTTGAAAGTGAATCAAACGCGGCATCAGCTAATTAGTACTGCTCCAGTGCTGGTTCTTCGGACGAATTTGAAATCGTTATCGAAATGGGGCTTGGGTGTGGTATGTGTACGAGTAGTTATCAATCACTGTAATCACGGCAGGTCATGGAGTGATTGCGGCTTGTCCTCAATTCAAATGGCATTGGGTACCCGTATTTATCCTTGCACTATCAACACCGTGATTGCATTGAGAAAGTTTTGGTCAGCTCTAGGTGCACGGCGACTGGTAATAATTCCTTAGCAAAAAAGTTCACATCAACAGAGTATTCCCCGCAAATTTTAATTGTTGCCTGTTTCGACTCACCAATAAGTTCGTAAACCCGCTCTCTTATTTTTAAAACTATCGCGCATGCAGATAAACCGGTAATTTGTTCTTCGCACCTCCGGATAATTTTATTTTATAGTTCCAAATAGTCTTAGATTAAGTTTATGTTGAATCGTCATTTGAAGTGTTTGCACTTTATAAAAATGATTTAATACACATGCCTTGTTTTAACTACTAGTGTGCAATATTTTAATTTCGAATGATAATTTTAATTTAATTTTAGGTAGGGTTGCGTTTGAGCCATTAAAAGTTTAATATATTAACAATTGGTCAAGAACTTAGTGAACTTGTTATGTCCCGCAAAATAAACAGATACGACATTGCATAACTTGTATAGAATGCTTATCGCCTCCTCAGGAGTCACCACTGAATCACTAAAAGCTGGCTTTTGACTTTCGTTCAGGGAATCTGATTCCAAGGGATGTTCACTTACTCCCGCAAGGTTCCGGAATCCTTCACGTCTTTCCTCAAGGATCTCTTTTTCTTCAGCTGTGTATAGCGTCGGCTGTCCTACATATTTGATTCTTTTACGTCTAGCATCACTTAAAGGACTATCGTCTGAGTCATTACTAGTTGCTGAATGGAAAATGGATGAGTTTTTGTCCTTTTGAATATCCCGGGGTGGTGGAGTATCGGATACTTTGCTTATGGTTTGAGCAGGTGTTTCAGTAGAAGCCTCATATTCAATAGCGTTAGGTGTGTTAAGGTTATTCTGGGAATAGGTTTCGTTCACATAATCTAGAACCCGACTCAGCCTCTCATCAATTGTTGGCGCTTTCAGGGGTGCATGACTTGCGGGGCGAGGAAAACGGCTTCCACGCTCCAGGAAAAGGTCATGATGTCGAAACTGCACTTTATCTTCTTCGAGGAACTCTTCTCGAGATGACTGCCTTTCCAGCCGTGCTGATGAAGAGCTCTTTTCCACTAACCCCTTCCCTTGGGCAGCAAACTCCGACTGCAAATAGTCTTTGGTAGCCACTGTGTAGGCCAAGTCTGATGAGGATTCTTGATATGAAAAGTCAGGAGCTCGTCCTGTAGGTGGCGTACGTTTTCCACTGCGAGTAATGTTGAGTCTGCCAAGTCCTTCGTGAGTGCCAACGTCAGCAGCCTTCGGAGACGGAGGATTTTTATACTCTGCCTTACGACCCGATATTGTAATCCGAAGTTTTTGTTTTGGTTCAGCCAAATTAGTTTTTCCCGCCACCCCAGCTTTAGCCATACATTAACATTCCTCCAAATGAGACGTTGAATTGCGAAACAATTTCTCAAACAGTAGAGATGTGGTGCATAGACGACACCGCGCGAACAATGTAATACAAACAATAATTTAAATCATCAACACGCGTGAAGGAAGCACGGAATGATTGGTATTCGTCCAAAAAAAAAATACTTCTTGCTTTCGAGCAAACAAGAATCAAGCGTTGCACGTTCGCAAGCGTCGAAATAATGGACCCTAGCCTCACGCATTCCAATTCATTCATTGTGTTTTTTAAATAATGTTGACATGCTTTGGATCCAAACTCTCTCACGTTGTTTAAATTTTAAACGACTTCAATCGGAAATCGAATTCCAAACCTAGACACCAAAACATCAAGACAAGACAAAACAAGAGACAATAAACTCAACCTACTATCGCTTTCACCCACGATTTCACCCTCTTTAAAATTCCGTACACCCGCTACGATTCTACGCCAAACAGATTCACTTCGATTCACGAAACTCAGAAGAATGCCATGAGAACGATGATAATTTTTTCCACATTTGCCCCCTTCACAGATTTATTCGCGTCAATTTCCTTCGGGGCCATTGCACTGCAGCTTCTTCAAACTTTCACTACGAAAGCACAGTCCTAAAACGAGGAAATTATTTCACTTCATTCAGCAAAAACAATACCAACGATGCCGACTGCTTACCAGCACTTTTGTAATGAACCATTTATTAACATGGGTCCACGAATCACTTTGTTTGCGCCACCA
Source organism: Odontomyia ornata (assembly GCA_963969285.1). Classification (NCBI taxonomy): domain Eukaryota; kingdom Metazoa; phylum Arthropoda; class Insecta; order Diptera; family Stratiomyidae; genus Odontomyia; species Odontomyia ornata. Next base: position 137,984,191 of record OZ017741.1, on the reverse strand, counting down.
CTACCATGTACAGCTATATTTCCCACAAATATATTAACTCCAATAAACTCGACTAAAGTTTTCCGGGAAAGATCAAAACCGGATGCTGTACAATTTCAGGCTGATTAATTTCACTTCTGCACGCAATTCCAACTAGGAAGTGATTAGCAAATTGCGGATTCGAAACCTGTTGACAACTGGTTAATTCATCACGCTGTTCGTGGAAATTGGTGGCCCAAGGTATTCCAAGGCGCTTGCCGGTTTCTAACTTCAGTTAACGGTGTTTTATAGATTGTCTCTCTTTCTGCTGTCTTTCCCAAGTTGCCAAATTGGCGGGGCCGAGCCATCGAGCAACGACACAACAATGGAAAATCGCGCAAAGTTTCGTTGAATAGTGCCATCTATGAGTGAACCCGTGATGGTGATAATGCACACTCGTTTCGGTGGTTTTTAAAATTCAAAATCGTCTTTTTGTAGATTCGATTAAGTTTTCAATTGAAAGCAATTTATGTTTATGATTATTAGGCGTAATTAAGGGGGAAATAAATCGAAAGAATACGACAGGCACGCGTTAATTACCGACAAACAAAACAATTTTTAATTAATATTATGGTTGGAATGGGTAAAATTTGACAAATTTTATGGGGTTTAAATGATACAAGGATTTTATCGTTCCTATAAAATTAAAGGGGTTAACCGTTTTGTTCTAAGCATTTGGATACCGCGTTACACCGCAATTAGTTAAATTATATTCAAAAGATATTGAAATAAAATCACTACACATTAAAATATTAAACAGTTTTAGAATTTTGTTTCCCGGGTGTTAAGTACAAGAGAAATTTTTTTTTTTTCACTTATTTTTTAATACGAAGAAAAAAAAGCGAGTGTTGCGATGGGGAAGTTGACTGAATGGTTACTCCTTGTTAAATTGAGTTTGTGCGGTGTGCCTGTGTCAGCGCTGCTTTTAGAGCCATAGCTCCTAGATTACTACACCTTTTCAATGATCTAATTGACAAGTATAAAGTAGCAGGGAAGTGGTATACAGGAATATCTTTCTCTCCCGGAAGCGTTGATGTGTATTACGAAACACATCATATCAACCTCCCAGTGCGTGCCAGTATACAAAGGGTATGCTGGTATTGTGCAACAATTTGAATCCTTATGGTAGATACTAACCGTTTTTTTGGTTTTTATAACATATTTTTTTATTTGGTGCAGTTAATTTGCTGAGAAAAATGGGATATCTATGCATTTCTATTATTAGAGTATCTAAAAGGTTTTCCATTAAAGGCATAATAATTTATTCTTTTAATTAAACACAGAAATTTTTGAGATATTGGGTTCAAATTTACTAGGAGTGTAGTGCAAGCATTCATATGACCACCACGAGCCCGTTTACAGCGGTCGATTCTTTAAGCCGAATTTCCCACCGTTTTAGCTTGTTGACATAGAATAGTGACTTGATATTGCCCCGTAAAAAGAAATCCAATGGCATTAGATCGCAGGAACGAGGTGGTCATTCGACCGGACCATTTCTCGAGATAACACGTTCACCAAATTTGTCTTTCAATAAATCGATAGTGAGGTGTGGAGTGTGGCTAGTGGCACCGTCTTGTTGAAACCACATATTGTTGATGTCAACTTTATCTAATTTTGGCAACAAATAATCTTCTAACATAACGTGATATGACTATCCATTGACGGTAACATGACGGTCGTTGTCATCCATGAAAAAATACGGCCCAACCACACCTCCGGTATGAAAACCACATCAAACAGTAATTTTTTGCGGATGCAACGGTGTCTCAAGAAGCAGTATTTTGCTATCAACAAAGCCATTGAGCCAGAAATGAGTTTCATCGCATAAGATGATTTTTCGAGGAAATTCTTCTATATTTGTTGTGCATGTCATAAAAGTTTTTCTTGAGTTCTTTCTTCCCTACAGCCGCTTTCGGGCCTTCGCTTAGAGAACGTTTTTGATAAAAGGTAAACGGGTGTGCTGTCATATGAAGGGTCTTTATGAGATCTTTTCAAAACAGGTCTTAAAGTTACCTTATCTGTGTTGAGGGAGGCAGGAGAAGAGCATATGTACGAAATTTTCGCATACTATTCGCAATTGGATACCTATCATCCGAAAAATTTAAAAAAAAATCATGGAGGTTGCCTTTTATAAGTACTTTAATTAACAATTCACCAGGACTTCAAATTCTCTCAAGTTTACGTTTTCTTGCATAAAATCCTTAATGTAATTTTAAATTTCATGAAATTTCTTATAAAAATGGCTGCTTAATGGGATTGTTGAAAATAGTTCAATGAATTTATAGTGGTTTGAGTTCACCGGTCTTACCTTGGATCCTCTCCAAATTTTTATGATGCTAGCAATATTACAATAAAATGGTGACCGGTTAAAATTGATTACCACTGGTTTTTCTTACAATGCAAGTATATAAGAGTACTAGTATTTATTGTGCATGTTATTAAAGGTTTCTTGAGTTAAATTATTTTATATATCTGAATTTCGTAGGTTAAGTAGTTGTAGTTCTGTTGACCCTACTTGTTTCCAAATAATTATTTTGTAATTCTCTTTTGATAGCATATGATAGTGTTTCTGACATCGAGCGTCACCAACAGGACGATCCTTTGCTCGGTGCGACTATATGCCGCTGCCTTTTGGACCGCGTTCACCATCTCTGCAATCGCATCAATGACAGAACGTCCTGCTCTAAAGCCGTACTGCCAAGGAGATAGGTCCCCAGCAGCACGAACCGCTTCAGTGAGTCTTCCCTTGATGAGTTTCTCTAGCACTTTCCCAGCCGTGTCTAGCATGCATAACGGGCGGCATGCAGACGGCGATCCGGGATCCCCCTTCTCCTTGCTGATCAACACGAGCCTCGCTACCTTCCATCGTACCGGGAAAACCCCGTCCCGTAGGCAAGCGTTGAATGTGCTGAGCAGCAAGTCAGGACAATGGTGATAGACGAGAAACAATACCTCAGCCGGAACACCATCTGGACCTGGAGCCTTCCTCGCTTTCGATGAGAGGACTGCATCTTCCAGTTCCGGCTGTGTGAAGAGTGGACACTCGACTGCTGTTTCACCATGGACAGCGTCAACACGGACAGGATGGGTGGGGAAGAGTCCCCGCACTATCGCATCCATCTTACAAGGCTTCCGTAGGGCACCAAGCTTCCGCCTAACTAGCTTGTAGCCAAGGCCCCACGGATCCTTGTTCACATTGTCCACTAGGTCTGACCAGCAGCGAGCCTTGCTGATCAATTTGCAAAGGCATTTCCTGGCCGACTTATATGCTGGCACCCAGTTGCATGCCTCGTCACGGCTCCGCGCCCGTTGAGCCTCACGTCGAAGCTTGTGACACTCCCTTCGCCTTTCAGCGATTTCAGTTGACCACCAGTACGATTGGGGCTTGCCGTGCCGGGGTTTTGACGGGGTATAGAAGCGCAGCAAGCAGTCGCAATGATGCTCATAGTAGAGTTCACCACGTCTTGAGCGGCCAGTTCTTCCATCCCCTCTGAAGCTTCCTGCAGCGGCTCACCTGCTGTGAGCACCTCGACGAACATCTCGACGTCCATCCTTCTGATGTTCCATCCAGTTGTAGACAGCCGAGAGCACGGACGTCGGGAGACAACATCACTGATCTCAAGCAGAATGCACTGATGGTCACTGGCTGAATAGTCCACTAATACTTTCCAATTGTGTATCCTCCATACTAAGGACTCCGAGGCGAATGTCACGTCCGGTATGGTTCCCTCACAGCCAATATGGTGGAAATTGGGTGTATTCCCGGAGTTTAGTACGACGAGCGGCGTCCTGGCCGCCATTTCCAGGGTTCGTTTTGCCCGCAGATCCATTTGAGGCATGCTCCATTCGATTGCTTTAGCGTTGAAGTCGCCCCCAACGAGCACTTTGTCCTCTGCATTCGAGCATTAAGCTTGGCTTGGAAATATGATATCGACTCGTTAGGCGTTAGGTACACACTAAAGAAGGTGATCCCTGAGCACCGAACCCATCACTGTTCCAAATTCATATGGCGGCAGTACCAGTTTCATCCGAGTACCATAATGCAGGACTTTTATTATGGTGTTGCTCACTCAGCAGCAAGAAGTCGGCTTTCATGTCCATGGCAAACTCCTCAAGCAGATTTTGGATGGTTGAACTGCGGTGTAGGTTTAGCTGCAGGATGCGGATCATCGGAGTTCTGATTTTGCCTTGGCTAGGGCTTCCTGGAACACCCGTCATTTTCCTGATCCCAAGACATGTCCAAAATCAGGCCTTCGATCAGCATCATTGCAGAGAATGTGCCTCCGTTGTACACTCTTTTCTTTAATGTCCCATTTTACCGCATTTGTAATATAGGGAACTCCTATTGGGCCCTTTGCATACTTGTGTGGTGTGATCATAGCCAAGGCATTTGAAACATCTTCGCCATATCCTACAGACAACCCACCCTATTCTTACTTTGCCCTCGTTCAGGAATTGTTCGGCGTCCTTTTCGGTCAAGTCAACTATGGCCATGCGTTGTCCCCTGTTGTTCACTGGTGTCAGTCTCGCTTTGATCCCTCTCGCGCTGGGAACCTCCCTTTTGACGGCCTCCTCTTCCTCGGCCATATCCGTGACGCAGTCAATGCCTCGTATTTCGATCGTTGCCATCGGCTCAAGCGGGGCTATAGTTGCGCTTTTGCCGAGGACTTTCTTTACTGCGTCGCAGAATGCTTCCTTATTGCCGGCCTCTGCTCTGAATTCGACCAGTATGTGGCCCAACCACGTTGGTCATACTGCTTTAATGGTAGTGTTGGTGTCTTCAGGCCTTACGTTTCCCCTGATGTCCCACAGTACCTCCACGTAGGATCAGCCATCTTGGGGCTTTACAAGCAGTACCTGCTGCCGGGGTCTTCGTCGGGGCTTCTGCCTCTCCTGTTTTGCATCAGGTCCTCTCTCTGATTGGGCGTCGGTGCGAACTTTACTTTCTGGCTTTTTTAGAAGTAGTTTCTTAGCGGCTTTCTTCGCTTCTTTTGTAAGCATTATCTGGAACACGTGATCTGGTGCTCCACGTCCATCAGGTGCCTCTTCCTTCCGTTTTTTATCCTGATCTCCTTCGATTGGGCTAGACGCCATTCTTTTATTGATGTTTAATTGTGGACCTATCTGCATGTGGCCTTTAAATTGCGCCCCCAGCACCTCTTTAGCCTTCTGCTCGTCTTCGGCCCTTAACCAGCTCCTTCGATAGTGCCCTATGCGATCTAGGAGCTCCTCTAGTTCAAGGAGCCCAACCTTTACTGCTTTGCTGATTTTTGGGGAGTTGCATGCAGATTGTATTCTTTTCAGAACATCTCCCGCTTTTCGGCATAGCCTTTCTTCTTCTTATTGCTGGGCGGCAATTGTACTTGGGAACCATCCTTGGGAGAGGTTATCACTTTCCGTTTCCGAATGCTGTACTTTCGCCACATTTTTGACGTTGGCGGTGCAATCACACAACAATCAAAAGGGCGCAGTTAATTAATGAATTAGATGTTCTATTGATTTGGATATTGAGCGAGACTTGTTGTTTCTCTTTGTGAAAAACTGATTTATCTTAAGCTTCCTTGTGTGATAATGGTCTTAGACTATCCACAATTATTTTAGCTGAAGTTACTTGTCCTGTTCACGTCTAATTCAATATTTCCGCAGTCATTTTTGTGTATTTGTTCAGAGCTACATCTGCGATTATTTTCAAAAGGTGTATTTTATCCGAATAGTATTTTCGTTTGAATTTTCCAGAGTTGTTTGGTGTATATTTTTCATTGTCATTTGGTTGCAATATGTATTCTTTTGGATATTTCCTAAGCAGGACCACCATTTTCACTGTTTTCAGTTGCAAACCTTTCTGAATATGTTGGAAATTCATTGAATTTTACTTTTTGAAATTCAGGTCGTCTCCAAAAACCTTCAAATTTTCTTTCTTGCATCACATTGATTATTTCTTTAATCGGATATAATTCATAAATTTTTCTAAAAAACTCCTTGCATCCGTTGTTTTCAAATTACTTGAATTGATGAACAAATTATCATCATGCGAGTAAAGTATAACAAGTTGGTCTGTTTTATATTTTAGGTCTTACAAAGAAATTGAAAGATCGCTCACCGAAGAAACTTGTAAGCTTTTTTTTCTTTAAAAGCCGTCGGGCCTTGCATTGTTGTGTGAGCAGACGCGTTTCGACTACTTCGAGTTATCTTCAGTGTGGAGACACTGACGTTTATACAAAATAAATTTTTTGATGATGACATAATACATATGATGGTGCAACAAACCAATTTGTATGCTCACCGGCTATTACAAAACCTGTCCATCCACATAGTTGTAAATTATGTTGGTCAGATGTGGATAACCCAAAATTTTGAAATTTCTTGGTGTTATATTTCTTACGGGTGTAATAGTTTTCTCCACGTTTGAATGCTTTTGGAAGAAAGATGATATTTACTATCACCCATTGCTCCATAAGATAAATATGTCTTACAACAGATTTCAGTTGATCCTAAGATGTTTGCATTTTTGTGATAACAACGCTCTCAGAGAGGAGAATGCCCGGCTGTACAAAATACGACCCTTGAGAGACCTGATTGTGGGAAATTCCCAAGCAATATATACGCCTGGCCCGATTATTGTAGTTGATCAGCCAATTGTTCACTTCCGCGATGGACTACTGTTCCGGACACATAAATTTGGCATGAAAATCTATAAGCTATGCTCCCCAGAAGATTACACGTGGGGAAACTAAATTTACAGGGACAAAGTGTACAAGTTTTTGGCTTGTATACCGCTGGCAGAAAAGTTGTAACATTGGTAGAGAGTCTTCATTTAAAGTCGCTGAATAATAACTGAAAATTACTACACGAGCATCCCTCTGGCACATTTTATACTTTCCCGTAATACTGATCTTTGTGGCACAGTGAACAAAAAAAGAAGAGGTTTTCCCAAAGATGTAATGGATGCTAAACTAGCGACAGGTGAGATTGCAGTGAATCAAAAAATTAAAACGTGGGGAGACTAAAGATATGTTTGTGCACTGTCGACTTGCCATGGTAAAAAAATGTCTTCTACATCTGCACGTGTTCCAAAACACAAGTCCAACATGATCTTGAGTTACAACAAAGGAAAAAAAGGTATAGACGTGGCTGGTCAAATGGCTAGCTATAAATCTCCTATTAGAAAAATTATAACATGCTATTAAAAGGTTGCAATAGACTTACTATCAATAGCTGTAGTAAACTCTATGGTTATAAATAATGAGTTGCATCCTGGAAGGAGAGAAAAATTGAGCATTCTAGCAGCACATGAAGCTATTGTGGAAAAGTTTTTACAACCTGAACTTTCACAGCTGTCACGGGAACCCAACTTTGCAAGCATAGTCAAAATGCGACTATTACATGCTGGGCCGTCAGATTCATTAAGATCAGGGCCATCAGGACTCCAAGGACCAACATCTGGAAGATTGTCCTCTTCAAGCGCACGTACCTCACTGGGAAATGCACATTTTTTAGAATCTTTGGGCAAGAAAGGATCTCGTGTCATCCGCAGAAAATGCGTAAGATGCTATCAAAATCTCCTCGGCGAATGATGACTTGCTTAATGTGCACGCGCTAAGGCTAAACGAGTGTCAATGCAATACAAAATTTATAAAAGGGCATATTGTATTGATTGTTTGTTTGTATGTTTTTGGAAAGTTCAAGTTCACCAGTAAAGCTCTGTTTATTTTCAACTAGGTTGTTTTATTTCGTGCTGTTATAGCCAAACTTAAAAAAATCATAATGTTTTTGATTTTTTATGTCTATCATAGCTTTGGTCATAAGTCCAGAAATAAACAAGTTGGGTAAACAGTCCTACACTCATGTCAGAAGGGTTTTGTACCCAACTTCTCAGAAATGCAGTCACCAGCAATAAATAACCTCAAGAAATATGTCAAAGAGATGTGCACGTTTATAAGAAAATCCGAGGTTTTTCTATTTTCAATGGTCGCCATTTTGTTGCAAACCAACAAAAATTACTCAAATCATGAATTTTCAAAAATATTAATGTTATTGATCTTACTGGGAAATTTCAAGAAGAGCAAGTGAAAACTGCAGTGACTGATTCGATGGAAAGTCCATAAAATACAAAAATCATGTGTTATTGTTGTTGTAATTGGAGAAATTTCAAACGGCTATAACTTCCGTGTATATCATTCGTTTTTCATCAAACTTACAATGATTAAGAATCCTTTGTAGGACTACGTAAATATGCAATTTCGTTCAATTTAAGGGCACCGATGCGATTTTATTGGGGAAAACGTGAAATTCGAATATCATACTATTATTAACAAAGTTGAGCGAATTTCGACTTCTAAGGCATTTGTTGTTGTTGTACTCATAAACACCTACCACCATAATTTTATACAGATTTTCGGATCATAGGTGTCCAATCGCGAGGGGTGGGCACAAATTTTTCGTGTATTTCCCCTCCCTGCGCGTCCCTCGAAGCAAAAAGTATCAAATTAAAGCCTGTTTTGAAAAGTTAGTTGAACTTGTAGTAATCGAGCAGTTAAAGGGTTAAAGAAAACTCAAGCCTAAAATGTCCCAGATCAACTAAAACGATCGAACTGGTACGGTTGCAGATTGAACTGGAACAATTTCAGATTGAACTAGAACAATTTGCGATCGAACTGATACGATTTGAGATTGATCTGGTACGATGGAATGCTTTTGACAGCGGCAGTTGTCATTGAGTGAGAGGAAAGATTTGACAGATAACCCACGTTTGGGAATTAGTGCCCGATAGTTGTTTAGTAGTTTTATTAGCGTGCCTGTGTTTAATTTGTTTAGCGCATGTCCATCGCGAATGTGCCAAATTTTGCCCTTTTGCTGATGCAATGAATTGTGCTGAGGATACGGCACAGGACGGACTTGCACACATGGGAGTTGAACTCGCGACATACTAAACGGTAATTTGTCTGTTGGTGAAATTACTCGCTGCTTAACGGTCTTCCACATTTCAGTTCTTCCCTGGCGGTCAACAGTTTTGAACCCGCACCACGAGAGAGGTGATCTGACCCACGTGACTACAAGCAATCAGCGTATTCCGCGCGTCCATGTTTCCATTGAAAGGCCAATAGCGCGATATTGGATTACGCGAGAATTCTAAACGGATCGGGAAACGTCGGGAGTAATAGTTGTGGCGGCAGTCGAACCGTTAGTGCCGGTGCTGGTGATAGTTCAAGTAATAATTTCCATAATTTAAATTACACTGACGCTCACATCTACTGCAACACTCAGTACAAGAACATAGTTGCCCATAATCTGAGCAGGTCGGACCCGATAACGCGCTACAGTCATCTCGATGAAGCTGACCCCCACAGTCTCCTTCTGAAGACCCATTACAGTGACTGCAATATCCATTCAAAACCTAGCCTGTACGGTACTGGCAGCAGGTCCCAGCATATGGTGCAAAAATCAAACAATATCTTTAAAAATATTGCCAAAAGCCCATCGTTCCTGAATGATAACAAAATCAAAGAACATTCGCGGAAGTTACGCAATTTCTCTCTCAAGGCGCGCAGCGGTACAGACAAGCGACACCCCAAGAGCCAGATCATAGTGAAATCCAACACGGTCTCTGACAACTCCTTGCAGCCAAGTGACAAGTACTTGAGTCTCTATTTGGACGAGAAAACCGCCCACTCCAAGTCCTTACTAGCGAACGGTAACGTTAAAACATATCCCGCCTGTCGGCCACGTGTGAAGAGTGATTCGAAAGATGCACGCAGTAGTAGTAGTAGTAGTAGAAGCAAATACAGTAAAATAAACTACAGTTGTAATATCGGTCTTCTGAACGACTCACTGCAGAGTCAGTCAAATCAATCGCACCACACGAGTGCAAGCGGTCCGTTGAACGATATTAAAAACAGTTGGACCGACATTCATCGCCGTAAAACTGAGTTTAATCGCCAATTGAGTGCCCCGATTGACTCGACTGCGTCTCCGCGGCAACGCACCAACAGCAATAGTCCCACAAAAACAACGCATCACCAAAATTGCTCGTCGTCAAAACAATCCGCTTCGTCGTCGTGTTGCTTCTCATATAATAATAGCTTAAATCGACCGAATAAGAAACAAAAAGGTCTCCGGCTGAATAGAAGCTTCATCTAAAAAGTCGACCCTATGCACGATAAATAAAAGCATATTTACACTCAACCTACATTCACAGAACAAGTTTATTCCATTCCGAAAACCAAACCACGCCTTCTAAAGGACGAAATTTCGCGCTTACATAAATCAACATATGGCCTATTGCCAAATATTCAGGAATCATTTAAATCTACATGCATGAATAAATATTTTAACAGGACCATCTGCATCGTCGTCGAGCGCTCGGAGGACCATGCGGGTGAGTACCCTTTTTGTTGCCTTAATTTTGTATATTGTTTGACTAGTTACTACTACATTTTATGTTAATCATTTGGTCCTTATAACTGATTAGTATTTGGAAAATCAATTTTTTTTTTCTTAAATTGTGAGGAATAGTCATTAAGAAAAGTTAATAGGCTTTTAGAAGATATATTGAAATTTTTTTTTATCAATGAGTTTTAGATGATTTGTATCCTTTCTTATAAAATCAAATAACAAATTTCCAAACGATATAGCAGCTTAAATATAACCTATAGTTTGTCACTAAGTAAAACTTATTTAGTTTTATTGAAATATCACTAAAAATTTAAACTTAAATTAGAAAATGTTGGTACATACAATTGCGATGAAGTTTATTAGAAAATTGCTTTATCGTTCGTTACTACTCATACAATTGATTTATTTCCTTCTTTGAATAAATATTTGAGCACCAACGTTGATTCGAGATTCAATTTTATGATTAATATTAATATTTTTTTTAATATTTGAAAAATCAATATCGTTTGAAACTTCGAAATATCTTTCTGTATTAAAAATTATCTAAATTAACTACAAATGTTATTGTATTGAAACAAATCGGAAATATTGCAGACAATTCAAAAGAGCAATGGAAGACTTTTACGATTTTGTTGTCAATTAATTGCATGTTATGGTTGTTATTTATAAATAATAACGCTAAATATTTTAAACCTAACTCATTTTTTTAAACAATTTCATAAGGGGCCTACAATGTTTAAAAAAAGATCTTTTAATAATACAAATCAAATCAAAAGTATTATTTATCGGTAACTTTAGGATAAAATAGAATAAATTGGATTTAGAATACTTCTTTTTATTCAAAAATGTTTTCGGCGGTCTTTGTATTTTATAAGTACATGCATTTGAAATTTAAATGGCTTTTTTCTTAATTTTTTTGTGAAAGTTTATAAGTTTTTGCATAATTTTCTTAAGAGAAAACATAATTTTTTTGTGAAAAAATGGAGATGCCTCATTAAAAGTGAAACCATCGGTCTTTCCTTTCCCAAATTCTGACCGGGTATAGGATCCGGTACGGTGGCAGGCTGCCCCCTAAAAACATGAGCCAGCCGCCGGGTACAGTTTAATCCTTTGTTTTCTCTTTGTTTCAGGTGATATCGCGGGCTGAGTGGCCCAAGCAGAGTGCCTCTTTATGGCATAGCGTTATGCAATCAAATTGTATAATTCTATGGCATAAATTGGTCACCGGGGTACTCCCCTTCTGATGGGAAAGTTCATGCAATTCAAGTTATATGAGTTTTCCACTCAGAAGAGGAATACCTGGCCACTGCAACAAAATATATATGGATTTATTCCGGTTGGGTGGGTGCGAAGGGGCTCCATCACCACCCGGTTGCCCCTCTTTCATTTGTGGGCCATGAGCTTTGTCGGGTAATGACGAGGTTACCCCAAGTCCGCCTTTCTTTTCAGGTTCCACTTGTTCTCGTAACAAGCTCTATCTCCCTCGGTGTAGTTATCTACACTTTTTGCGACTTCGGTCGCCTCTTGAACTACAACCAAATTCGTGAATGCGAAATTTTTTGTAGTGGGTCCTCGTGCTGGGGAAATGAACCCGCCCCACAACACCGCAATGCTAGCCTGCCAGCGCATTCACGCGTCTCCAGACGAGGGCATTCTCGGCAGATATTGTCAACTTCTTCTGTCGAGGCAGCAGAACATCGCTGGAGTCTTTTACGGACATTTTTGAACATTCATAAACACTACAATTGGCACCCAACGTGGGGCACGAAATGCCCGGCTGTATCATCAGTCGTGAGCACGAGACAGTCCATCGTCTCTAGGTGTCCCCACAAGGTGTTAGTAATACTGGCGGGTAAGTAACTCCCGAGGGTATTTGCACTAATCGTGCCCCAGCAACTTAGTAACTTCCGGACGTATGCTGTCTTTGGACATCAATATCGTTTGGTCCTGCTTTTGATTTATACTTTGGTGGTTTACCACCATTGTATAACTAGTAAGGCCAAATGATATTCGAGTCTCTATTTGTGTTCGGAAGTTATTATTTCAACATTCATTTTGCGGAGGATTCTGATCCGCTCCCCAAACCAGCGGTGCCTGGGTGTCTTAAATTACATGGATTTTGATTTCATGTGATTGGCTGATTAGCTAATCCATGACTATCCATGACAAGACACGCGCTGCTTGTGGATCAGAATTCAACCCTGGGCTGACAAGTTGTAACTTGAAAAAACTTGCGGATGAGGGAGCATTTCTGAACTCTGATTCTCATGGTGCCGCAAGAGAGTTGTCCCTGAACACTACAGAAGGAATGTGCCATTGGTGTCCATACTTGGAAAGAAGGACGGAATGGAACGACCGATTATGTTTTTTTGATATTTCGATCACCAACTAAACTTTTTTCATACACTTTGTTTCTTTTTGAGGTACTTGTATAGTTCGCCACTGACGGCCACTTGATAAGCCTATATTTTACATTACTTTTTCAAATTTATTCTATTATTTTTATAATTATTCATTTGGGCATTTATTTAGAAAATTAAATTTCATTTAGGATGTCGGCAAAACGCACGCCAGACAAGCGCAGGTTGCGTTCGGAAGCGGGGCCCACGGCATTATGCGTCATCTGCCAGCAGGCGCGAAATGATGGAACGTCCGTACAAACGTTGGCATGCGGACATGAATTTCATGAAGCCTGTGTGACCCAGCATTTATTAGTTAGCCGGACTTGCCCTTTACGCCGACAACCAGCCACCTAAGCGGATCGACCTTCCAGCCACCTAGAGCTTTCAGCTGCTCAAGGGGCGGTGCCCAAACCAAAGGACCGGCGGGAGCAGGTGCCAACAGCGGCTGATGAGCCTGACTTAATGGGCCGAGCCGAAGCAGTGCTGCCTGTTGAAGAGCCGAGATCCACTGTGGCTGTTGAGGCGACAGTTCTACAGAATTTAATGGCGCTCATGCAGGACCTGACCACCCGGGTAGCCTCGCTGGAAAGCCAGAAGGAGAATCTAGTACCACCGCGGCCAAGAACGCCTCCGATGTGGGATTCGGACCCAAATCCATGGGATTTTCCAGTAGACTCGTGGCGCGATCACGAACGAATCCGGCCAGGTGTGGCAATGAATCCGTTGGCTCCAGTGTACCGGCCCCGACCGAGCCAAGCACCGCCACCAACTCAGGCTCCAGTGATTCCGCCGCACCAACGCATCCATCCACACGCTACGTATCGGCTGAAGCCGACGCAGATCCCCAGCATCATCCAGGGCTGGAATCTGCATTTCAGCGAGGAACCCAACACCATAACTGTGAAAGTTTTCATTGGTCGGGTGGAGTCGCTGATTGAGCAAATGCTAGCAGGAGATCACACGTCGCTCGCAGGATATTTGCCAATGCTGCTTAGGCGAATACATTCGGCCCCATCATCAATACGCTGGTCATGGTTGAAGGAGGTACTCCGCATGAAATACCCGACGGTAGACATGGACGAATTGGTACTGGACAAGATTCATGCTAGATGGCAGCGTCCGGACAAGTCTTTCCATCAATATCGAGCCGATATTCTTCGGCTGAATGACCAGTTGTCAGAGCTGATGTCTTCTACCCAATTGCTGCGGTTGCTAAAGCGCAATCTAAGACCGGAGCTCTGTCGCCATATCGTGAACTCCGATCCACAGAGTATGGAGGCACTGCTGAGAACGGTGCGTCACCTAGAAGGGTTTGAGGAAGACCTCCGGGACCGGTCCTACTTACTAGCTAGGGCGGGTCCTCGACGAGGAATCGCGGAATTGGCCCCAGATTATACCACCATGGATCTGGAGGAAGATTTGGACCAGGACCAGCTTGCTGTAGCAGCGGTGGGAAGTCTTACGACCTGCTGGAATTGCCATCAAACCGGACACCGGTTCATTTCATGCCGAGCAGAGCGTAAGGTTTTCTGCTACGGTTGCGGCAAGCCGGACACTTACTTCCCGGACTGCCCTGAATGTGCCGCGCAAAAGAACGGCCGAAAGAGTACCCGACCACCTCAGCGGTACTCGAAGCCCCCGCAGTAGCTTCTCAGCCAGCTGCTCACACCAACAAACCTGACGTTACCCACCAGCCATGACCACTATGACTGCGGATGTACACTCTCTTCCGGAGACCTCGCCAACGACAATATTAAAGCGACCACCGCAGTCACTGCCAGAAGAACCCCGGCAGCCTCAAATAAGTACTCTAAAACCTTATCATGTTCGACTGCAGGAATATCGGGTGGCTCGAGAGCGAATATTTGCTTCCGAAGTAGTCACTTCCCGCCCGCGCACGACAAAATGGTCAACCCGTCGTTGGCGGAATTTCTGCAAGAGAGTGCGCACCTGCCGTCAAACCCTAAACTCTTGTAACATCTCGGAGGTTGCTGAGAATGAGATCAGACCTTATCATCCAATTAAAGTGTTGGGTGAAACCGTGTTTGCATTGATCGACACGGGTGCCAGAATCAGTTGTCTTGCCTCGAGCTTTAGCTCGAAGGTGCTCCAAGAATATCCGACCTTGATTAAATCCTGGCGCACTGAAATCAGTACAGCTGATGGCACCAAACACCCTATACGAGGTAAACTAACCACACCCATGACGTTCAGGGGTCAGACGAAGGATATTAATTTCTACATTATCCCGTCTTTGACTCAGAATGTGTACCTTGGCGTCGATTTCGTCCTTCGCTTTGGACTGGCCTCCGATTTATTCACCGATTTGTCTTTAAGTACCAGATATGTCAACGAAATCACTTCTATTCCCGATAGGCATGACCTGACGCCTAACCAACGGCAACGCCTGGAAGTATCCATCGCTGCTTTCCCATCTTACGCTACCCAAGGCCTTGGCCGCACCACCCTAGTCTCACACGCCATCGACGTTGGCGATAGGAAACCGATTAAGCAGAGACACTATGCCATCTCACCGGCCATGGAGAAATTGGTGTATGCGGAGCTGGATAGGATGCTCGAGTTGGGGGCCATAGAGGAGTCCCAGAGTGCCTGGTCATCACCGGTAACCTTGGTGGTGAAGCCAGGTAAAGTCCGCCTTTGTCTAGATGCCCGTAAGGTAAACGCGGTTACCATCAAGGACGCGTACCCTCTTCCACTCATCGATGGAATACTAGGGAGACTGCCGAAAGCCAATTATATCACCAGTCTCGACCTAAAAGACGCCTTCTGGCAAATTCCACCCGATGAGGGGTCGAGGGATAAGACCGCCTTCACAGTGCCTGGACGACCATTATATCAGTTCGTCACAATGCCCTTTGGCCTGTGTAACGCGCCGCAAATGATGACCCGGCTGATGGACAAGGTCATCTCACCTCACCTGAAACACCAAGTGTTCGTGTACCTGGATGATCTGTTACTCATCACGGAAACGTTCGATCAACACTTCCTACTCCTATAAGAAGTAGCCCTGCACATCAGTAAGGCGGGACTCACCATCAACGTACAGAAAAGTAAGTTTGTCATGAAAGAAGTCCGATACCTAGGTCATGTCATAGGACATGGCACTATCAAAACGGATCCAGACAAAACTCGTGCGATTGATGAGTTCCCCTTACCAAAAACAGTTAAGCAGCTACGACGTTTCCTTGGTGTGTGCGGTTGGTACCGAAAGTTTGTTCGGAATTACGCCACAGTTTCAGCGCCCCTGTCAGACATGCTGCAGAAAGGGAAGTTTATTTGGACCGAACTCAGCCGAAAGGCATTTGAAGACCTAAAACAAGCCCTCACATCAGCTCCGGTTTTGCACAGCCCCGACTTCACGAAGCCCTTCTCCATTCATTGTGACGCGAGTCAACATGGAATTGGAGCCGTGCTGGTGCAATTGACCGATGAGGGAGGGGAAGCTCCCATCGCCTTCATGTCCAATAAACTGAATTCGGCCCAAAGAAACTATACTGTGTCCGAGCAGGAATGTTTGGCAGCGGTAATGGCTGTGAAGAAATTTCGAGCTTATATCGAGGGCCACCCATTTGCGATCATCACGGACCACGCTTCGCTACAATGGTTGATGAACCAGGCAGATTTACATGGACACCTAGCAAGATGGGCTCTTAAACTGCAAGGGTTCAAGTTTTCCATCAAACATCGGAAAGGGACCCAGAACATCGTACCCGACAGTCTCTCACGGATGTTTTCCCCAGACGGAGCCGAATTGACAATAAATGACGAGGACCCCATCGAAATAGATTTGGACAGCCCACATTTTGAATCAGATAGCTACAAAGAGTTGAGGCAAACCATCGCGACCCAACAATCGCAGCTGCCTGATTTGAAGGTAATAGACGGCTACGTGTATAGACGAAATGAATACGCCACTGGTGATTCATGGCAGGAAGAAGAGCCCTGGAAACTCTGGGTACCGGAGGAAATGACACAACATCTGATCCTCCGCGCACATGACCATCCTTTAAGTGCCCACGGAGGTTACGGTCGGACGTTACGGCGACTCTAGAAATACTTCTTTTGGCCTAAAATGGCATCGCAGGTCAAAGACTACGTGAGCGCCTGTGAGACCTGTAAAGGCACCAAAGCGCCCAACCAGCCTCTTCGACCTCCTATGGGTCAACTCAACGTCCCAGAACGCGTATTCCAACGTCTATACATCGATCTACTCGGTCCATATCCTCGGTCTTCCATGGGACACATCGGAGCTATAGTCGTTCTAGACCAGCTTTCAAAATTCCCACTGGCGGAACCTATCCGTAAATTCACAACTCCATCTATCGTGAAATTCTTAGAGAACCGGGTATTCCATGTGTTCGGGGTTCCAGAGAGTGTGTACTCAGACAACGCAGTACAGTTCCGGTCTCGGCAGTTTAAGGGCCTACTCGAGCAGTATGGCGTTGAACACCAACTGACGCCCATATACTCTCCTCAGTCTAACGCCTCCGAACGGTTGAACCGCATCCTATTGGCCGCGATCCGTTCCTACGTCCACCCATCCCAAAAAGATTGGGACCGGCGATTGTCTGCCATCACATGCGCCCTGCGATCCTCGTATCATTCCGTCACTGGTGTCGCCCCTTACTTTGCCGCCTTTGGACAGCACATGATTTTCCACGGTAAATCATACCGGCTGTTACGGCAATTAAAGTGTTTGGGAGACCCCGTCGTTGCGCTGGAGCCCCACGAACGTCTAGGAGACCTCCGCCAACAAATCGGACAGAAGATTAAGGCCGCAGGAAGTGCAAATGAGGCGCAGTACAATCTCAGGTCACGATCTGCTAATTTCAAAGAAGGAGATGAAGTTTTCCGGCGCAATTTCCGCCAAAGTGACACCGCGGGGCATCACAACGCCAAGTTGGACCGGCGATTCTTGAAAAGCCGCATAAAGAAGGTAATGGGACCTAACTGTTACCTGATAATGGACCCATCGGGAAAAGAAGTGGGGATATACCACGCAAAAGACCTGCGCCGATAGATAATTAGTCACGTCTGTTTTGTCCGTCCGCATATATTTTCAAAACGCGCAAGGGTTGTATACGAGTACTTCCGGCCAAACATAAACATAAGTCAGTTTGTCCATCTGTCAATTGTATTTTCTTTTAATTGTTCGTCACTTTGCGTCCTGACGCCGAAGACAACCCATGGTACCCTGCAAGATCCTTCAGCCCCTTTTTTCGCAATCCTCGTCGCCTTGGGATTTCGAGAAAATTAGCTGCCCTGTAGTAATCGAGCAGTTAAAGGGTTAAAGAAAACTCAAGCATAAAATGTCCCAGATCAATTAAAATGATCGAACTGGTACGATTGCAGATTGAACTGGAACAATTTCAGATTGAACTAGAACAATTTGCGATCGAACTGGTACGATTTGAGATTGATCTGGTACGATGGAATGCTTTTGACAGCGGCAGTTGTCATTGAGTGAGAGGAAAGATTTGACAGATAACCCACGTTTGGGAATTAGTGCCCGATAGTTGTTTAGTAGTTTTATTTGCGTGCCTGTGTTTGATTTGTTTAGCGCATGCCCATCGCGAATGTGCCAAATTTTGCCCTTTTGCTGATGCAAGGAATTGTGCTGAGGATACGGCACAGGACGGACTTGCACACATGGGAGTTGAGCTCGCGACAGGCTAAACGGTAATTTGTCTGTTGGTGAAATTACTCGCTGCTTGACGGTCTTCCACATTTCAGTTCTTCCCTGGCGGTCGACAGTTTTGAACCCGCACCGCGAGAGAGGTGATCTGACCTACGTGACTACAAGCAATCAGCGTATTCCGCGCGTCCGTGTTTCCATTGAAAGGCCAATAGCGCGATATTGGATAACGCGGGAATTCTAAACGGATCGGGAAACGTCGGGAGTAATAGTTGTGGCGGCAGTCGAACCGTTAGTGCCGGTGCTGGTGATAGTTCAAGTAATAATTTCCATAATTTAAATTACACTGACGCTCACATCTACTGCAACACTCAGTACAAGAACATAGTTGCCCATAATCTGAGCAGGTCGGACCCGATAACGCGCTACAGTCATCTCGATGAAGCTGACCCCCACAGTCTCCTTCTGAAGACCCATTACAGTGACTGCAATATCCATTCGAAACCTAGCCTGTACGGTACTGGCAGCAGGTCCCAGCATTTGGTGCAAAAATTAAACAATATCTTTAAAAATATTGCCAAAAGCCCATCGTTCCGAAATGCTAACAAAATCAAAGAACATTCGCGGAAGTTACGCAATTTCTCTCTCAAGGCGCGCAGCGGTACAGACAAGCGACACCCCAAGATCCAGATCATAGTGAAATCCAACACGGTCTCTGACAACTCCTTGCAGCCAAGTGACAAGTACTTGAGTCTCTATTTGGACGAGAAAACCGCCCACTCCAAGTCCTTACTAGCGAACGGTAACGTTAAAACATATCCCGCCTGTCGGCCACGTGTGAAGAATGATTCGAAAGATGCACGCAGTAGTAGAAGTAGTAGTAGAAGCAAATACAGTAAAATAAACTACAGTTGTAATATCGGTCTTCTGAACGACTCACTGCAGAGTCAGGCAAATCAATCGCACCACACGAGTGGAAGCGGTCCGTTGAACGGTCTTAAAAACATTTTGACCGACATTCATCGCCGTAAAACTGAGTTTAATCGCCAATTGAGTGCCCCGATTGACTCGACTGCGTCTCCGCGGCAACGCACCAACAGCAATAGTCCCACAAAAACACCGCATCACCAAAATTGCTCGTCGTCAAAACAATCCGCTTCGTCGTCGTGTTGCTTCTCATATAATAATAGCTTAAATCGACCGAATAAGAAACAAAAAGGTCTCCGGCTGAATAGAAGCTTCATCTAAAAAGTCGACCCTATGCACGATAAATAAAAGCATATTTACACTCAACCTACATTCACAGAACAAGTTTATTCCATTCCGAAAACCAAGCCACGCCTTCTAAAGGACGAAATTTCGCGCTTACATAAATCAACATATGGCCTATTGCCAAATATTCAGGAATCATTTAAATCTACATGCATGAATAAATATTTTAACAGGACCATCTGCATCGTCGTCGAGCGCTCGGAGGACCATGCGGGTGAGTACCCTTTTTGTTGCCTTAATTTTGTATATTGTTTGACTAGTTACTACTACATTTTATGTTAATCATTTGGTCCTTATAACTGATTAGTATTTGGAAAATCAATTTTTTTTTTCTTAAATTGTGAGGAATAGTCATTAAGAAAAGTTAATAGGCTTTTAGAAGATATATTGAAATTTTTTTTTATCAATGAGTTTTAGATGATTTGTATCCTTTCTTATAAAATCAAATAACAAATTTCCAAACGATATAGCAGCTTAAATATAACCTATAGTTTGTCACTAAGTAAAACTTATTTAGTTTTATTGAAATATCACTAAAAATTTAAACTTAAATTAGAAAATGTTGGTCCATACAATTGCGATGAAGTTTATTAGAAAATTGCTTTATCGTTCGTTACTACTCATACAATTGATTTATTTCCTTCTTTGAATAAATATTTGAGCACCAACGTTGATTCGAGATTCAATTTTATGATTAATATTAATATTTTTTTTAATATTTGAAAAATCAATATCGTTTGAAACTTCGAAATATCTTTCTGTATTAAAAATTATCTAAATTAACTACAAATGTTATTGTATTGAAACAAATCGGAAATATTGCAGACAATTCAAAAGAGCAATGGAAGACTTTTACGATTTTGTTGTCAATTAATTGCATGTTATGGTTGTTATTTATAAATAATAACGCTAAATATTTTAAACCTAACTCATTTTTTTTAAACAATTTCATAAGGGGCCTACAATGTTTAAAAATAGATCTTTTAATAATACAAATCAAATCAAAAGTATTATTTATCGGTAACTTTAGGATGAAATAGAATAAATTGGATTTAGAATACTTCTTTTTATTCAAAAATGTTTTCGGCGGTCTTTGTATTTTATAAGTACATGCATTTGAAATTTAAATGGCTTTTTTCTTAATTTCTTTGTGAAAGTTTATAAGTTTTTGCATAATTTTCTTAAGAGAAAACATAATTTTTTGTGAAAAAATGGAGATGCCTCATTAAAAGTGAAACCATCGGTCTTTCTTTTCCCAAATTCTGACCGGGTATAGGATCCGGTACGGTGGCAGGCTGCCCCCTAAAAACATGAGCCAGCCGCCGGGTACAGTTTAATCCTTTGTTTTCTCTTTGTTTCAGGTGATATCGCGGGCTGAGTGGCCCAAGCAGAGTGCCTCTTTATGGCATAGCGTTATGCAATCAAATTGTATAATTCTATGGCATAAATTGGTCACCGGGGTACTCCCCTTCTGATGGGAAAGTTCATGCGATTCAAGTTGTATGAGTTTTCCACTCAGAAGAGGAGTACCTGGCCACTGCAACAAAATATATATAGATTTATTCCGGTTGGGTGGGTGCGAAGGGGCTCCATCACCACCCGGTTGCCCCTCTTTCATTTGTGGGCCATGAGCTTCGTCGGGTAATGACGAGGTTACCCCAAGTCCGCCTTTCTTTTCAGGTTCCACTTGTTCTCGTAACAAGCTCTATCTCCCTCGGTGTAGTTATCTACACTTTTTGCGACTTCGGTCGCCTCTTGAACTACAACCAAATTCGTGAGTGCGAAATTTTTTGTAGTGGGTCCTCGTGCTGGGGAAATGAACCCGCCCCACGACACCGCAATGCTAGCCTGCCAGCGCATTCACGCGTCTCCAGACAAGGGCATTCTCGGCAGATATTGTCATCTTCTTCTGTCGAGGCAGCAGAACATCGCTGGAGTCTTTTACGGACATTTTTGAACATTCATTTACACTAAAAACTTTGAAGAGAGCACCACTTTACACCTGTATACAAAATTTGATGTTTCTAGCTTAAGTAGTTTGCGAGAAAATGTGCTGTGACACACGGACGGACGGACGGACAGACGGACAGACAGGTTGCGAAACTAGTAGGGTTTTGTCAAATTATTTTACAAAACCCTAAAAACTATCAAATTTGACGAGCTTGTCGCATCAGAGTTTATAGAGAAACACAAACCGGACTCGGCGAAACCACTCCGCGTAACACATCGGCGCATTGGACTGTTAACGTGTAAAGCTCCATGATCCGTTCCATTTCCATATCACTTGAGTTCCTTGAAGCGTTGAAAATGAACTACCTATTTTTCCTCCTCTCTGTCATAAGAGGTTCCGCTTTTTCAATTTAGAGTCTTTGTCTGCTCTTACTGTTATTGTAAATATACGTTGTCAGCCCCACCAGCATTTTGAAAGTCAATTGCTCTTCTTACCAAAAAATACATAAGTTTGGGTTTTTATTACACGAATGCTGGCTTTAATTTTTCCCGAATTTTATCCACCACATATCTCGCGTAATACCTCTCGTAGTTCAATGCTTAGACTCCTTCAGGCTTAGTTGAACTTTTTGCCTTGATTCGGTATTCGATGTATTTGAATACATCGCCAAAAAACATTGATTGCGTCAATTATATGGTCCGGGTTTATGAGGTTTTCAAAAAAAAGGGGTTTCATTAAAAATAACACCGTTTTATATTAAGCAACTTATTTTAATTAATAGTTTGAACTTAATAATTTTATTTAACTTAATGTCACGACCGTGATAATGTAACTGCTCAATTTAAATTCACATTTCATGAAATATGATATGGCATAGAGAGAAGCTGTGCATAATCAAAACTATGTTTCGCGTGTGCAGACTTAGCGTCTAGTATTTTCATATTCTTGTTGAAAATTTTGGCACGTCTTTCCAGACAGTGGCTAGGTAAGCTTCATTTTCTGTTTCGTTATCATTTTAATTATACATAACTCGCAACCTGTCCCATCCCTATAGTACCCTTAAACTAAATGCTAGGTAGTCCTATGTAAGGTTGCTCAAACCTGTAAGTACTCGAGGCAAAAATACTAACTGTATTTCATGAAGTTATCACCCTTTGAATGTCATTACAATACATCATTCTTCGACAATTTTTGATTGATTTGCATTAATATCAAACTACATAAAAAATAAGTTCATTTAAAGATAAGATGCATGAAAAATAACAGGAGAAAAAACAAACAACAAGATAATTGAAAATAAGACAAATTCTAGATGTATTCAAAATTCAAGACTAATTCAAAAAAGAACTAAGGTGTAAGTTATGCAAACGAATATTTTAAAATAGATTTATATGCATACGTTTACCATAGAGAAGGACCAAAATGTAATTCATTATGAACACGCGGTAAGCGTACATATATGCGCTGAGAAACGTTCGTACGTGCATAAGGAAGGTTAAATTTCAGTTGAAGACCATTTGTATCAGCCAGCTTATGAACAAACAAAGCGCAGTCCAACCATAATGCACGATGTTAATTGTGAGTCACACCTTAACGTAAAGTTTTTCGCCCCATTCAATTTGACATTTCTTTGTTTCAGTGTTTGACAAATTCAACCATAGAAAGGTACACAATTGAGCAGCGCGTTAAGGTTGTTGAAGGCTTTTACAAAAATGGGCGTTCAAATCAAAATGCTTTTTGTGCACTTTGTGTTTTTTTGGTCAGCATAATCGACCAAATGTGTCCACGATGGGGAGAATTGTGTGCAAATTTCAGCAAACCGGGTCTGTAGGAAATGTGAAATCTCCTGTGCATGCTCGCTCAGTTCGTTCTGCGGAAAACATTGCTGTTGTTCGCGATAGTGTGGCAGAAGAACTGTCAACCTCGACTCATCGTCATGCCTAACAACTGAACATCTCACGAACATCACTGTTGCAAATCTTGAACCTGAGCAAATCGAAGGTGAAGTCGATGCTCATTGCTTTCTTTGACGTGAGAGGCATTGTTCACAAAGAGTTTGTGCCACCCGGCCAAACTGTAAACGGCCAGTACTACAGAGAGGTGCTCCGTCGACTAACCGCCCGGGTTCGCCGAGTCCGTCCGGAGATTGCCGATTCGTGGATCCTCCATCACGACGATGCTCCGTCGCACACCTGCCTGCTCGTCACCGAGCAGTTGGCCAAACAGTCGAGAGCAACGTTGCCACAGCCTCCTTACAGCCCGGATATGGCACCAGCGGACTTCTTTCTGTTTCCCAAGATCAAGAGACACCTTAAGGGAACGCGGTTCGGGACTCTGGAAAACGTTCAACGTGCTAGGACGAGGGCTCTAGACAGCATTGAGGTTGCGGACTTCCAGGGAGCGTTTGGGGATTGGAAAATCCGGTATCAGCATGTTATCGACTCCAATGGGGACTACTTTGAAGATTTCTAAAGAAAAATTGTACATATTTTGCCAATAAAGAAATTCGTGAGGTCAGTCCGGTTACTTATTATAAAGACCCTATATATATATATATATATATATATATATATATATATACTCGTATATATACAGTATATATATCTATATATATATATATATATATATATATATATATATATATATATATATATATATATACTCGTATATATACAGTATATATATATATATATATATATATATATATATATATATATATATATATATATATATATATATAATATATATATATATATATATATATATATATATATATCTATATATATATATACTATACTTTATATGTATACATATATATGTATATATATATATATATATATATATATATATATATATATATATATATATATATATATATATATATATATGCACTGTTACGAATCCCGGCGTACCGGCTTTCTCCCACTCGCACCTTCAAATTGCCGCCGTAACATCTTCACCTTCCTTTGGGCACATATACCTTTTTCCTCAGTAGAAAACGAAAAATTTACGTCTAGCAGCTCACAAAACGACGCGTATCTCAAACACTAATGAATATTTAGGCATGTAAATTCGGCATAGATCATAGTCACAGTAGTATATGATAGTTTGCATCTAATCAAACGCTTCCATGGTTATGCAAATTGGCATATATGCAAAATAGAATTTGTTGCATTGGTCGGTACGAAAAAGACGTGTGGGTAGTGGAATCGAAGTGTATTGAACTTTGATTACCGATGCGGCGGCGGTAATTAGGAATGAAATGGTTGCGGAATTGGATTTTGTGGGTGTGAAATGCTGGATTTAGAAGGGCAGTCAGTTTTGGACTTTGAAAAGTTATGAGGGATCGCTTTTGGCGAGGGAGTTTTTAACCAATTTTTGATGACGACGGGAAAAAAATAATAAAAGTCTTGATTTTGGAAAATTCGTGAAATGAGCTTTGATATGGAAAATTAGTGAATAAAAAGCCTTTATTATGATTCGGGGAGATTTTGGAGGGAATGAAATGAACAAAAAGTTGGTAAAGGAAGTCTGAAAGTGTAGTGAAATTATAAACGAAAAAATCAAATTTTGCTGGGGGGATACGAGAGTTTAAATTGCATGCGAGTGTAGTTTAAGTGGGCTAACTAACGAAATACAAAAAAAAAACTTAAGTAGGGTGAAGCTGGAAGAAAACAGTGACGGTTCAAGATATATAAACAAGAAATCTAAATAGTTTTTGAATATGAAAGAAAATTTGGTTCCGAGTAACAGTGGATGCGAGTTGTCGTGGACGCCGTGAAGAAATTATAGAGGAAAACAGATCATTCAGTGTAAGGATTTCAAAAATAATGAAAAGAGGAAGTATGAATTAAGAACGGAAGTCTATTAATGAAAAAGTGAAACAAAATCAAACGTTAGTCTGACTTTAATTATTACCGAGATCAGTGAAAGATGAATATAGTGCCAGGTCTCCGAAGAGAAGGTTTACCATTTCTGGAAAGTGGCCGGTTTGGGTTGTGTTTTGAGTAGTGTTAATATTTTTAATTGAAGTGAATTTTCAGTGCCTCCCTTCAGTTGCCGAGTGCTCCACAGCATCAATAGGGGTGAGTAAATTGCACATTTTCCTTTATATAACAGTACATATGATATATATACATATAGTTTAGAGATCCAATGTCCACACCCTCTTCGCAGTAAATCAGGCTGTATTTCGGAGATGACGCATCAAATACATTTGAAAGTAATCTAATAGTGTCAGATCACACGAAAGTGGTGGCTAGTTAACAGGGCTGTTTCGTGAAGTTAATTGTTCGTCAAATGTTATGTTATTTGTATCGTACTCTGTTGGCATGTGGCGGCATTTCGCTGAAACTACATGTTAGCAACGTTACTGCCTCCCACTTGAAGCAAATTTTGATGAATGGGCCGAAGGAAAGATTGCCATTGATTCAAAATTTCATTTCTAAATTTTGTTTAATGATGAAGCACATGTTTGCTTAAATGACTACGTCAACAAACAACATTGATGATAATCTACAAGCAGCTGTTACATTCATTAAAACCTACTATTTGTGCGCTTCATGGGTGAGCGGGAATGTTCCATATGCCTTAAAACTAATTACGGTCACAATGTTATAGTGAGCGGTACAGATACCTTATTACTTGTTTTTTGATCCTACAATTGGAAGGCATTAATGTTGCTTGTATGAGGTTTCAGCAGGATGGTGCCGTATGTCACACAACACGCGATATAGTTAATTTACTGAAAGACACAATTTAAAGAAAGATTCAATTCACGAAACGGTCCTGTTAACTGGCCACCACGTTTATGCGATTCGACTTCGGTAGATTACTTTCTTTGGGACCAAGACAGTTGAAGGCGCTATTTGCAGGAAGCGAAGGCTAAAGAGGGACTGTAGAGCTACGGAGAAGAAAGAGTCCGTGCAGTAAAACAAAGACAATTGCGGTCTTTCCTCTTTAGGGTTTTGTGAAAAAACATTTTTATAATATAACTTGTCAGAGAAGCCCAAGAAGTTTGCGATTGATTAGCACTTATTTCAGCTCTACTGAAAGTTACGAAGCTAATTCAACAAAAAAGAAACAGATTGACAATGCCTTGGCTTGGATGATTGCTTTAGATTTTCTATTGTAAGCAATGAAGGGTTTCAAAATATCATCTCCATCATAAACCCTAGATATAAGCTACGATCAAACATTCCATAAACATACAGTACTCCGAACTGCATACAAAACTGAAAGTAATTACATCAGAGGCCAGTTATATTGTGATTACATGTCATTTATGGACTTCATGCTCTGATGGGTCATATTTATCGATAACTTGTCATTTCATCATGTATTTTAAACTTACAGCAGCTGTATTGTCGACAAAAAAACTTGTGCACTCATCGGGCAAACAAAATTGCTGATAGTTTGCAGGAAGTATTTTTAGAATGAAAAATTGTTAAAAAAGTTCATGTATTGCAACCGACAATACGACGTCAATGATTAAAGCCTGTGGAATCCTTAAAAAAAGATAACTTGGCATGTTATGCGCACGCATTAAATTTAATCGTTCAAGATGCATTGAAATGCAATGTGTGCACACATGTGATCGGGAAACGTAAAACATTTGTGTCGTTTTATTTAAGGCAGCACAGTTTCGATTGAAAAGTTTAAAAATGAGCAAATGCAAAGTACAGGAAAAGCGTTGAATCTTAAACATGAGTTTTATGCCCGATTGAATAGCACCTACTTGATGATCAAAAGGATACTGGAAATTAATGATGCTATATTCAAGACATTGTTGACAACACGAAGATCTTCCACACTACTCACTGCAGACGAACTCATTGTCTTGAAAGATCTAGAAAAACTACATTCAAATTTTGAAAAAAAATTCTGGAAAATGATACAGATCAACGGACCGAGGCAGTTGGAGGCGCTGTTTGCAGGAAGCGAAGGCCCGAAAGGGGCTGTAGTGCTAAGAAGAAGAACAAGAAGAAATTTGAAATCCGGATGGCTATTTGTAGGAGTGGTGTACCATGAACTTTTCAGAACAAATGAATGGACTTTAACGGTTCTATGTTGGTGTAGATTTTCGGTGTTACAATAACAATAATAAATTGCTATAGAACAATATACGTTCCCAAACAACTCAGACACTACGGACTTGTTAGAATTTTCATAAAAGTTTCAAAACAGGTATATGTATACAATGCATTTCTTTGAGAATCCATTCAATGATTTCATTAAACGCAAAACAAAATGGCGGCCGTTTTAAATGAGAATATTGAGTGAATTTTATGCTATTTTGTCCCTAACTTTAGCATTAAAAGCACAGTCTATTAACATTAGATGAAAACGTACATTTAAAAGGTAACAAAATCAAGGTGGTTGATTCTTATGAGTATAATAGTAACAAATGCCCTAGAAGTTGAAATTCACTAAACTTTAGTAATGTTCAGAGAATTTGTTAATATAAAATTTTCCCCAGTAAATACATAAGTAAGTTTCATATCGTATTTACATAAGTAAATTCTCCGATTGCAACAAAAATAATCTAGGGTTTTTCTACCATTTGGGGTTTCCATCGAACAAGCGACTACTTTTTAGATTGCACCTTCTAATTTTCAGATAAAATCAATAATAGAAACATCTTTAAGATGTCATTCAGTCAATGGTTGTTAGAAATATTGCAACAGAATGACGGCAGGCTAAAATGGAGTAACAATAGTTTTGCTTTTAAAGCGTGTGTGAATTTGTTGTACAGATATCGATAAAGTTTTTCTTGAGCTTATTAATTATTGGTGTTTGCATATCGTACGTTGATGGCAAAACCCTTCCGACATGAGCGTAGCTCTGTCTACCCAAAACTATTTCTGGCTAATTTTCGTTCGCAAAGATTTTACTTTTCAATAAAGCAAATTGTCTTCCGAACAAATGGGATTTCTTTGTCTCATACACAATATCTGCAAGATTAACTGTTACATCCCTTGGTTTCTAGGAATGAAAAGAAATTTCCGCTGTTGTCTCCAGAGTTTGTAATTTAAAGCGAATGGATATTGGTTTCTCGGTAGCAACTGAGAATCTCTTTTTATGCCAACCAGTTCCACAAATCCAATTTTCCTTTTGTTTCTTTCGTTTCGCCATCTTTGTGGCCCTCATGGACAATTGAATAAACTTCAAGTGTATCTATCCTTATTTTCCACTTGAGGATATTCCATCAGGGCTAACGATGAGAACCTGACTCAGCATCTAATTTCTTTCGTTTGATGCTCAGATTTCGTGATAAGCATGGAATTAAGGAGTAATCGCCTCATAGGCGAAACTTATAGATGGTAATTTTATGAACGTCAAGCACTTTGCATCTATGTAGAACGAGTGGAAATGTCAAGGTAATGCTTTGAAGTCTAGAGAACGTGACTCTGATCCGGAAATGTGTGCTATGTGATGGACGTCTGCAAGAATGGTATGGAATTTCCTAATATTTCTGCAAAATATTATGAATTATGGAGGAAGACGACAGAATCACAAGGAACTAAAAGGTGTGAATGAGAGTAGAGGACATATTTTATGCTGCCTCAATAAAAGGAAAGTTAGAGTGGCTTTAAAGGGCACCATAAAATGCACACTAGCAGAGAAAAATATGGAAAAGGACACCTCTTACCACTTCGTTGAAAAAATAGGAACATTGTGCACTGTATTCGTTTTAGTTTTAAAAGCTGTTCAGTATTGTAGTTTGAACATCGTACAATTACTGAAGGCGAAAATGTTTACAATAGTCGATACTCGAAAATGGTTTCAACGTACTTTCATTATTTCAAAAACCCTTGATCACCTAGTATGCACAAGTTATGAATATTAAATTTAAATAAGGTGAAGGGGCAGGAGATCTCAAACCATATTAGTAACATTCAAATGTGCCAATCAAGATAACTAAAAATTTGGTGTTATTGGCTAAATAATACGGGCAAACTTTGGGAAAAAAATATACATATCTCATAAAGGCCTGCGTTTTGTACAGCATTTGTATGTTTATTCAAATATTTCAACCATATTGTGGGATAATCTTTGTAGGCGTCATATACCCACCAAATTTTTAATCCATATCTGGCTGCCTTCGAAAGGATACATTGAGTAAAACGCATTTAACTCTAACTGGAAATAATTACAACTACAAAATGGAAATAATTACAAACTACAACCCTCCAAATTGAGACTGGACCAGCTGTGGCCTGCGGACCCGGCAGCTCCTTGAAAGACGGGAGTAGGCCCTTGGAGAACCGCCAAATGATAGTCGCGGTTCACCGGAGTGCAATTTTCCCGGGATCTGATAGGCCTTGGTGGGACTCAAAGAATCGTGCTGTCTTCTCCCGAAATTTACGGGGCATACTTTGCACGTAGTTTTCGTCATATTTGCTCAATTAAAAGACCAAACCCCCCAAAAACATTGAACGACACTATTTCTTTCAATATGAAACTCTCTGGAATCAGCTAGAAATTCGATTTCGCTATATTTCCAATACTTTTCTTTCAATGTGAACTTTTCTGGACTCTTCCTCAGAGTCAAACTTCACATTGGCTGAATTTCAAAGTGGTTAAATGGAAACGCAACAAAATTCAAGCAAAAGAATATGATTTGAATTTAAATGAAGTACATATAATTGTTAAAAGAATCAAAAACAATATTTCTTCTTCTTCTTGGTAGCAGTACAGCCCCTCTCGGGCCCTTGAAATATTTAATCAAACAAAATTCGAGGAAACTTATTTGTAATATAGGGGTGCCCCTCTTTTTTTTTTAATCCGCCAGTGAATTTTAATTGTGATTCCACAGCTTTTCTGCCAAGTCACTTTTTGAAAACAATGTCGTCGAACTTCCTCTCACAATCCACTAAGGCGGATAGAACCCGCCACTCACCTGCTCGAATTGCTTACTGGCCTTTGAGGTTCCTCTCGAGAAAACCAAAAAACTCAAAATAATTCCTCTCCTACGTTCTTCAACTTTCTAGGAAAACCAAGAAGAGAGAGTTTTCCTTTGTTCGCGAGATTTTTATAACAGCGGAGTCAAAGGTCTTGCGCTATTCCAAATTGAACTTAATCAGTTTCTCCTGTTTCACTTATACGTGGAATTTATCGAAAACGACAGCCGTCGTGAGATGAGAATTATGGCAGATTCTAGAAAGCTTCAGGGTTGTTATTTTGTCATGTAATGACAGTAGTTACTATGTTTTGGTTTAGATTTGTCATTATTGTTTGTTTATTTCGTGACAGTTGTAGTGACCGTGCAGGCAGTTGGTACGAAATTGTCGATTACAAATGGGCTTTCTTACATGAGAATGGAACTCACCCATAGTAAAACAGGTTTCGCGCTTATGTTTACACGTCGCCATAGTTCACCCAAGCTATTTTTGTATACGATACACGTCTTGCGAGAGTATGTATCAAAAGGATCAATTGATCGTTAAACATCGTACCGACAACATGAAAGCGAAGACAGAGAGATAAGCAATTGAGAATTGATGTTTTAGCCTTGAACTGTGCACGAGGTAATAAAAACTGGAATGAAAAACGTATTTTATGATTCTTTAAGTTTGTCGATCGAAACTTCTATTGAATTTATTTGAATCCTCAGAGTTTTTCCGCTTCCTGAAAAACATATTCAAAACTTATTCTTCCAACAATACAAATAAAAATAAAAAAACTTTTTGGTACTTTTTATGACATCGTTTATTTTCTATGGATTTATAACAGGCAATAAAACTTTATTGAAATTGTGATATCCGTCGTGTTGTTTCTTGAAATTTAACACGGCCTCTGCTTTCATAAATTTATCAAATAACGCGTAGCTTCTCGCGTCCATCCATCCATTTTTGCACGCAAATTAAAGAAAGGTAATCATTTTACGACTACCTTCTTCACTGAATGTTCAATTCGGAATGATCACCGGCATTTGTATAAAATTTCCCCGACCGAATGATCAACAAAATGCGTTTGTGTAGGTGCATTACGCTCGTTCACCCTAGTGAAGGAACACTATCGATACCACTATCGGCACTATTGATAGTATTTTACTATCGGGCCACTATCGATAATTCGTCAATTTTGTAGCAACAGAAGCACCAAATATATTATCTCGATCATTAATCTAATCTGAGAATCACTCCTCATCAGTGGCATATCTTTCATGCAAGCCTGAAGAAAGTATGACAAAATGAAACTTCTCGAAAGTATGGAATTTAAAAAAGAAATCTACAGGTAAACAGTTTGCCAAATGTTTAACCTGTGGGAAGGAGTATAAAACAAGTGGAAACACATCGAATTCAAAAGATAAATTATTAGAGGCGTAATAACGATTATATTAAAGAATTTGATATTGAAGCTGCCGCTGTTCCTAGAGATGAGACAAATTTGAACTCTGTTTGTGATGAGGACTCAAGAAGTCCAAGAAGTTTGCGATTGATAAGCACTTATTTCAGCTTGACTGAAAGTTTCAAAGCTAATTCAACAAAAAAGAAACAGATTGACAATGCCTTGGCTTGGATGATTGCTTTAGATTTTCTATTGTAAGCAATGAAGGGTTTCAAAATATCATCTCCATCATAAACCCTAGGTTTGTGCTACGATCAAACATTCCATAAACATACAGCACTCCGAACTGCATACAAAATTGAAAGTAATTTCATCAGAGGCCAGTTATATTGTGATTACATGTCATTTATGGACTTCATGCTCTGATGGGTCATATTTATCGAAAACTTGTCATTTCATCATGTATTTTAAACTTACAGCAGCTGTAAATTATTTGTTTTATAAAATTATTTTTCATGAATTATTTTTGTGTTTATTTTACTTACTTGAAATAAAAACGGCCACTATGTTGTAAGTATAAATAGTTTTTTTCATTTCTCAACATGGCCTCCTCCTCTCCCGTCCGTTCCTTTCGTGTTAGTGTTTATATGTAGGGTGGCTCAGCACGAGCAGAAGGTGTCCGGGAAAACCCATGACACGACTGAGCGCTAGCTAGCCTCAGTATGCCTACCCGGGCTACGCACCCCTCTGCCGAAACTTAATTTCTGCAACTGCGGTGACTTCCGTGGTCGCAACTGTACATATAATATATATACATATAGCTTAGAGATCCAATGTCCACACCCTCTTCGCAGTAAATAAGGCTGTATTTCGGAGATGACGCATCAAATACATTTGAAAGTAATCTAATAGTGTCAGATCACACGAAAGTGGCGGCCAGTTAACAGGGCTGTTTCGTGAAGTTAATTGTTCGTCAAATGTTATGTTACTTGTATCGTACTCCGTTGGCATGTGGCGGCATTTCGCTGAAACTACATGTTAGCAACGTTACTGCCTCCCACTTGAAGCAAATTTTGATGAATGGGCCGAAGGAAAGATTGCCATTGATTCTCAATTTCATTTCTAAATTTTGTTTAATGATGAAGCACATGTTTGCTTAAATGACTACGTCAACAAACAACATTGATGATAATCTACAAGCAGCTGTTACATTCATTAAAACCTACTATTTGTGCGCTTCATGGGTGAGCGGGAATGTTCCTTATGCCTTAAAACTAATTACGGTCACAATGTTATAGTGAGCGGTACAGATACCTTATTACTTGTTTTTTGATGCTATAATTGGAAGGCATTAATGTTGCTTGTATGAGGTTTCAGCAGGATGGTGCCGTATGTCACACAACACGCGATATAGTTAATTTACTGAAAGACACAATTTAAAGAAAGATTCAATTCACGAAACGGTCCTGTTAACTGGCCACCACGTTTATGCGATTCGACTTCGGTAGATTACTTTCTTTGGGACCAAGACAGTTGAAGGCGCTATTTGCAGGAAGCGAAGGCTAAAGAGGGACTGTAGAGCTACGGAGAAGAAAGAGTCCGTGCAGTAAAACAAAGACAATTGCGGTCTTTCCTCTTTAGGGTTTTGTGAAAAAACATTTTTATAATATAACTTGTCAGAGAAGCCCAAGAAGTTTGCAATTGATTAGCACTTGTTTCAGCTCTACTGAAAGTTACGAAGCTAATTCAACAAAAAAGAAACAGATTGACAATACCTTGGCTTGGATGATTGCTTTAGATTTTCTATTGTAAGCAATGAAGGGTTTCAAAATATCATCTCCATCATAAACCCTAGATATGTGCTACGATCAAACATTCCATAAACATACAGCACTCCGAACTGCATACAAAATTGAAAGTAATTACATCAGAGGCCAGTTATATTGTGATTACATGTCATTTATGGACTTCATGCTCTGATGGGTCATATTTATCGATAACTTGTCATTTCATCATGTATTTTAAACTTACAGCGGCTGTATTGTCGACAAAAAAACTTGTGCACTCATCGGGCAGACAAAATTGCTGATAGTTTGCAGGAAGTATTTTTAGAATGGAAAATTGTTAAAAAATTACATGTATTGCAACCGACAATACGTCGTCAATGATTAAAGCCTGTGGAATCCTTAAAAAAAGATAACTTGGCATGTTATGCGCACGCATTAAATTTAATCGTTCAAGATGCATTGAAATGCAATGAGTGCACACACCTGATCGGGAAACGTAAAACATTTGTGTCGTTTTATTTAAGGCAGCACAGTTTCGATTGAAAAGTTTAAAAATGAGCAAATGCAAAGTACAGGAAAAGCGTTGAATCTTATACATGAGTTTTATGCCCGATTGAATAGCACCTACTTGATGATCAAAAGGATACTGGAAATTAATGATGCTATAATCAAGACATTGTTGACAACACGAAGATCTTCCACACTACTCACTGCAGACGAAATCATTGTCTTGAAAGATCTAGAAAAACTACATTCAAATTTTGAAACAAAATTCTGAAAAATGATATGGGGTAAATGACGTTACAGATTCCTTGATAACTCCTATAACTTTTGGGCTCTACGACAAGTTAGCGAACTTGGAAAAACATTTGGAATCAACTGAAGGAAAACTCATTTGTGGCAAGCTTATACAAGGAATAAAAAGTAGGCTGTTTACGTATGAATCTCGATCAATTGTAAGAATCGCAATCCTTGCTTTAAAAAAGAAGGGTTCAGAATGTCAACTAACGCAGATGAGGCTTCAAAACTCTTGGAAAATGAAATGTTAGTGAAATTGAAAAACATGGATATTCTTACTTCAAATGATGATACCGAGTCTTCTAAAATTTCTACACTGAAGGGTCCACTGTTGAATTTCCTTGAACAGAGAATAGCAAACAACACAAAAAGCAGCATTGCAGATACAATCATAATCAAACGGAAGTATTTTGAGAAATGCTTGCATCCCAAGACACAGATCCATTACAATTTTGAAAAGTATGCAACCCCTTTAGCTTAATAATAAAATTTTATTTTTCTTATGCATTTCAGCTTCTAACAGAAGATTTAAACCCACTCTCTGAATCTGATGTTATGTTTTTATCAGTACCAGCTACGTCTGTAGATTCGGAGCGAATTTTCAGTGCCAGGGCAAATCGTGACCGATCGTCGCGACCGTATTCACTCTAAATATGTAAATATACTTGTTTTTTGAATAAAAACAATTCGTTACTGGATGCAAAAATGTAAAAAAAAATCAATTCAATCAATAAATTAAATTGTATTATTATATATATATCATGAATTAATTAAATCAGTCAAATAAATTCTGGTATTAAAAACTGTATGTGCGTCATGGAACCATATAATTCAATCCCAGTGATTTTCTGTCGAGCTATTCACCAACCATCGAAACTATCGATAGTTTATGGATAGTTTATTGAAAACTATCGAGCACTATTGATAGTGCCGACTATCTATATTTTTCCATCACTAGTTCACCCTAGAAAATTTTATAGCGTTTTTAACCATCAAGTTTCCTCGATGCCTCTCTCTCTTCTTGAACATATAACCTGTTTCGCACTTACTAATCACGCTACATGTAAAAAACCCCAATAACAATAATCGCAAGAATGAAGTTTAATTCCGTCACAAGAAGTTTTTTTTTGCATTTTTTACTGTATTTTGACTCCCCTAGCTGGAAATCGGGCTTAGAAAAAAATTGGTAGTCATGGGTTCTTTGTCACAACAATTTTATAATTTATGAAAACTATTGAGACCATACGAACAATCAAACTTCAAAATATTTATTTTTTGAACTATAGATCATCATTTACTGGATTATTTAGCTTGAAACTAGTCCCTTTTAAGCGTCCAACAAAAATCTGCCAACATACGAGAACTTTATTTGCCTTGGTAGCGTTTTTCTTTGCTGGAAATTACCTGATAGAACTTTTCTCCAGAGGTTGTTGGGAAGAATGTTAGATGGAAGTGTAAAAAGAGTATTTTTAGTGACATCTTGCAACTCAATGCTTCATACGGTGATAGTAGTTCTTGTATCAGATATGGTTATTTGTTTGGTGGCTACCCTTTATTTTAGCGTCACTAACTTTAGGACACCTTTCTTTCAAATACATAAGACCCGACATCGCAGATGTTTGCTATCCAATTCACATAAAAAGCAGATATGAACCGAGAAGTATGGCTATTACATTTAAGTCACCCCAACCTTTAAGTGAACATGTATTATGATGGATCTTTTTGAGGACCAATTTTCTTTCATACTAGAAGAATATGATACCGGAATGGAGGAAATTTATTTCCGTAGTGCAATATTGCCTCTTTCAAGCTTCTTTTTGACGAGTCTTTACATGAATACCATTATTTCGGTTAAAATTCAATATCTTGCAAGTTCGGAAAGGAAATAATATCACTGCAATAATTAAATTTTTTCTTGTGGAACAATTTTTTTAGTTTCTTGTTACGGCTGCAAAAATAACATACCTTAGTATTTGAATGATGTAGATTCCGACGTTTCAATCTATATCCTCGTACGACAGATTCCTTTTTAGGGTTTTGTACTAAAATTCAAAACTCTATTGCAATCATAACCTGTATCCGTCTGTCCTTCTGTCTATATGTCAAAGCGGGTTTATTCCGAAACTATAGAAGTTACGGCCATGAAACTGTGTAGAAAGGTCAAAAGCTATGACTTCTTGAAAATTCGTTAGTGCAAAAATATCTCCAAGAGTTCTAAGGGGGGCCTCCCCATATAGGGAGGTGACCCTCCATAAAAAAATGTTTACCATTGATAGTCGAGTAAGGTGTCATTGGAAAGGCCTTAACGAGATATTTTCGAAACAAGTCTTAAAATTTCCTTATCAGTACCGTGGGGCAGGGGAAGGAGAAATGTACGAAATTTTCGCATATCATCCCTCGTGAATGGACACATTTCATCCAAAAAATCTGAAAAAAATCATGAATGTAGGCCTTTATGAGTACAATAACATCAAATACGTGAGAAGTCTACATTCACTTAACTTTGTTAATAATAGTATGATATATAAATTTTACATTTTCTTGAATAAAACTGTAACCGTACACTTAAACTCAATAAAATAAATGGCTTTTTATAAGATTAACCTGTCCTGAAAGTTTCAATAAGATCGAATCGTATTTAACGAAGTTATAGTGGTTTGAATTTTCCTGTATTAATATTGCACAATATGCGCGGTATTACTATGGAACCATATGGCTATGGAACAATGTGTACTTTTTACCGACCCAGACACTAAAGATTTGCTAGTATTTGCATGAAAGTCTCAGGAATGATAGGTATCATGAACATCTTTGAGGAGTGGTTCAGCTAGTGATATCAGTAATTGTAATGTGACGCCTACGCCCGGGAATCGGAGTGATTCCGATCCCGAACCCTGGCACCCGGCCAGATATGTATGACTTCGAAGTGCAAGCAGACTTCATCTTTCGTGCAGCTATCATTGCGCCGAAAATATTTTTCTTCAAATATTTATATTTGTGGAGAAATATTTTCTGTCAATGTGATCCGCTGTAATAAAACACTGATACATTTCGAAGCATATCTATCTGGCAATGCCTCCCACAGTTGCCATCCAAATGTCAGACGAGGATCGAAATAGCCGGATGGTATCAACTCGTGGCGTACGGTATAAGTTACGGAAGGAGAGCGGGTGTTGTGCTATGAACCGGATCCAACAAAGGCAAAAGTATTGGACGATTCTAAGGTTCTTAGGTTCGTGGAAACAAAAGACAAGCGAGGCAAGAAACTAATTCAATATAAAATTCATTTTCAAGGTTTGAATTCATCTTGGGATCGACGAGTTAATTCGGATTTCGTTCTTAAGAATACTGAGGAAAATCGTCAACTACAAAGGGATTTGGCAGAGAAAGCGCAACTTCAGTTAGCTGCCTATCTGTGTAGAAGAGAAAAGCGCAAACGAATGCGATGTTCTAATAATGTACGAAATCGTGTATCATCAGATGTTGCCAGTGACGGATACAGCAGAATGAAAGAGGCAGGCGACTTAATTCCAGGTTAGAGTAGATATAGGAAAAATAGTGAAAAGCGACCACCGGAATAAAATTAAATAATTGAAAAAAATTAATCTATGAAAAAATATGGACAAAACAAATAGTATAAATTCCTAAATGTCAAATGTAAGCAAAAGATGGAAGCAACAAGCAAACAGTGCAGGATCGATCTATTTAGATTGTAGCATTCACGGCCTCCGCTTCCCCGGCGACTATGCAATATCAGATAAACTATAAGATGAAAATAACACGCAACTGAATATCAACTCCTTACAGAATCCTAAAATTAACTTCGAAAATTTCAACAAGTAATTTTTCCGCATTGGCATTTTTCATGAAATGCTTTACTCAACTTTCTATTCTTTCTATTCAGCTTCAGATTGAAATTAAGTCAAAATTCAGTAATTTAACTTTTGGGTGATTTTCATTTAAAAAGTCTTGACTGAAGATAAAAGCGAAATATATATATTTATACAAAAAATAATATAAAAGCGCTCTGTTTTGTGTTTAATTTTAGTTTTAAAATTAGTTTTTTTTACATATTTGGTTGGGCGTGTGACGATTCCATAATTGATTTTTTGTGTGGATAATTATTTGAAGTTTTATTTCTGGTTTAAAGAAACGATAATTGTAAAGGCTACAGATACTCATAGATATTGCTCAATAGATTTTAAAGTATTCCACTTCAATATTGTACGTACCCTTTGAAATAAGGTGTTTTTAAATGTGCCGATTTAAAATATTGTTTTAATACGATGAGACTTATCCAGAGATCATTTTAATTATAAAATTAAAATGAAAGCAATGGGGTAAAGAAATCTACATGAAAATAAATATCAAAACTTGATGCTATATATATTTTTAATAAATTTTTCATTGGCGAAATTTTGCTAGAATAATGTTTATACTAAGCATCAAACATTGGCTTTTAATTTTGTACCCTTTTTGTTGCGAACTATAAACACCTAATCAATTTTTACTTTCAATTCGTTGCTAAGAGTTAACGGAAGGATGAAAGTAAGAAACATTGCTAGAATTTAAAATAACAACTGATTGTTAAATTGTAATATTTAGAGAATGATAAAAAAAAAACGTTAGGTACCTTTGCTAAACTATTATTTTTTCTTTCATTCTAAGAGCTTATCGAAAAAAAACCGTGAGTTTCGCTTGTGTTAACTTATATATTCTTTAAAAAATTGTGTGAAACAAGAAAAAAATAACATTTAGCACTTAAATAGCATAAACTAACAAATTATATATAAATATATTTCTATATAAAAAAAAATTTAAATGTACTAAAGAGGTATAGTTCCATCCAAAGCTATGAATTAATATTTAACTTTTACAGATATATCTAAGGAAATATTCTGCACACTCGTGCATCGAATTTAACAATGTAACGTATGAATGAAGAAAATGCGATTATCCCTAATATGTACAATATGTACTCGTATGTATATGAGTGAATTTAATTTTAAAAATAAACTTATATTTTTTACCCCAAAGAGGAACTCCACTTCATGCAATAAATATTTTTCGAAATTTATAAAGTCAAGGAATTGCATTAAAATTTTGTAATTAAAAATAGATATAGTACTTAACTTTTTCAATAAACACATACATTTGTATGATGATTTTAAAATCGGAAAGGTAGAACTAGATCATGAAATTTATGCGAAAATGTGGCAACTTTCTCTATAATACCTTACGCCATTTATTGCAATAAATGAAGCATTCTTTAATAATATGCATAACTTGCTGAGCATTACAAGTTCTAATAGGAAATAATCGCTGTTAAAACATTAAAATTGCATCCCTTTAACTCACTTCCCTAGTTTTGACATATAAGTTCCATAATAACGTTTTCGTATAGAGTGAAAATTGCGTTCAACCATATGTTTGCATAAAAGCCAATTATGTTAAAAATGTTCAGAGGAATAGAAATGGTCTTTATTGAATAGCGGATGGTTATTTTTTTTTCCTTTTAAATTTATCGATTGGTAACATTGTTTAGTTGCTAAATTGATTAATAAATGAACCTAAAGTCAAGTACATTTAATGTTAATTTTGCAATCAATGCTTTCTTCATGTTGAAAGATCAGGCTTCAAATGAAAATTGTATAAATAAGGAAAAAAGGATTAACGTAAGAGAATATTGTCAGTTCGTTTTGAATTTACGTTTCGGATTCTGAAAAAGATTATTGTAAATGAAATATCTGAAAAGTAAAGATGAATTACTAAAGAAGCCATAAGCCTTTCCGTTCCGCATGCTCTTTCTTTTGCAGCGGAAGTGATGACCGAGGGTAAGTATGTCTTGAAGAGGGTTAGGTTTTCATAATCTGCGGATGATTGATTTCTAGTCGGTTACGGTCCGCGGTACCCTTGTTTGCGCTCGTCTTTTTTTATTAGAGTAGGTTATTTTGGACTTGAGGTAGTTTAGCTTATTTTCTGGTACCGCGTCGGTGATTCGGTAACGTGCCTATGGTGATTTTGTAGTGTTTTGATTTGAGATCTGTGGAGAGATCACATTCAGAACTAACGTAACGTAGGTTTCCTGTTCTGGATGAGTAGTTGTTGACGCGTTTGTAAATCGGGCATGTGAATCGGTGGCTGAGTTACGTAACTCGGACCTAGTCTGCTCGCGTAAGACCCGCGACCGAAAATCCTCTCCGAACTAGCTAGCCTACAAGCAGCCACCACGGAGTAGACTAAGTGTGACCGGACTTGTTGACCTGAAGGGTACAATCCGTTGTCATTTCCAAGACTGCACATCTCGAACCGATGAGAGGTCGGTTCTGATTGCGATCGAACGAGACGGAGGTAGGAAACCGTTACATAATCGTAAAACAATTTGGTGGCTGTTTTAAATGCGAAGATTGAATAAAATCGAATTATTTGTCTCCAACTTCAACAAATAATATTAACACTTGATTGAATTTAATGAATGCCTGAAGATTACCTACAATTTATAGGTGAAACAAGTCGATGAGGCAGAAGAAACCTCCTTACAGAATGGTTTTGTAACGATCCTAGAGTTCGAGAAAAATTTTCTGATGCCGTGAATCGACTTATGCATCATTCATTTGTGTAAGAAATTGTTCAAATGTATCCAAAAGATGCAGAGTTCCTTCCATAAGTACATAACTGCCACGATTTGGTTCCAGTTTAAATAACTTTTCTTAACGCTAGGCTCCTTGAATGTTTTCAAGTTAAACAATATTTCTTAAATTTTCATGAAAATCCGAAGAAAATTGGAGTGCTTAAGTCGATCTAAATTATGTATCAACCATAGTTTACTCATATAATATCCACACTCAATCAACCCTCCGGAAAAATCCGAACACAAGCCGAACAGTGATCCATAAATCTTCGGTATCAGGTAGGTAGGTTAATGCTGACGCGAGGATTGGCGCGAATATAAACATATGCTTCGACGAGAGATTTCAGGATTACCATATCTCAAATATCAATAACTTTGCAGAATAACAAATTCGTTCCAAGCAATCTTTTAGTTTTTTATTAGGATCTGGCAGCACTCCCATGTTCTGAAATGCGTAAAACAACTCGTGCGTTGGAAATTTTATTTGCTTTTTGCTTTGTTTCTTGAATGCGCCAGACCTGGGCTCAGCTGACGTGCCCCGGATCAGCTGACCGGCCTCTGGGAAAATTCTGAATGTGTGCAACACAGGGTAAATTGAAGGTGTGGGTACTAGGTGAATGTACTATGGTATCAACTATCAACATGTGTTATTGTAGTTGCAATTCCATACAATTGAAATGGCGATGATTCACTTAGTTATGATTTGATTTCCATGAAATTTCGTAAGCATAAGGGTCTTATATAAGCCTACGTAACTGTAAAATTTGATTTTTGTGGCTAAATGTAAAATTTACAAATCATAATATTATCAACCGAGTTGGCTGAATTTGGATTTCTGAGGTTTTAGTTGTGCTTGTACTCACAAGGATCTACCTTCGTGATTTTTTCAGATCTTTGGCTCAAGGGTATCCAATCGTGAGGGGAGAGGACACAAATATTGTTTGTGCATTTTGCCTCCCCCTGGACCCTTAACGCAAAAAATGACATTTTTTTAAATTCCGAAAGTGCTAAGATCTTTCATTTGATACTCGACTCGACTACATTTTATAAAAGAAAATTTTTTTAAGAACCACTTCGTTAAAAGGGCGGAACCCCATAAACAATTTGAAATATTTGATAAGACTAAATTTTAGAGAGAACACAACTTTTGATATTTTCACAAAGTTTGAGCTTGTAAAGCACGGATAGATGAATAAACAGAAAGATGGACGGATGGACGTACAGACAGGACGCGAAACTAGTAGGTTTTTGTGTAATCTATTGCACGAAGCGCTAAAAATCATTGCGGTGCATCCAATAACAAATAACATAGAGGTTGAAATGCATTGAACTTTACCATTTTCGTCAGTAAAACTGCGTAAGTATCATTAAATTGGATGATGTTTTTTAAAAGATCCTTATAATTTTATAAATTTTTATAAAATTTTGAGATGTTTGATTGAATCTTCTCCAAATTTTCAGATAAGATGAATAACAAAAATACATTTAAGATTTAGGTCATTCGATGATTTTAGCAATATTAGAACAAAATGTTGGCTGGCTAAAGTGGAGTTCCTTTGAGGCAGGCATATCATAAAAGTTTATCTTGAATTATATCAGTCTAGATATCCACATATTGTAGGTTAAGTATAAAACCCTTCTGATATGAGCGTAGTTCTGTCCACCCAACTTGTTGATGTTTGGCATAAAGCCTTTTGGAAAACGTGCCCCAGAAACATGTCCACGACTGACATTCTCTCGTATCACTCATGCTTGGTAGGTGTTCAAACTATATTGGAAACAAAACGAAGACCAAAATTGACTCGATACTTGGTCTGAGGAGTCACGTCACTGGAGTTTGAATCAGCCAACATTTCACGAGGTCTTCGTGGAAAGCCATTTGTAGAATCTTTTGTCATAGCCTTGATCAGGCTGAATACCAACACAGTCATCATAGGCTTGATCAGGCTGAATACCAACACAGTCATCAAAAAATCGAAGAGGATGCCGATTGCGATTTTATAGCAGAATTACTTAATAGAATAATCGAAAGCAATTCTGTAGTAGTAACGGTAAGTACACTACAAAACTTTGACTGACAAGAGTTAAGCGCACGATTAACTCCAATGCTTTATTGAGATTGCACTCTTTCGCAGGAATTAAACAAAAAAAAAAACAACAAAATTTATCGATAGGATGCAGGAAGAGGTTAGTGTACACGGTTTTGAATCTGCTGTGATTGCTACCATATCTGTTCAATTTATCTTAATTTTGCTGCGATAAGGACAAATCAAAAAGAATGACATAAATTTTATCTGTTTTATTTTGCATATTTTTTCCTTCTGCAACAACTCCGTTCTTGAAAAATGTTTAATTGTATAGTCGTCACATTTTAACCTTTGAATTTTGTGGAGAATTGTTCTCTCCTAATATAAATTAAGTTGCATTTTCTTTAGTGTAAGAATTATGTTTCTTAATATGAATAAAAACGTAACAAATTTTGCAAATAAAACTTGGAAAACAGAAGTATTCCTGAAATTGTTTACGTAAATTTCTCGAGAAATTTACCTATTGCGGAGAGTACCTTATATATGTATGTATATATATATATATATATATATATATATATATATATATATATATATATATATATATATGTATATATGTATATATATATATATATATATATATATATATATATATATATATATATATATGTATATATCTATATATATATATACACATATATATATATATATATATATATATATATATATATATATATATATATATATATATATATATATATATATATATATAGATTCCATAAATTGAGTTCGAAAAATTATTATGGTTATTATGATTTTAAACTCGCCACCATTTTCTTTCAAGTGTTTTGGCCCGGTTGCTTGATTAGTCATGATAACACATCAATACTACCAACCATTTCTAAAATGTTTATCAAAACTCCTACATATTTATAGTGTCTAGGTCCGCCGCAAACGTGTATCTCCCTAGTATCACGTGTTAATGTTGTTGTAATTGCTAAATATTCAATCGGCTGTAACTTAGCTGTTTATCATTCACTTTTTGTGAAATTTTCAAAACATATACAAACTTAAATTGTAGGTTTTGAGAAATTTGAAGGTCCCATCTTGATTTTATAGGCAAAAATGTAAAATTTATAATATGTACTATTATTAACAAAGTTGATCGAATCCCGACTTTTGAGGTATTTGATACCCTTGTGCTCCTAAAGTCACACCTCTGTGATTTTTTTCACATTTTTCGGATCAAAGGTGTCCAATCGCGAGGGGGGCGGACACAAAATTTTCGTACATTTCTCCTTCCCCTGCAGTCCTCAAAGCAGAACTGGTTGGTTTAAGACATGTTTTGAAAAGTTCTCATTAAGACCTTTCATTTGATACCCATATTGCCCACATGCAATGAAAACTTTTTTTCGGGGGCAACCCCCCTATATGGGGAGACCCCCCTTAAAGACCTTATAAATTTCTTTCGTAGTGAAATTTTGAAGAGGGCATCATTTTGCACCTTTTCTCAAAATTTCATGTTTCTAGCTTATTTAGTTTGCGAGAAAAAGTGGTGTGACACACGGACAGACAGGACGCG
Organism: Odontomyia ornata; assembly: GCA_963969285.1. Lineage (NCBI taxonomy): Eukaryota > Metazoa > Arthropoda > Insecta > Diptera > Stratiomyidae > Odontomyia > Odontomyia ornata. The sequence goes on along the minus strand of OZ017741.1, from coordinate 137,939,382 downwards.
ATTTTAGTAGGGTATTGTAAAATGATTTTACAATACCCCAAAAAACCGGTTTAAATTGTTGGCATTGTATTGCAGAGCAGAGAAAAAAATGTTTGGCATTTAAAATTTTGTGGCTGAGTTGTGCATTTGATGAATAAAAGAAACAAAGATGAAGATGGATTGATAAACAGCACCTATCTTTTCTTCCAGTATGTTATTTAATTTCAGGAGGAATGCAAGCGACAAGTGAGTAGTGTTCTGAAAGGAAATTCGTTGAAGGATTTATTGGTAACTCAGTTCAGGTTCGCAGTATCATAATTTGAGTTTTCTATTTTTCTTAGCGTAGCGTGATTCGACTTTGCATTAATCTAGCGTAATTCTGAGTGGCAGATTTATTAGCAATCTAACCCACGACCAAACTTCTCTCCGAACTGAGCCACCAATGGAGTAGACTGTCGAGTGTTTGCATTGTTGACCTTAAAAGTGTGGCTCATTGGCACGTCTCTAGAAAATTAAGGACAAACGATCAAAAGGTAAAATCGATATATTTTTCTGATAAAATCATCAGAATTTCTACTCAATATTGGGGGAGTATTGGTTGAATCGTACCATCGGTAAAGTATCTAGCGTCGCTGATCGATTCGACGATGAGTTTTTCTGAACAAATCAGAGCTGCGGCTGATGAAGCTACTTCAGGCGTATCAGTTCAGAGTTGACTTATAGCCAACGTAGGGGAACCCAACCTATCAAGAAGGTGAATTTCGGTCGGCTCTGTAGAACCAGGGCTACTGTATGGAGCCGGAATATGTGGTGACACTCTCAGCAAGAAGCTGTACTGAAAAGAATTGGCACAGGTGCAGAGAAGAGAAGCACTGACCTTTGCATCTTCATATCCGACTGTCTCTAATCCAGTGGTGCTAGTAATTGCAGGCATGATAGCTATCGCCCTCTTTGCTAGAGCGCGCCGTTATATCGACCTGTATTGAAATGAAGGAACAAGGGGGACCGTTTCCGACGAGGAGGGGCAACGCTTACCAATGGTTGGCAGCAGTGCTGGGTTAACAGCACGAAGGAGAGATAGACTGCCCCTTGATCTGAGGCTGTGGCTCAATTGACTGCACGATGAGAGTGACTTTTGATCCAGCTCTTGAGTGTGCATGGGTGTTTTCAGTCTTACTGTCACAAAATTTTTATATTGCGGTCACCCGCCTGTAGATTTTGCTTGGAAGACAAAGACAGTATCTGTCACCTATTTTTTGCCTGTATAAGGTGGGACAGTTTGCTTCCAGACCTTTATAAGATAACAGGAGGGCTTTACCCATACAGTCTAATCAGGAAGATGCTTGAAATGGTTGCCAATGGAATCATATGGCACATTATGTTTGGGCAGTCCTCAAAGAATAAAAAAATTAGAAGGTAGTCTAGATATTTCACGCATCTAGGAACCCCACACTCAGGTCGCAAATAGCTCGCGAGTCGATTCGATGTTTATTTGACACAAATTAAGCGCTTTCTATGGTGCAACTTTACCAATTGATCTGCCAGTTACCTAGTCTGATGTTACAGCCAAAGATAAAATTTTCGCAGAACACAAATCGATTATTAAACAAATAATGATAGATGTTGATCTCATAGATGGTGAAATTAATGTTGTAGAGACTGTGACAGGAAATCATTGGAATCGTGATAGATATTGCGAACGAGGAAGTAATTTAGATCACAGTATATTCACCCATTATACACAACAATCCCATGTAAACTGGATGACCATCAAAATATCGTGTACATAGATCATTTGCAGCTTTTTCTTGGGACTAAATGGTCTCCTATGTGATCATGGCATCCTTGCTTTCAAATGTTTATGGAGCTATTGCATCACTTCTCAATATAAATTTTCAACTGAATGATTGCAAGACTATTTGAGAGTATGTTGCGTTGTCGAAATAAAATGTACAACCCTGAACTCTCACAACAGCAACTTTAAATCTTTTACTCGAATCATATGTTGAGTGATGGTACTACACCGGTATTACGATGGTGATAGTGGAATTATATTGTTGCAGCTGGTAGCTTTGTATAGGTGATATTCTTCAGTCATGGCTGCCAATTTTTTTTTCTAATACGCTCGTCATCCTTTATGATGCTCATGAATCCTTCGTTCATCAAATAAATTATCTTGCACGTTGACATACCCTGAATAAATAGCAAAGTTTGGCTCGGAAAGGATCGTTTGTTTTATTATTTTCCAATAAACCCCCACGGCTAAAAGTGTTTGGGGATGAATTCTATGGCTATCAATGGATGCTTAAAGTTTACCATCAGCACGACGGTTTGGTCAATACCAGGTGAATAGCGCGATTTCAAATTACTTTGTTGTGATCTCCATCATATATACATTATGAATTCGAAAAATTATGTAAATTTGGCAAATATTTGAATATGGCTGAATCTAGTGAATTTTTCATTCTAGTAGATTTAACATCTGGTAAAGCCTTTTTGTAAGCAATATACATTCTCGATACGGTGGTCTTTGATTTGATTAACTGCGTAGGAATATACCTTTGCTAAGGGCGTGTGAACGCTCGCATGAAATTATCTTGTTAGGATAGATGCAAATAGGAAGCGTTCCACGCTTGTGTTTGCATTCTACAAATTATTAAATGCATAAGTTATAAAAAATCCACGTAGCAGGGAACAAGCAGGAAGGCGTCTAGCGCTTGTGCTTGATTCCAAATTTTGCAAGTGCCTCACCTCTACACTTATTTATTAACATGACGATCGTTCGTACTTATTACACTATGTAGCATCATCTATAACAACAACAATTTTGTATCTTTATATGAACGCGTTTTTAAACTTTTTAATAAACCGTTAATGTCAAAACGTTAGTTTAAGCCAATATTTTTGTCATGATAAATTTCACGAACCAACAACGTTTGAAAATCATTAAAAATTACTACCGAAATTCAGATTTGGTGATTGTAACCTTAAGAGCGTTAACTCCAATTTTCGGCCGTAATGATGGTCCCAACCGACAGCCTGCGCGTGCTATAGTGGAGAAGCTCTAGTCAAAATTTTCACTCTAGGTAGTTCTGGTGCCAAAAAGACGTCGTACCGCTCAAAGCGATGAAAATATCGCAGCCACTAGTGCATGGTTTCAATTTGAGCCAAAGTAGTTGATTCCACGTGGTTCTCAAGAATTGGCCGTCGCTCAAACGACACTGAGGGGTATTTTGCAGAACCATCTTGGCCTACATGGTTGCAAGTTCGAATTGATTCAAAAACTAAAGCCACTTGGTCATCCGAAACCCCAAAACTTCTGCTTGCAATGCTTCTATGCCCCGTCGAAAACCCCGGCATGGTAAGCCCTAAGTGTACTAGTGGTCGGCTGAAATTGCTGGAAAGTGAAGGGAATGTCACAAACTTGAGCGTGAGGCTAAATGGCTGCGGAACCATGATGATGCATGCAACTAGGTAGCAGCATATAAAACGCTAGGAAATACCTTCGAAAATTGATTAAAAACAGCAAGACTTACTGCTAGCAAAATTCAGTGGACAATGTGATGAAGGATCCGTGGGGCATTGGCTACAAGCTAGTTATGTGGAAGCTTGATGCCCTATATACGCCTTGCATACACGATGAAATAGGAATCGAGTATCCACTCCTCATGAAGCAGGAACTGGAAGAGGCAGTCCCGAGAAAGCTCTTGGTCCAGATGGTGTCCCAGCTGAGGTGTTGCAACTTGTATATCACCATCGTCCTGATTTGCTGCTTAGCACACTCATCGCTTGAGTACGGGACGTGGTTTTCACAGAACACTGGAGGGTGGCAAAGCTCGTGCTGATCAACATAAGGAAGCGAAATCCCGGCTCACCGTTTGTATACCACCCGTTATACATGCTAGAAACTGCTGAGAAAAAGCTAGAAAACTCATCTAGGCGAGACTCACTGACGCGTTTCGTTCTCCTCGGGACCTGTTTCCTCGGCAGTACGGCTTTAGAGCAGGACGTTCTACTATTGATGCGATTGCAGATGTGGTGGGCACTGTCCAAAAGGCAGAGGCATATATTTACCCCAAGCGACGGATCGTCCTGTTGTAGATACTCGACATTAGGAACGCCTTCACTTCACTTGGTGGGTAGATATGCTGGATATGCTGGAAACACCTTTTCAAGTTCCAGAATATCTAATGCGGCCTCGGAGGCAAGAGCTGAAGGACTGACGCCTACTTGCCGACACGACACAGGGCCAACGAAGGATGAATGGATGGGTGTTTCCCTATGCGATCCATCCTTGGACCAGATCTGTGGAACATATCTTACAATGACTGATTTTCAGTGGGTCACATGCAGATTTTTTTCTTTTTAGATCATCTCCTGCTTTTCGGACTACCCTTTCTTCTTCATGTCGCAGGGTTGCAATTGTACTTTGCGACCACCTTTCTTGGGAGAGGTCACCGGCTTCCGTTTCCAAGTACAGTACTATTACCATATTTTCGGTGGTGGTGATGAAATTACACAACGGCGCTGTATTTTTCTCGTCGCTCCTTTTTTTGCCTGCCGTGCTTACTTTGTGACTTCAGGATGGTTCCTTGTTATTTCGGGAACCACAACCCTTGCTATGGTTGCTAGCGAGGAGCTGTACTGAAAATGCTTTGCATATGTATAGAGGATTTCTGATTTCGTAGTGTTAGTCATTTTGGGCATGATATCTATCGTCTTCATTGCTAGAGAGCATCGTTTTATCTACCAGGGTCAAAACAAAGACATGAAAAAGACAGTTCCCCGCGGGGAGATGCAAAGCTCTCTCAATAATTCGGACTAGTTCTGGGTGAACAGCACGAAGAGAAGATGAATTGCACCCCTCACCTATGATCTGAGACTGTGGCTCAATCAAACGCACGCGGAAATTGACTTCTACCTGACCCATCTCTTGAGTGGGCATGGGTTTTTTCAGTCTTACTTGCATAAGATTGCTAAATCGCTATCGCCTGACTGTAGCATTCAGTTAGGAGAGGATTTGGATGCCTATCATACATTTTTTTTAAGCAAAGGTTTTAACATGTTGCACTGGAGCCCCTGCAAGGAAACGGGGGAGCATTCCTTGAATGTTCTAACTGTTTGGGGTTGCTTTTTTGGTTAACTCTCTTCCTCCTTTCCCAAGTTGAAGGCTTCAATGGTGGAGCAAAACCAAGCTTAGCCTAAAGTGATATATCAAACGGTTGCAGGCTTGATTTTCAGGTTAACAAGGAGATCTTTAGTGGGTAGAGCAGACGTCTTGCACGTCTGGAAGCCCCACACTCATTCTTTGTTGAGAGCTATATAGATAAATGATCTTGCGCTTCCATCCTAATATTTTGTGACCTTCATCTTCATTATTGATTTACATCATGGTGGTTATAAAAATCTCCTTAAATTCTCCTTCATATCCCAAACGAAAATGGTGCAAATCACATACGTTGAAGTAGGCAACAACAGGTGTTCTCATTTATTCAAGTGTATTTCTAAAATAATATGTGAAACCTCACCAAAAAGTAGTAAGTTTACACGTTTTTTGTGATTTCACATACTTTTAAGTTTAATTACGCACACATCGGGATTACTCACACTCCTATTCGTGAGGAGCTCCACAAAATTATGTGTGAAATCACATCAACCAGAGTGTAAAATTGCACTATTCTCTAACAATATTATATTATTATTATATATTTCAACAATAATTACGTGTAAGTGATCAAATGGGCTTTTAGAAAACTTAATCGATTAAGGAATCTGTATATTTCCAGAGGGATTTGAAGTCAATTAAGTGAGAAACTGAAATGATTGCTACAAGAGGAACAGTATCCATTGATTATAATGACCTCAATTAGGAACTATTTCTTTTCAATAAAGATTCATGGAAATGCCCAACGTACTGAAAACACTTGTAATGTTTCCTAAGTAAAAGTTCTCTCCAAGGATCAAGCAGAAGTTCACGGTTCACACCATCCTTTATTCTAATTCTAAACTTTGGGTGGACGGTACGAAGGGAAAATGAACTGCGTGCCTTATCCCTGATCTGAGACCCTGGCTCAATCGCGCGCATAGTGAAACTGACGTCCTTCTGACCCAGCACTTGAGCGGTAATGTCTTAAAGACTAGACAGACATGCAATATTTGAACCTAGCATACTACCTTAAATGTAGAATACCATGTTAAATCGATTGTAAACCTACTATACTATAGATACCTAGGTGAGCCCCCAATATAAATAGGACTACCCTATATCAAACAAATTAAATTGATTTTTTGACAATATGTTATTTGTTCATTATTGGTGCTGATCGAAGCGTTTGCATGCAAATATTAGAAAAACACGGCTAGAAATCGGATAAAATTATCACTTGGTGACATTTAATTTTGACATTGGACTTTACTTGATGGTTCATATTAGCTTTTTCTACATTTGCATGTATGTCATGTTTGGCTGGTATACTGGTAGTAGGTCTCCTTTTATACTTCATGTCTGCCTAGGCGTTTACTTACACAGGATGATTGGTGAATCGCATTCCCCCGACTGTAAACTTTGTGCAAGAAAGGAAAACGATGCCTGCCATACATATTTTGCATACAAAAGATGGGATAGGCTGCGCCAGAAAGGAGAGCTCTCTCCGAATAGTCTAGATGAAAAGATGCTCAGATTAGTTGAAAAATTGACTCACTTAGAACAGTACTCTTGCAGCTGTTTTTAATACAGTACGTAGCTCTCTTTGTTCTGACTTTTGCTTTTCCCGTGTTGAGGATTGTGTGATTGTCAAGATATTCCTTATTAGTTTCCTCTGTCTACATACCTAGTAACTCTCCTTTGTATGTGTATGAGACATTCTTTGACGAGTTTTCCTCTTATGTCTTATTGCATCATCCACAATTTTTAATTCTAGTATGCGGTGATTTTAATTTTTGAACAGTGCAATGGACGAAGAACCTTCCTTTCTCTGTTTCATCAACCGATGTATCTTCTTTATCTCTCTCCCCGTTTCTATTACTCTGTTCACTATCGCAATTCAATAATATCCCTAATGTTGATGGTCGGGTACTTGACCTTGTTCTTTCTAACTTTCCCCTTAACTTTCTATCTGTTTCCATTACATTAAATCCTCTAGTGGGTATTGATAGTCATCATCCGCCATTAACGCTTGATCTCTCCATTGCACCTTTGCCAAGTCGTACTTTTGCTTCTTCTCCAAAATTCAACGAAGCTCTAGCCTCCGAGCTGAGCTTGGTTGAGTGGCAGGAGTTTTTTGATAACTTGGAGTGTGAGGAAGCTCTGAGTAAGTATTCTCCTCTATGAGTTGATTAAACTCTTCACACCTTTACAAGCTCTTCGCAAAGTAAAGCAGAAACCATGGCCAACTAGACAAGTACTTTGTGCCTTGAATGCTGAAAGTAAAGCACACCGCCGTTTCAAGCGTTGTGGTACTGAAGAATCCAGAGCCCGCTTTTGTGATCTGCATCTGATAGCAAAAACAAGTTGGGTAGACAGACGTACGCTCATGTCAGAAGGGTTTTGTAGCCAACTAACAGGATGCAATCACCAGCAACGAATATAATCAAGAAATATGTCAAAGAGATTTGCTCGTTTAAAAGAAATCCATTATTTTTCCATTTTCAACTAACAAAAATCACTCAAATCATGAAATCCCAAAAGTATATATGTCATCGATCTTATCTGAAAATTTTAAGAAGATCAAATCAAAACTGCAGTGTCTGGTTCGATGGAAAGTCCATAAAATACCAAAATAGTGTGTTATTGTAGTTATAATTGGAGAAATTTCAAATGGATATAACTTCCGTGAATATGATATGGATTTCATCAAACTTACAGAGTATTAGGACCTTGTGTAAGGTTGGGTTTAAAGGCATCCATATGATTTCATTGGAGAAAATGTGAAATTTTAGGATCGTACTATTATTAACAAAGGTGAACGAATCTCGACTTCTGAGGTATTTGTTATTGTTGTACTCATAAATATCTCCCTTGATAATTTTTTTCAGATGTTTTAGATCACAGGTGTCCAATCGCGAGGGGCAAACACATTTTTCGTGCTCCCAATGAAGCAAAAACTGTCAGTTTAAGAACTGTTTTGAAAAGCTCTCATAAAGACTTTTCATTTGCTACTCATATCGGCTACCGCGAAAGGTTCGTACATTTTCCCTTCCCCTGCGGTACAGATACGGCAATTTTAAGACTTGTTTTGAAAAGATCTCATTGAGACCTTCCCAATGACACCCTACTCGACTACCAACGGTGAAAAATTTTTCCACCCCAAAACTTTCAAGAAGTCACCACCTCTGACATTTTTACAAAGTTTCATGGCTGTAGCTTCTATAGTTTTGGCGAAAAAGTGCGGACGGACGGACGGACAGACGGACACAGGTCGTGATTGCAATAGGGTTTTGTATTTTAGTACAAAACCCTAAAAAGAACTTAAGACTGCAATGAAAAACTACTTCAGTAGCTTGGAGAGTTCCCTCATGGCGAATAATGCGAAACCATTCTGGTCATACATTAGATCCTTCAAGTCCTCCTCTTCTGTCCCTCCTTCAGTCCGCTGGGATAATATAGTTAGCTCTGCTCCACAGGATATTTCCAACTTGTTCTCTCAGTTCTTCTCGTCAATTTTTATTCCTTCTTCTCACACCCGTACTTCACTCCATTGACATTTCTTCACTTTTCACTGACCATATCGAAGTTGAATCCCTCATTAATTCACTTAATCTTAATATATCACCTGGTCCTGATGGCTTACCGAATATTTTTGGCAAGTCATTAGCGTCTTCACTATGTACCTCTCTCGCTCTTCTTTTCAAGCTCAGTCTAAAGACTGGTGCATTCCCTACTTATTGGAAAAGAGCAAACGTTGTTCCTATTCTTAAAAGTGGTGATCCTTCTTTTGTGTCCAATTATCGTCCTATTTCCTTAATTTCCTGTTTCCCAAAATAACTTGAGCGTCTGGCACATAACCGGCTTTCAGTTTCATTGACCCCTATCTTGTCGAAGGAACAACATGGGTTTCTCAAGGGTCGCTCTACGACCTCAAATTTAATTGAACTTACCGATTACATTGCTAAGGCCCTAGACAATCGATTGCAGGCTGATGTCATCTTCACTGACTTCTCGAAGGCATATGAGACGGTCAACCATCAACTTCTCTGTTACAAACGCAAAGCTTTTGGGGTTGCTAGACCTCTCTTATCATGGATGGTCTCCTACCTGTCTTCTCGTATATGTTGTGCTAGTTACTGTGAAACTACCTCTATTCCATTCTATCCGTCCTCTGGTGTTCCTCAAGGTTCCTTTTTAGGTCCCCTCCTATTCCTATCGTTTATAAATGATCTTCCTTTGGCTATCGCCTCCAATCGCCTACTGTATGCCGATGATTTTAAAGTCTTTCGAGCTATCAGGTCTGTTCAAGATTGTCAATATCTCCAGATGGACCTGATTACACTAAGCAACTGGTGTTCATCTAACTACCTCTGTCTTAATGTTGCCAAATGCTATAAAATGACTTTTAATCTAAATCATTCTCCGCTGATTTTCACCTCTATGTTGAATGAAGACCCACTCGCTGCTGTGAGCTCTGCTAAGGATCTTAGCGTTACTTTTGATCCTAAGCTCAATTTTGATGCACACATTCTAATCGTGACTACTAGGGCCTCGAAAGTATTGGGACTTATTCTCAGACATGCTTATAAATTTAACAATATATCTACCCCCGTCCGATTGTTTATCTGTCTTGTCCGTCCTATCCTCGAATATTGCTCTGTAGTTTGGTCTCCCCGACACTTCTACCTCATTAACTCGTTAGAGAATGTCCAGCGAAAATTTACTCGTGTCTTATTTTACAAATTCAAAGTCCCATATCAACCCTATGACTGTCGTTTATCCTTCTTACGTTTGCCTAATCTGTCATCCCGTCGCATGTATCTAGATCAGTGTTTTCTATATAAACTCTGCCACAATCAAATTTCATTAACATTGTTTGCAGACTAACATTTTCGTCAATCATCGCGTTCCTCTCGGGCAAACAATTTTTTCGTGCCACCGTATGCCCGTACAAATTTATATTTTCATTCTCCTATTATAAAAATGGTAAGGAATCATGATAAGCTTGAGCTTGGCCCTTTTTCCGACTCATACCTAGTTTTTAAATCGAGATTAAGAAGCCTGATTCTTACTTGCTTTAATTTAATTTTAACATGCATATTTATTATTGTTACTACCATTGAATTTCTTTTTATATTAACTTTATCACTTAATTCTAATTTTAATTAATTTTCTTTTCTGTCTGTTTTGTTCCATTTTGTAATTGGATTATGTTTTATCTGTTAAATGGAATTTAAATAAATAAATAAAATTATGTTTGGGCAGACCTAAAAAGCGGGTTTACAGTAGCTGGGGACATCAAAATCGCTTTTCTAGCAAAGTTTTTGAAGAAAACGTAAACCGACTTCAAGAATCACTAAAACGGATGAAATAAAGATTATGGAATCAGAGCCAAAACAGTGTCCTCGTTTTGAAAAGAGAGCGGAAGCAGCTTGCCAGCCGATCATTATTAAAATGGAGATCAATTGATTTGAATCCGATTTCATAACTATTATTTTAACCTTTTCAGTGCATTTTGAAATATTTTTTTTTTTTCTAAAAGTCGAATCTTTCAAATATGGTAAGAATAACTTGGGGACTAAGAGCAAGGTTGATGGTATTTTCTGCAGATTTTTGCTCGCGTATCACAGAAAAAATACCTCAAATACCAAAGTACCATACTTGGGAGATACAGTATCAAAAATGTGAGCAAATTTGTGTATTTAGGCATCAAAATAACGAGAACCACCAACAAAAGAGATGAAATACGCCGGAGAAAACAGCTCGCAAATAAATTTTGCTATTCAGTTTTGAAGATCTTGAAGACCAGTTGCATGCACAGGAAAATAACGCTCGAGATATACAAATCTATCATAAGACCTATGTTACGCTATGGGTGCAAAACATGGACGCTATCGCAAGCATCCGCAAACATATTGAACGCCTTCGAGCGATGAGTCCTTAGGCGAATAATTGAAGCGAAGTTAGATGGGGACCAATGGCAAATTCGATATAACCATGAGCTATATGAAATTGTCGATGAGCCTGAGGTCTCAGCGATTGTTGCTGCAGAAGCTTCAATGAGCTGGCCATGTGATTCGTATGGACGAACAACGGATACCCGAAAAAGTATTCGTTGAAGAACTGAAGGAAATGCTGATCTGACTCGGTCGACGAAGACAGTTCATCGCTGCTCGAGTTTCGAAATCGGAGGATGCGGTCAATGGACTGAGACAGTTGGAGGCGATATTTGCAGAGAGCGAAGGCCCGAGAAGGGCTGTAGCGCTACGAAAGAACAATCCTTGCCATTCTGTTTCAAATAATGACAAGATCAAATGCAACTACCTGGAGCTCACAGATACATACGCAACTCTGCAATGAAGAAGTAAAGAACTCACGGTTGTATGAAATATCTTTGGAAAGTCACGAGACCGCCACAATCATGGGTAAGTGTCATACGAGAATTAGTTTAAGGTTTAAAGGAAAAATTTTTGTTTGTTTTATTTGCTAAGAGCTGTCTTGAGTGCTCAAGCCCTGATGTGGCACATTTCGATACATCATCCGTCAGACCAGGCTCGTTATTTTGGAGCAACGGAGAAGGTCCTACAGATTTTCATTGCTAAGATATCAAACATATACAGCATGCTATAGGCAACGCTATCCTCTTTTTAGCACTACTTGCAGATAGAATCTTGTGTGCCCTATCATCAATTCAACCAAATTTTTGCACTCGCTCCTGCATCATTTAGCTAGTTTAGCTCATTCACAAGGCAATTCCTAAGCCTAAAGCCGACGAATCTCGTCAAGGTTATGATGGCTTAGACTTCATCCAGCACTTTATCTTGAGATTGATGCAAGAGCTGGTGGTATCTTTATAGGATGTCGAGTTTAAGGAAGAGGATTCTGAGCCTTATTTGGCTAGTGCATCGGATTCTCATACCTTGGTACCGCGAAAATTTTGAGCGAATAATGCTAGATATTCATGGATTATTTACTGATTCACTTTAACAAAATCACTAATTTTCCGGAAAATAAAAACATTGAATTGTAGTGGTATTCATAATAACATATTGCTACATGCACAAATAATTCTGCGAGCTACTGTCGCAATTGTTTTTACAACCATTAAGAACATCAACAAACAAATGTACTCGAAAACCCGCCAAGCATGATCAACATCTGAAAGTGACGTCACTGCCCATTCATTAAGCTGCTCGAATATTCCAGGTAGTTCGCCAATGTACAAGAAATGGATTAAATGACTAGAGACCCTATATAAAGGCGAGCTGAATGAATGGGGGGATTGATTACAACCACGATATAGTAAAACTGCGATAGTGTGGAGTGTGAATTAAGAGCGATATTGATTGTGAATTGATAGACAGTTAAAGTAAAAATTAATAGAAAAGTTGTGAAATAGTTAAATTAATAATTGTGCATTTTTAGTAAATAAACTCTTTTAACTTAATTTAGAAGACAGTGCGTGTTCACGTTCCCGGAACATTAAAATTATTAGCTGCGAGCCATAACACGCAACAGTGGTGTCGAGAAGTGAGAAAGAAAATTTTGGAAGTGAAAACGTTCAAACATTTTTAAAGTGCACATTGGTGAAAATTAACGTGGAAACTGGTGGAAAAATAGCCGAAACAATAAAAATTCCAGGGAACTCTCATCTAAAAATTGATCAATTGACCATATCGGAGCTCAAGGAGAAGTTGAAACAGCGAAATCTGGCCACACAAGGTACAAAGGCCATACTGATTGCACGCTTGCGTGACGTGATCGAGTCAGAAGGCACTAATCTGGATTCGGGTGAGCCCTTAGATGCGAAAAAAGACGCAGTAGATGGAGAAGTAGAAACACCAAAATCAAAGGAGCCAGAAAATGCGCTAATGCATATGTTAATGCTGATGTCATCCAGTCTAACTGCGAAGCTAGATGAACAATTAGCGAAGCTGAATGAACTATCAGCGAAGCTGGACCGACAAGCGATCGAAATCAAGGCAGACATCACACAGAAGCTGGAGAAATAGTCAACCGAAATATAAGCGGAGCTTGGTAGTCTGAATAAACAAATTAGAGGCGTCGAGGAAAAGGTTAAACAGGTCGAGGAAAAGGTTTACCAGGTCGAGGAAAAGGCCAGCCAGGTCGAGGAAGGGGTCAGCCGGGTCGAGGAGAGAATCAACCATGAGATGGAAAACATGAAAAAGGAATTGGAAGCAGCAAAGGCAGTAGTAACCACCTCACCAGCCCCGCTTATAACCGCAGCGCAAAGCTCATCTAGAAATGTGAAAGCACCAATATTCGACGGACAAACGGTCTGGAGCATTTACGAAACCCAGTTTGAAGCCACCGCTAGGCAAATCACTGGAATGAGCAGGAACGAGCAACTGCATTAATTCTTGCTCATAGAGGCCCAGCTGCCGAGCTTTTGCAGACTATCCCCGTCGAGTTGCACTCAAACCCGGCTACTATAATGAATGCGCTTGACATGCGTTATGGAGACGATCATCTGAAGCAGATTTATCGGTCACAGCTACGGCATCGGACGCAGAAGTCTGGCGAAAATTTACAACAGCTAGCCCAAGACATTGAGCGACTGGCACTTTTGGCTTACCCAGCTTACGACCCAGAAAATCGAGGCGACGCAGCAGCAGAAGCATTCATCAGTGCATTGAAGGACCAGGAACTGCAACAAGCCGTGCGTTCAGCTCAAAAGCAAACGGCCAAGGATGCATTGGCTCATAGTTTGAACTTTGAGGTAGCGAAAAATATAACTCGTACCACTACCCGGGTTCGCCCGGGGGTGAGTGCGTGGAAATTGAGCGAGACCCGGCGCGCCTAGATGCTGGGATTGTGGAAAGGAGGGGCACCTGCAAAGAGATTGCAAGAAGCAAAGAAAGCCGAGCTACTGTTCAGGGTGTGCAGCTAGGAGTAGATCTAGACCGAGTCAAGAGCCCAGAATGGAAGTCCTTCAAACTGAAGGGTCAGGAAACATGTAAGAGCCAACTTTGTGGGGCAGAGGTTGGCTAGGAGGATCGACGTCCCCAGCAGCACCATCACCGTGTCAAGACTACATCGTGGAGAAGCGGACTTATGCCTTCCGAGTCAAGTTGACGGAGAACATTGCACCATAACAATCGACACTGGTGCAACCCAATCGATTATCCGACCAGACCTTGTGAGACAGCAACTGCTTCGCAAGGGCAGAATTTTCTCACTACGGACAGTTACGGGAGAAACTGCACCTGTCTATGGAGAAGTCAACCTGCAGATACAGTTGGGAGACCTTGCGTTCCGACATGATTTTCTGGTCACGAACATTATGGATGACTGCATTCTCGGAATGGATTTTCTGCGACCACATGGAATCACGTTGGATTTGGACAAACGGGTATTGAAATGGCAGAATTTCGAAGTATTGATGGAGGATTCTAGCGTCCAAATTCCCAAGATGAATGTAGTGGTATGTACTGACACTGATGTACCGAATTCTTCCGAAAGCATTGTATGGGCCAAGCTTGATGGTGATTCTGGGGACGACCGATCTTATCTGATAGAGCCAACGAAGACGTCCGCATTGCGCAGTTTGATTGTAGGACGAAGCCTTGTAAGATCGATAAGGAACGGATACGTGCCGGTTAGAGTCCTTAACACCGCAAACTCAACCACGAGCATCAAAGCGGGAGAAGTCATCGGCAGCTGCCAGCCTATTTCCACCATCACCTCCTTGGAGGCCACTCACAACCATCATTGGAAAAGTAGGCAAGACGCAGACAAAGCCCAGGAATCCACGTCTGCAATATTGAAGTAGGTCAAATTGCCATTGCAGCTCTTCAAGCGAACCTCTGAGCTGGTCACCAAGTACAGTGAGATTTTCTCAACAAGCCCGGATGACCAAGGCCGAACGAGTATGGTAACTCACGTCAAACATCCACAGGGAGCCAAGCCGATTCGACAAGCACCGAGACGCCTTTCTATAGTCAAACAAGGAGAAGTGAGCACACTGTTCATGGACATGGAAAAACAAGGTGTTATCGAGCCTTCTGTCAGTCCATGGGCTACGCCAGTAGTTCTAGTAAAGTGAAGGATGGTAAGACTCGTTTTCATGTCAACTATAGGCAGCTTAACGACGTCACTAAGAAAGATAGTTACCCGCTCCCACGCATCGATGACATCATGGACACTTTAGCCGACGCAAAATGGTTTTCTACACTCGATCTCAAGAGTGGCTACTGGCCGGTAGAAATCGACAAGAAGGACCGAGAGAAGACCGCATTTTCAGTTGGACTGGATTGTGGCGATTTGTGGTGATACCGTTTGAGCTTTGCAGTGCTCCAGCCACTTTCAAACGCCTGATGGAATCAGTGCTACGGGGCCTGACCTGGAAAACCTGCTTGGTGTACCTAGATGACATCACTGTTATCGGGAGAACGTTCGAAGAGCATGTGCGGAACTTAGAAGAAGTTTTCTCCCGATTGCGACTGGCAAATTTGAAACTTAGTCCCGACAAGTGTACCCTTTTTGCAGCTGAAGTAAAATGCAAGGGACATGTTGTATCAGCAGAAGGGGTCAAAATAGACTCTGAGAAAATTGAAGTCGTGTAAAGCTGGCCAACACCCAACAATAAGCGCCAACTACGAAGTTTTCTGGGTCTGGCCACCTACTATCGAAGATTCGTAAAAGACTTTGCCAAAATCGCTAAGTGTCTCCATCAGCTAACCGAGAAAAATCGTCCGTATCTCTGGAATGAACAATGCTAGGTAACCTTTGAGACCTTGAAGGATTGCTCGTATGGAAGATGTGGTTAAGGAGATGCACGAAGGATCCTCGGGAGGCCACCTTGGCGTTAACAAGACCTTAGCGAAATGGCGGAAAGGTTTTACGGGCTCCATGCTCGAGAAGACGTAGAGGACTGGTCCCGTAGATGCATGATTTGCGCTTCCGTCAAATGTCCAAAGCGACGAATGAGAGGACAATTGCAAACCTATAACGTAGGCGTGCCATTTGGAAGGATTGCTGTTGACATCGCAGGACCCTTTCTTGAATCCAAATGGGGAAATCAATACCCGCTGGTTGTGGCCGATTATTTCAGCAAGTGGCCCGAGGTCTACCCCATTCTCAACCAGGAAGCAGCTACTGTAGCCGAACAGCTAGTATTGAATTGGTTTAGTAGGTACGGCGTACCTTGCGATCAAGGCTGAAACTTTGAGTCACTAGTTTTTAACGAAATGGTCGAACTGCTGGGAATACGGAAAACGAGGACAACACCGCTGCATCCCCAATCCGATGGCATGGTCGAACGTTTCAAAGGCACGCTCAATCAATATCTGGCCAAGATGGTTGACGAGAACAAAAGGGACTGGGGCCGACATATCCCACTATTTTTGATGGCGTACAGAGCTGCTGAACATGCATCGATGGGCCAAATCCCAGCCAAAGTCATTTTTGGAAAGACTATTCGTCTGCCGGTGGATATAAAGTTCAGAACACCCCTTGAGAAACCCCAAACGATCTTGGATTACGCAGGGGAGCTAAGGCAACGGTTGAACCAGATACATCGGACAGTGCGAAAACACCTCGAATCGGCTACTGACCGCATGAAGACCAGGTATGATCTAAAGGCAAATTCTACTGGCTTCCAGCAAGATGACTTGGTCTGGCTCTATAGCCCACAATGACGGAAGGATAGGTCTCCAAAGTTCCAGCATAATTGAGAGCGATCATACCGAGTTACAAAGCGAATTAACGACGTCGTATACCGTATACAGGAACACCATAAGCCAAGAGCCAAAATGAAAATGGTGCGACTGGACCGTCTTGCCCCATATTACATCTAGGAAGAATTGACTACAACTGACGACACATCTTTTCGGGACGAAAGAATTGAGGTGGGGGCAGTGTTACATGTACAAATAATTCTGCGAGCTACTGTCGCAATTGTTTTCATAACCATTAAGAACATCAACAAACGAATGTCCTCGAAAACCCGACAAGCGTGATCAACATCTGAAAGTGACGTCACTGCCCATTCATTAAGCTGCTCGAATATTCCAGGTAGTTCGCCAATGTACGAGAAATGGATTGATTGACAAGAGACCCTATATAAAGGCGAGCTGAATGAATTGGGGGATGGATTACAACCGCGATATAGTAAAACTGCGATAGTGTGGAGTGTGAATTAAGACCGATATTGAATGTGAAGTGATAGACAGTTAATGTAAAAATTAATAGACAAGTTGTGAAAAAGTTAAATTAATAATTGTGCATTTTTAGTAAATAAACTCTTTTAACTTAATTCAAATGACAGTGCGTTTTCACTTTCCTGGAACATTAAAATTATTGGCTGTGAACCATAACACGCGACGATATTAATAAAATTTCAAATTCATTATTTTATGAAGCAAATCATAAATTCGCAAGATTGAAAAATTTACAACAGACGGACACCAAATAGTCCCAATTTTAAGATATGCAAGTAAGAAGTGTATCTTCTACAAACCCCAAAGCTCGAAAATTCTCGAGAAATATTAACTATGCGAAGTTGCCAAGCTTCAATCAAGAATAAATTTATA
Source organism: Odontomyia ornata (assembly GCA_963969285.1). NCBI lineage: Eukaryota > Metazoa > Arthropoda > Insecta > Diptera > Stratiomyidae > Odontomyia > Odontomyia ornata. The sequence goes on along the minus strand of OZ017741.1, from coordinate 137,921,703 downwards.
TATCATTTCATCCCACTTCAAACAATTGATTAAGAATTTCTTCAAGGACTTATATGAATATATATATATACATATATATATATATATATATATATATATATATATATATATATATATATATATATATATATATATATATACATTTATGTATATAAATATATATATATATATATATATATATATATATATATATATATATATATATACATATATATATAAATATAAATATATATATTTATATATATATATATATATATATATATATATATATATATATATATATATATATATATATATATGTATATATATATATATATATATATTTATATATATAAATGTATATATATATATATATATATATATATATATATCTATATATATATACATATATATATGTATATATATATATTCATATAAGTCCTTGAAGAAATTCTTAATCAATTGTTTGAAGTGGGATGAAATGATATATAAATTTATTCTTGATTGAAGCTTGGCAACTTCGCATAGTTAATATTTCTCGAGAATTTTCGAGCTTTGGGGTTTGTAGAAGATACACTTCTTACTTGCATATCTTAAAATTGGGACTATTTGGTGTCCGTCTGTTGTAAATTTTTCAATCTTGCGAATTTATGATTTGCTTCATAAAATAATGAATTTGAAATTTTATTAATATCGTCGCGTGTTATGGTTCACAGCCAATAATTTTAATGTTCCAGGAAAGTGAAAACGCACTGTCATTTGAATTAAGTTAAAAGAGTTTATTTACTAAAAATGCACAATTATTAATTTAACTTTTTCACAACTTGTCTATTAATTTTTACATTAACTGTCTATCACTTCACATTCAATATCGGTCTTAATTCACACTCCACACTATCGCAGTTTTACTATATCGCGGTTGTAATCCATCCCCCCATTCATTCAGCTCGCCTTTATATAGGGTCTCTTGTCAATCAATCCATTTCTCGTACATTGGCGAACTACCTGGAATATTCGAGCAGCTTAATGAATGGGCAGTGACGTCACTTTCAGATGTTGATCATGCTTGTCGGGTTTTCGAGGACATTCGTTTGTTGATGTTCTTAATGGTTATGAAAACAATTGCGACAGTAGCTCGCAGAATTATTTGTACATGTAACACTGCCCCCACCTCAATTCTTTCGCCCCGAAAAGATGTGTCGTCAGTTGTAGTCAATTCTTCCTAGATGTAATATGGGGCAAGACGGTCCAGTCGCACCATTTTCATTTTGGCTCTTGGCTTATGGTGTTCCTGTATACGGTATACGACGTCGTTAATTCGCTTTGTAACTCGGTATGATCGCTCTCAATTATGCTGGAACTTTGGAGACCTATCCTTCCGTCATTGTGGGCTATAGAGCCAGACCAAGTCATCTTGCTGGAAGCCAGTAGAATTTGCCTTTAGATCATACCTGGTCTTCATGCGGTCAGTAGCCGATTCGAGGTGTTTTCGCACTGTCCGATGTATCTGGTTCAACCGTTGCCTTAGCTCCCCTGCGTAATCCAAGATCGTTTGGGGTTTCTCAAGGGGTGTTCTGAACTTTATATCCACCGGCAGACGAATAGTCTTTCCAAAAATGACTTTGGCTGGGATTTGGCCCATCGATGCATGTTCAGCAGCTCTGTACGCCATCAAAAATAGTGGGATATGTCGGCCCCAGTCCCTTTTGTTCTCGTCAACCATCTTGGCCAGATATTGATTGAGCGTGCCTTTGAAACGTTCGACCATGCCATCGGATTGGGGATGCAGCGGTGTTGTCCTCGTTTTCCGTATTCCCAGCAGTTCGACCATTTCGTTAAAAACTAGTGACTCAAAGTTTCAGCCTTGATCGCAAGGTACGCCGTACCTACTAAACCAATTCAATACTAGCTGTTCGGCTACAGTAGCTGCTTCCTGGTTGAGAATGGGGTAGACCTCGGGCCACTTGCTGAAATAATCGGCCACAACCAGCGGGTATTGATTTCCCCATTTGGATTCAAGAAAGGGTCCTGCGATGTCAACAGCAATCCTTCCAAATGGCACGCCTACGTTATAGGTTTGCAATTGTCCTCTCATTCGTCGCTTTGGACATTTGACGGAAGCGCAAATCATGCATCTACGGGACCAGTCCTCTACGTCTTCTCGAGCATGGAGCCCGTAAAACCTTTCCGCCATTTCGCTAAGGTCTTGTTAACGCCAAGGTGGCCTCCCGAGGATCCTTCGTGCATCTCCTTAACCACATCTTCCATACGAGCAATCCTTCAAGGTCTCAAAGGTTACCTAGCATTGTTCATTCCAGAGATACGGACGATTTTTCTCGGTTAGCTGATGGAGACACTTAGCGATTTTGGCAAAGTCTTTTACGAATCTTCGATAGTAGGTGGCCAGACCCAGAAAACTTCGTAGTTGGCGCTTATTGTTGGGTGTTGGCCAGCTTTACACGACTTCAATTTTCTCAGAGTCTATTTTGACCCCTTCTGCTGATACAACATGTCCCTTGCATTTTACTTCAGCTGCAAAAAGGGTACACTTGTCGGGACTAAGTTTCAAATTTGCCAGTCGCAATCGGGAGAAAACTTCTTCTAAGTTCCGCACATGCTCTTCGAACGTTCTCCCGATAACAGTGATGTCATCTAGGTACACCAAGCAGGTTTTCCAGGTCAGGCCCCGTAGCACTGATTCCATCAGGCGTTTGAAAGTGGCTGGAGCACTGCAAAGCTCAAACGGTATCACCACAAATCGCCACAATCCAGTCCAACTGAAAATGCGGTCTTCTCTCGGTCCTTCTTGTCGATTTCTACCGGCCAGTAGCCACTCTTGAGATCGAGTGTAGAAAACCATTTTGCGTCGGCTAAAGTGTCCATGATGTCATCGATGCGTGGGAGCGGGTAACTATCTTTCTTAGTGACGTCGTTAAGCTGCCTATAGTTGACATGAAAACGAGTCTTACCATCCTTCACTTTACTAGAACTACTGGCGTAGCCCATGGACTGACAGAAGGCTCGATAACACCTTGTTTTTCCATGTCCATGAACAGTGTGCTCACTTCTCCTTGTTTGACTATAGAAAGGCGTCTCGGTGCTTGTCGAATCGGCTTGGCTCCCTGTGGATGTTTGACGTGAGTTACCATACTCGTTCGGCCTTGGTCATCCGGGCTTGTTGAGAAAATCTCACTGTACTTGGTGACCAGCTCAGAGGTTCGCTTGAAGAGCTGCAATGGCAATTTGACCTACTTCAATATTGCAGACGTGGATTCCTGGGCTTTGTCTGCGTCTTGCCTACTTTTCCAATGATGGTTGTGAGTGGCCTCCAAGGAGGTGATGGTGGAAATAGGCTGGCAGCTGCCGATGACTTCTCCCGCTTTGATGCTCGTGGTTGAGTTTGCGGTGTTAAGGACTCTAACCGGCACGTATCCGTTCCTTATCGATCTTACAAGGCTTCGTCCTACAATCAAACTGCGCAATGCGGACGTCTTCGTTGGCTCTATCAGATAAGATCGGTCGTCCCCAGAATCACCATCAAGCTTGGCCCATACAATGCTTTCGGAAGAATTCGGTACATCAGTGTCAGTACATACCACTACATTCATCTTGGGAATTTGGACGCTAGAATCCTCCATCAATACTTCGAAATTCTGCCATTTCAATACCCGTTTGTCCAAATCCAACGTGATTCCATGTGGTCGCAGAAAATCCATTCCGAGAATGCAGTCATCCATAATGTTCGTGACCAGAAAATCATGTCGGAACGCAAGGTCTCCCAACTGTATCTGCAGGTTGACTTCTCCATAGACAGGTGCAGTTTCTCCCGTAACTGTCCGTAGTGAGAAAATTCTGCCCTTGCGAAGCAGTTGCTGTCTCACAAGGTCTGGTCGGATAATCGATTGGGTTGCACCAGTGTCGATTGTTATGGTGCAATGTTCTCCGTCAACTTGACTCGGAAGGCATAAGTCCGCTTCTCCACGATGTAGTCTTGACACGGTGATGGTGCTGCTGGGGACGTCGATCCTCCTAGCCAACCTCTGCCCCACAAAGTTGGCTCTTACATGTTTCCCGACCCTTCAGTTTGAAGGACTTCCATTCTGGGCTCTTGACTCGGTCTAGATCTACTCCTAGCTGCACACCCTGAACAGTAGCTCGGCTTTCTTTGCTTCTTGCAATCTCTTTGCAGGTGCCCCTCCTTTCCACAATCCCAGCATCTAGGCGCGCCGGGTCTCGCTCAATTTCCACGCACTCACCCCCGGGCGAACCCGGGTAGTGGTACGAGTTATATTTTTCGCTACCTCAAAGTTCAAACTATGAGCCAATGCATCCTTGGCCGTTTGCTTTTGAGCTGAACGCACGGCTTGTTGCAGTTCCTGGTCCTTCAATGCACTGATGAATGCTTCTGCTGCTGCGTCGCCTCGATTTTCTGGGTCGTAAGCTGGGTAAGCCAAAAGTGCCAGTCGCTCAATGTCTTGGGCTAGCTGTTGTAAATTTTCGCCAGACTTCTGCGTCCGATGCCGTAGCTGTGACCGATAAATCTGCTTCAGATGATCGTCTCCATAACGCATGTCAAGCGCATTCATTATAGTAGCCGGGTTTGAGTGCAACTCGACGGGGATAGTCTGCAAAAGCTCGGCAGCTGGGCCTCTATGAGCAAGAATTAATGCAGTTGCTCGTTTCTGCTCATTCCAGTGATTTGCCTAGCGGTGGCTTCAAACTGGGTTTCGTAAATGCTCCAGACCGTTTGTCCGTCGAATATTGGTGCTTTCACATTTCTAGATGAGCTTTGCGCTGCGGTTATAAGCGGGGCTGGTGAGGTGGTTACTACTGCCTTTGCTGCTTCCAATTCCTTTTTCATGTTTTCCATCTCATGGTTGATTCTCTCCTCGACCCGGCTGACCCCTTCCTCGACCTGGCTGGCCTTTTCCTCGACCTGGTAAACCTTTTCCTCGACCTGTTTAACCTTTTCCTCGACGCCTCTAATTTGTTTATTCAGACTACCAAGCTCCGCTTATATTTCGGTTGACTATTTCTCCAGCTTCTGTGTGATGTCTGCCTTGATTTCGATCGCTTGTCGGTCCAGCTTCGCTGATAGTTCATTCAGCTTCGCTAATTGTTCATCTAGCTTCGCAGTTAGACTGGATGACATCAGCATTAACATATGCATTAGCGCATTTTCTGGCTCCTTTGATTTTGGTGTTTCTACTTCTCCATCTACTGCGTCTTTTTTCGCATCTAAGGGCTCACCCGAATCCAGATTAGTGCCTTCTGACTCGATCACGTCACGCAAGCGTGCAATCAGTATGGCCTTTGTACCTTGTGTGGCCAGATTTCGCTGTTTCAACTTCTCCTTGAGCTCCGATATGGTCAATTGATCAATTTTTAGATGAGAGTTCCCTGGAATTTTTATTGTTTCGGCTATTTTTCCACCAGTTTCCACGTTAATTTTCACCAATGTGCACTTTAAAAATGTTTGAACGTTTTCACTTCCAAAATTTTCTTTCTCACTTCTCGACACCACTGTTGCGTGTTATGGCTCGCAGCTAATAATTTTAATGTTCCGGGAACGTGAACACGCACTGTCTTCTAAATTAAGTTAAAAGAGTTTATTTACTAAAAATGCACAATTATTAATTTAACTATTTCACAACTTTTCTATTAATTTTTACTTTAACTGTCTATCAATTCACAATCAATATCGCTCTTAATTCACACTCCACACTATCGCAGTTTTACTATATCGTGGTTGTAATCAATCCCCCCATTCATTCAGCTCGCCTTTATATAGGGTCTCTAGTCATTTAATCCATTTCTTGTACATTGGCGAACTACCTGGAATATTCGAGCAGCTTAATGAATGGGCAGTGACGTCACTTTCAGATGTTGATCATGCTTGGCGGGTTTTCGAGTACATTTGTTTGTTGATGTTCTTAATGGTTGTAAAAACAATTGCGACAGTAGCTCGCAGAATTATTTGTGCATGTAGCAATATGTTATTATGAATACCACTACAATTCAATGTTTTTATTTTCCGGAAAATTGGTGATTTTGTTAAAGTGAATCAGTAAATAATCCATGAATATCTAGCATTATTCGCTCAAAATTTTCGCGGTACCAAGGTATGAGAATCCGATGCACTAGCCAAATAAGGCTCAGAATCCTCTTCCTTAAACTCGACATCCTATAAAGATACCACCAGCTCTTGCATCAATCTCAAGATAAAGTGCTGGATGAAGTCTAAGCCATCATAACCTTGACGAGATTCGTCGGCTTTAGGCTTAGGAATTGCCTTGTGAATGAGCTAAACTAGCTAAATGATGCAGGAGCGAGTGCAAAAATTTGGTTGAATTGATGATAGGGCACACAAGATTCTATCTGCAAGTAGTGCTAAAAAGAGGATAGCGTTGCCTATAGCATGCTGTATATGTTTGATATCTTAGAATTGAGGTGGGGGCAGTGTTACATGTACAAATAATTCTGCGAGCTACTGTCGCAATTGTTTTCATAACCATTAAGAACATCAACAAACGAATGTCCTCGAAAACCCGACAAGCATGATCAACATCTGAAAGTGACGTCACTGCCCATTCATTAAGCTGCTCGAATATTCCAGGTAGTTCGCCAATGTACGAGAAATGGATTGATTGACAAGAGACCCTATATAAAGGCGAGCTGAATGAATGGGGGGATGGATTACAACCGCGATATAGTAAAACTGCGATAGTGTGGAGTGTGAATTAAGACCGATATTGAATGTGAAGTGATAGACAGTTAATGTAAAAATTAATAGACAAGTTGTGAAAAAGTTAAATTAATAATTGTGCATTTTTAGTAAATAAACTCTTTTAACTTAATTCAAATGACAGTGCGTTTTCACTTTCCTGGAACATTAAAATTATTGGCTGTGAACCATAACACGCGACGATATTAATAAAATTTCAAATTCATTATTTTATGAAGCAAATCATAAATTCGCAAGATTGAAAAATTTACAACAGACGGACACCAAATAGTCCCAATTTTAAGATATGCAAGTAAGAAGTGTATCTTCTACAAACCCCAAAGCTCGAAAATTCTCGAGAAATATTAACTATGCGAAGTTGCCAAGCTTCAATCAAGAATAAATTTATATATCATTTCATCCCACTTCAAACAATTGATTAAGAATTTCTTCAAGGACTTATATGAATATATATATATATACATATATATATATATATATATATATTTATATATATATATATATATATATATATATATATATATATATATATATATATATATATATACATTTATATATATAAATATATATATTTATATATATATATATATATATACATTTATATATATAAATATATATATATATATATATATATATATATATACATATATATATATAAATATAAATATATATATTTATATATATATATATATATATATATATATATATATATATATATATATCTATATATGTATATATATATATATATAGATATAAGTATATGTATACAGGTATATACATATATATATGCAAGTATATACAATAGTTCATATACATATATATATATATATATATATATATATATATATATATATATATATAATATAATTCCGCTGAAAGTGAGGAAACAAAAGTCAGCATATATCACAGAAAGTTCCAAAGAATCAGTCTAAGCGATGAGTCATACTGCGATGAAGATTGCTACCGTGTTAATTTTTTTTGTGGTAGGGGGTGCCAGGTCTCGTTTTGTTACGCCATGGGGCGCTTTCAAGTTGGAGAGTCCCTTTCCTAGTGGGAGGGAGAGCGGAAGAGGAAATGCCAGAAGAGCGATCCCCCAGCCCCAGCGCCCCCGGCTGCTATGAGTCTCTTTTATATTTTAGGACTGCCCGAGAATAATGAGCCACCTGGTTCCATTTGTCAACCGATTTGAGCATCACCGCAACTATATTATCCAGGGTGAGGCCTCCCGTCTCCCTGTAGAGTTCCCTTCGTAGCCTGACCCATTTTGTACACGCAAAAAATGTGTGACAGGCATTGTCCTCCTCTCCTGGGCAAAACCGACAATCGGGAGACCGTGACTTACCGATCTTGTGCAGGTAAGACTGAAAACACCCGTGCCCGCTCAAAAGCTGGGTCAGATAGAAGTCAGTCTCACCATGCCTTCGATTTAGCCACGGTCTCACATCCAGGTTGAGGCGCGCAGTCCACCTTCCCTTCGTGCAATTCACCCAAGACTGCTGCCAATCGTTGAGCGAGCGTTGTCTCTCCTCGCGGACAACTATCTCCCTCGCAAGGAAGGCGCTCTCTAGCAAGGAAGGCGACAGGTATCACGCCTTCAATCACTCTCACCGCCGAGTCGGAGACTGTTGGATACGAAGATGCAATTCGCAGTGCTCCTCTTCTCTGTACATATGCCAAACGTTTTCGGTATACCTCCTTGCTGAGAGCGTCGCCCCATACCTCTGCTCCGTACAGTAGCACTGACCCTACAGCACTCATCAAGAGGCGTCTTCTTGATGGGCTGGGTCCCCCTACGTTGGCCATAAGTCGACTCAGGGCCGCTATTTCCGAAGCAGCCTTCTCAGCCGTTGCCCTGATTTGCTCAGAGAAACTCATCTTCGAGTCGATCAGTAGCCCCAGGTACTTCACCGCTGGCTTCGATTCGATTTGTATGTCTCCAATACTGATCATCCTTACTCCAGGGATTCTTTTTTTTGTCAAGATAACCACTTCGGTTTTCTCCAGTGCTAAACTGAGCCCGCGAGCAGTCATCCAGTCCCTCACTCGGCGCATTAGCATACCTAGCCTAAGTTGCGCTTGTTCAACGGTGCGTCCAGCAACCAGATCCGCAACATCATCCACATAGCCAACCAAGCGCGACTCATCTGGCATCTCAAGCCTCAGTAGCCCGTCGTAAGACACGTTCCACAGGTCCGGACCAAGGATAGATCCCTGGGCAACACCCGATGTAATTTCCATCCTTCGTTGGCCCTGCGTCGTGTCGTAGAGCAGGCTTCGGTCCTTTAGATAGTTCCTCAAAAGCGGCATTAGATATTTTGGAACTTGAAAAGAGTTTTCCAGCGTGTCCAGAATATCCATCCATCTGGCGGAGTTGAAGGCATTCCTGACGTCGAGTGTCACCCACAGGACGATCCGTCGCTTGCTGCGACTATATGCCTCTGCTTTTTGGACCGCGTTCACCACCTCTGCAATCGCATCAATGGTAGAACGTCCTGCTCTAAAGCCATACCGCCGAGGAGATAGGTCCCCAGCAGCACGAATCGCGTCAGTGAGTCTTCCTTTGATGAGTTTCTCTAGCACTTTCCCAGCCGTGTCTAGCATGCATAACGGGCGGTATGCAGACGGCGATTCGGGATTTCCCTTCCCCTTGCTGATCAGCACGAGCCTCGCCACCTTCCATCGTACCGGGAAAACCCCGTCCCGTAGGCAAGCGTTGAATGTGCTGAGCAGCAAGTCAGGACAATGGTGATAGACGAGCCGCAACACCTCAGCTCGAACACCATCTGGACCTGGAGCCTTCCTCGCTTTCAAGGAGAGGACTGCCTCCTCCAGTTCCAGCTGTGTGAAGAGTGGGCACTCTACTGCTGTTTCACCATGGACAGCGTCAACACGGACGGGATGGGTGGGGAAGAGTCCCCGCACTATCGCGTCCATCTTTTCCGCGTCATGTATACAAGGCTTCCGTAGGGCACCAAGCTTCCGCATGACCAGCTTGTAGCCAAGGCCCCACGGATTTTTGTTCACATTGTCCACTAGATCTTGCCAGCAGCGAGCCTTGCTACTGTTGATCAGTTTGCGAAGGCATTTCCTGGCCGACTTATATGCTGCCACCTGGTTGCATGCTTCGTCACGGTTCCGCGCCCGTTGAGCCTCACGCCGAAGCTTGTGACACTCCCTCTGCTTTTCAGCGATTTCAGTAGACCACCAGTACACTGGGGGCCTGCCGTGCCGGGGTCTTCGACGGGGCATAGAAGCGCAGCAAGCACTCATGATTATGCTCATAGTAGAGTTCATCACGCCTTGAGCTGCCAATTCTTCCGTCCCCTCCGGAGCTCCCTGCAGCGGCTCGCCTGCTGTGAGAACCTTGACGAACCTCTCGGCGTCCATTGTTCCGATGTTCCATCCAGTTGAAGAAGGCCGAGAGCACGGACGTCGGGAGATAGCATCACTTATCTCAAGCAGAATGCACTGATGGTCAGTGGCTGAGTAGTCCTCTAATACTTTCCAGTTTTGTATCCTCCGTACTAAGGACTCCGAAGCGAATATCACGTCCGGTATGGTTCCCTCACAGCCAATACGGCGGAAAGTCAGCGTGTTTCCGGAGTTGAGTACGACGAGGGCCGTCCTGGCCGCCATTTCCAGGATTCGCTTTCCCCGCGGATCCGTCTGAGGCATGCCCCATTCGATTGCTTTAGCATTGAAATCGCCCCCAACGAGCACTTTGCCCTCTGCGTTCGAGACAGCGCCTTCCAAAGCATTAAGCTTGGCTTGGAAAGATTATATCGACTCGTTAGGTGTTAGGTACACACTGAAGAAGGTGATCCCTGAGCACCGAACCTTCACGAAACCATCCCCCCATCCACAACTCTCCGCCTGAAAGCCACTGTTCCGAACCCAGATAGCGGCAGTACCAGTTTCATCAGAATACCATGATGCAGGACTTTTATTATGGTGTTGTTCACTCAGCAGCAAGAAGTCGGCTTTCATGTGCCTCGCAAACTGCTCAATCAGATTTTGGGCGGTTGAACTGCGGTGTAGGTTTAGCTGCAGGATGCGGGTCATCGGAGCTCTGATTTGGCCTTGGCTAGGGCTCCCTGGAACACCCGGCATTTTCCTGATCCCAAGACGTGTCCAAAATCAAGTTTTTGGTCCGCATCCTTGCAAAGAATACAGTGTGCCTCCTTCGTACACTCTTTTCTTTTATGTCCCATTTCACCGCATATGTAACACAGGAAACTCCTATCGGGTCCTTTGCATACTTGTGTGGTGTGACCATAACCAATGCATTTGAAACATTGAAGAGGCGTTGCTCTTCGCCGTATCTTACAGACAGCCCACCCTATTCGTACTTTGCGCTTGTTCAGGAATTGTCCAGCGTCCTTTGCGGTCAAGTCAACTATGGCCATGCAATGTCCCCTGCTGTTTTCTGGTGTCAGTCTCACTTTGATCCTTCCCACGCTAGGGAACTCCTTTTTGATGGCCTCTTCTACCTCGGCCAGATCCGTCATGCAGTCAATGTCTCGTATTTCGATCATTGCCATCGGCTCGAGCCGGGCTATAGTTGCGCTTTTGCCGAGGACTTTCTTTATTGCGTCACAGAATGCATCTTTATTGCCGGCCTCTGCTCCGAATTCGACCAGTATGTGGGGCTTTACAAGCAGTGCCTGCTGCCGGGGTCTTCTGCCTCTCTTGCTTTGCATCAGGTCCTTTTTGTAATTGGGCGTCCGTACGAACTTTACTTTCTGGCTTTTTTGAAGGAGTTTTTTTGCGGCTTTCTTCGCTCCTTTTGTAAGCACTGTCTGGAACCCCTGGTCTAGTGCTCCACACCCTTCAAGTGCCTCTTCCTTCCTTCATTTATCCCGATCTCCTTTGAATGGGCTAGACGCCATTCTTTTATTGACATTTAATTGTGGAGCTATCTACGTGTCGCCTTTAGATTTCGCTCCAAGTGCCTCTTTAGCCTTCTCTTCGTCTTCGGCCCTTAACCAGCTCCTCTGATAGTGGCCTATGCGATCTAGGAGCTCCTCTAGTTCAAGGAGCCCTTCCTTTGCTGCTTTGCCGATTTTTGGGGAGTCGCATGCAGCTTGTATTCTTTTCAGAACATCTCCCACTTTTCGGAGTAGTCTTTCTTCTTCGTATCGCTGGGTCGCAATTGTACCTTACAACCATCCTTAGGAGAGGTTATCACGTTCCGTTTCCGAGTGCAGTACTTCCGCCACATTTTCAACTTTCGCGGTGCATTCACGTGTAGTCTGGTCACTCGTTGCTTTTAATGCCGTAATCTCCTCGTTGGCTTCTGGATTTTTCGTTGCAATGTCGGGATTTGGGACCCTTGGATCGATCGCTTCGGTAACGATCACAGCAGTGACAATCGAATTTTCGGTGCTCTTTATGTTATCTCCCACCGCTCGAACACCTGAAGTGTCCTGCAGAGTTTCCCGTTTCTCCTTAATAGGACGCTCGGGCGTTCGCATAATTTTTTTGCTGCGCCCAAACGCCGCAGGAATCTCAGTCTGTATTCTCCGTTTTTCGTCCGTCTTTACTGTCGTTGTGTTGACATCGTGGCTGCAACCGCTGGTTGCGTCGTCGTTATTATTTTTCGTTTCTTTTTCTGAGTATTTGTGGTCTTTTGATTTTGTTTGCTCCAGTTTTGTTGGGTCCCCCCTCGGAGCCACTATCTCCGTTCGTGTGTGTAGTCGCCTTTTCGGTCCCATGGTTATCTTAGCAGAGCAGGGAGGCCATGTGAGGGTTGGCACAAGCCCTTATGGGGGCAAGTGCTCAGAGCCAGACCAGCGCTAATCGGGAGTCCGTCTCAACCGAACCTACACCACCAACCCAATGGTGCGAACTTCGAACGTACTCCGAGGCCTGCTAAGGTTTTACCGGGATGGAGACGGTATGATAGTTGAATTGGAGCAGTTCACACACGAGTTTCACCTCGGCGCTACTGTGCAAAGCAACTAGGTCCAAACCATCACATCCGCCAGCCCAAAGCGTCATTTCCAGTTCCTTGTCCAAAATGTAGTCCAGATCCAATCAGAGTCGTTACCTGTCATCCCAGGAGGGAACCTCACGGCGCCCCCCATATCCTCGGATCCGTGGAGGCGGCGCTCCCCAAAGAATGCCAGCCTCCAAGAGTGCTCTTGTCGACCGGCATTCTCCCTGCGGGAATTTTCTCGGGTACGTGGGGGCGGAACTCCCCAAAGAATGCTAGCCTCCAAGGGTGCTCTTGTCGACCGGCATTCCCCCTGCGGACTCCTTGGGTACGTGTTAATGTACAAAGATAAGCATAAGTACAGTGCAAGCCGATCAAATTAAACTGATTTGGGTGCCTTTAATACTTAAAAATGAGTACAAGAAAGGAAACTAATTTGGAAGTGCGAAAAGTTATCCTTAGTGAAAGAGTGGAAAGAAAGTCGTATGGTGAAATTGCTAAAATAGTTGGAAGAAGTCAGGCAAAGGTGCAAAAGATCATACGGAAAGCGTGAATGGAAGGGAGAGTACAAAATAAATAGCGAACAAGTAGTCCGAAATCCTTAAGTAAGAGAGATGCGAGAGACTTGTTACGGAAAATAAGTAAGGAGCCACTAAAAAGTGCTCCAGCAATGGCCACTGAACTTGCAAAGGCAACAGGCAAGCAATTGAGTTCAGAAACAATACGTCAAGTTTTGCGTAATCAGGGTCATAACGGTTGAGCTCCGTGCAGAAAACCTTTCATTTCTCCAGTGAATGTAAAGAAGAGACTTGACTTCGCTCGCCTGCATCTTAATAAGGACGAACGTTTTTGGAATCAAGTTTTTAGTGACGAAAGCATGTATAATATTTATGGTTCTGACAGGTGCGGATACGTATGGAAGAAGCGGAACGAAGCATTGGCAAAGAAGAATTTGCGTCCCACAGTGAAATACGGTGGAGGGTCAGTCCTCGTATAGGGTTGTAAGTTGGCCGCTGGTGTCGGACAATTATATTTTTTGATGGTACCATGGATCAATACATGTATTTGAACATATTGCGAGGCAATTTGATACCTTCAGTGCAGAAATTAGGCCCACAGCCAGGTTGGATCCTTCAGCAGGACAATGATCCAGAACATACAGCTATAAGTGTCAAGGAATGGTTGCTGTATAAAGTCCCTCACCAGCTTCACAGTCCGCCTCAGTCTCCCGATTTAAACCCTATAGAGCATTTGTGGGAGGAATTGGATCACAGAATTCATGAGCCAGCCGTAAGTGTAACTATTACTAGCAAAGAGACCCTGAAATCCGCTCTGCTGTGTGCCTGGATAAATATTCCACCCGAAATTACCGGAAATCTCGTTCTTTTGATGCAAAGGCGTTTAGAAGCGGTTATAAAGGCTGTTGGAGGGCCTACGAAGTATTGAACTCACGTTTTTGGGTCATTTTCGTTCTTTTCGAAACATGGCTCGTAGTGCATGTTGACTTTCGATGGATGAATTTTTTTAGTTTTCATGGCTTGTTTCTTTCTGTGTTCGGATTGTCTTTATTGTTATGTTATGAAACTTATTTTTAATGCCAATAAAGCTACTTTTACGTTTTCATTGCATTCTGTCTTTTTCCACTGTGACATATTCGTGTTTTTACATGCTGTATGCTGACTTTTGTGAGCCACTGTATATATATACAGAGATGGCCAAAAGTGATCGGACAATACATGAAACAAGCAATAAAATACTTTTACGAGCATAAGCTTTGAAATGAAATAAAAATTTTTCCCTTATATAAAAGTCACTTGCATTCTCAATTAATTGCACAAAAAAATAAAACAGAAATAAAAAGAATTTCACAAGAAAATTAACAACTAATTCAAATTCACATTGCATCAAGTGGACAAAAGTAATCGGACGTTCAATTGTAATACTTTTTTTTCTGATGATTCCATTAGAACATAGGCTTTTAATATCTAGTTGCGTATCCTTTTTGTTTTATAACTTCTGTTAACCTATTGGGCATAGACTGTACCAACTTACGGGTAACGTCCGGAGTAATGTTGTCCCATTCTTCCACCATCACATTACTAATAAAAGTCAACTGAAGACGGTGTTATTCTTCAGTTGACTTTTATTAGTAATGTGATGGTTCCTTATTTTTTTATCCAGATGATCCCAAAGATGTTCGATGGGATTAAGGTCTGGGGATTGCGGTGGTGTTTTTAATTGACCAGGAGTGTTGAAAAGGAGCCACATACGAACATCATGAGCTGTATGCTTTGGGTCATTATCTTGCTGGAACAAATAATGACCATCAAGACCCAATTTTTGTGCACTTTTTTTCAAATTTTCTTTCAAAATCGACAAGTAACCTAGTTTGTCCATAGGTTCGTCAATGAAAACAAGTTCTCCTACACCGTTGGCAGCCATGCAACCCCAGACCATTACACAGCCACCTCCGTGTTTTACTGTATGTTGAATGTTTTTGGGATGAAGCTCACTATTTTGAGTTCTCCACACCAACAACCTGCCGTCGGAGTGGTAGATATTAAACTTACTCTCATCAGAGAATATTATACGAGTCCAAAAGTCGAGCGGCTTGCTTTTAAATTCTTTTGCAAAGCATAATCTTTTCTTCTTATTAACTTTGCTAATTAGTGGTTTCTTTCGAGGTACTCTCGCTTGATAACCAGCACGGCTGAGAGCTCTACGAATAGTCCGGGCACTAACATTGGTACCATTTACATCTGCTGATTGATCCCTAATACTTCTGGACGTTGTAGTCGGATTCTTTTTAACAATTCTTAAGATTTTTCGTGCGTCTGTCTCTGTTAGTTTACATGGTCGACCACTCCTAATTTCGTTTTCCACCTGATTATTTTTTCTGAACCGTTTCACGATATCGAAAACTGTCGAACGACTTCTTCCAATTATTTTTGATATTTCAGAAAAGGATTTATTCTCTTTATACAACTTTATTATAACTTTTCTTTCATGTATACAGGTTTCTTTGCGATTCTTAGCCATGTTTAACTTTCTTCACTTAAAACTGACAAGTAAATGACTGATATCAGAAAAACACATATCAGCATATAATTAGGGGAATTCCCTTTTAAACTCGGAAATGAAAAGAAAAGAATTGCTCCAAACTTCAATGACTAATTTCACACTTTTCAAAATGTCCGATTACTTTTGTCCACTTGATGCAATGTGAATTTGAATTAGTTGTTAATTTTCTTGTGAAAATCTTTTTATTTCTGTTTTATTTTTTTGTGCAATTAATTGAGAATACAAGTAACTTTTATATAAGGGAAAAATTTTTGTTTAATTTGAAAGCTTATGCTCGTAAAAGTATTTTATTGCTTGTTTCTTGTATTGTCCGATCACTTTTGGCCAGCTCTGTATATATATACATATATATATATATATATATATATATATATATATATATATATATATATATATATATATATATATATATATATATATATCTGGCTCTCTGTCGAATGTAGTTTTCATTTTTGCCGAGTCAAATGTAATTGTATCGGAGCTCTCATTAAAATCTGATAAACAGTGAACACGATTTATAAACAACTGAAATCATTATCTCAAATTTTAAGTGTCTCGATGAAGTCTGAGTGGATATCTTGTAAACACATTTTGACTTTGATGTAAGTATAACAGTAGCTATCCGAAATCCATTCCTCTAGAGCTGTTCCTGAATATCAGTCTTGGGTAAACTTAATCTCCCTATCAATCACAGTTCGTGCAATGCAGAATCGGCAGAGACCACCACCCTTTAGGAATATTTCCACAGTATTGTTGTGTCCTGATAACCAATCATATTTCTCGGCAGAGGATCTGCGATGTTGTGACAATCAACCAGAGCTTCAGCAACAGGATGAGAAAAGTAATGAGAACGGATATAACAATAACGCTGCAACACTTAGGCTCGGCCAACCCTGGCGTACTCCAACCATAATGAACAACGAGAGTAATCAGGGGATGCAAGCAGATGAACAAAGATCAATTCAGCTTGAAAATTCAGAGAACTCTCCTACTCCAAAAAAGATTGATGTTGCAGTACAAGCGTGCGTTTTCATTTCACCCAGAAAACGAGGAAAAACGTATAAATACCAAGTGCATGCAATGAGTCTATTTTTGCTGTTAGTGTTCTTTATCGGAAATTATTACCTTTTTCGAATATTCTTTCAGTGGAGTAAAGTGAAGTGAATAAGAATCAACGCAAATGAAATAAACAAAAGTGTAAATATTTACAATCAAGTGAACATTTTGCAAATAAAGGCCCAAATTAAATTTTCCAAAAATTTATACATTGTGTCAGTGCATTAACATATTTTTAGATACTGTGGTCACGGATACTACCATGTTAGTTTCTTCTTAACCCATTTCTATTGAAAAATGGGATATCGTTTTCATACGTATATTTAATATTTTGACTTCATTATTTTATGTATGTTTACGCATAACGTTTGATCCTGTTTTCAGCGAAATGTTGGAAGACAAATCTTGTAAGGTAAAGTTCAATTTTGCGACCTTAATACAGATTTCGCTTCACCAAGAATCGATTTGTGTAAAGATTCCAGTTATTGAAGTTGCATAGATATGTAAGGCAACGTAATGAAGCATCATTTATTAGATATTAGCGATAAGACATGGGGGAAATTATGAAAAAATGAATTTTGGATGTTTCGCATGCAAATATGTGGTTACTTTTGAACAAATGTAAAGAATTGAATTCTGCTTTGATTAAACTATTCGATTTACATACATTTATTTAGGTCCCATTAAACATCAGCTAACTAACTCTAAGGACTCTGGACGTTAGAGGAACCCTTTCCACTGCCCGATATATTTATTAGTTTTAATTATTGAGGATACAATACGCTAAAAATAAAATATGCTGATATTGATTCGATGAAACTTTTATGGCTTTTCATAACACGCAAAAATTATTTTTTCGTTTGCATTCAATTCCTTTATCTTTCTCAATACCAATTTTTCAATTTAAATTAATTTTTTTGTGACAAAAATAGTTTTTTGATAACATTACCTCTGAAAATTTTGAAATAAGAATTTTTTGAGAAGAAAAAGAAAATCAACTTAGAAACGCCATAAATAGGATTAAAGAAATTTTATGGAATCAGAGGAAACCCCATTTTTCTGTTTTGAAAACTAATTATAATTAAAACGGGGAAATACCGATATAGCTCAGATTTCATAAAATTTATTCTATCCTTTCTAAGTCGCTTCAAAAGTCAGTTTTATTTTGTAATTTTTATGTGAGTGGACTCCTTTTCCAACATTAGCATCCGTAAAGTATTCCTGCTTAGTGGCCAGTTAAACAGAAACCATGCCATAAAAGATTACCGACCTTCACTAGTTCGTGCCTATGTCCTGGCGCCCATACAAGTCTGGTCGTTTAAAGACGTATTTTATGACAAGACTTGAGGATGTGTGAAACCCAGAAAGAGTCGACAGTTTACCCACTAAGGTACAAGTGAAAATATGAATAGTTACTCCGAATATCTGATCACGTAAAACCCAATCAGCTGTAAAACTATTAGCATGATCTGGCAAGTAGTATCATCGCTTCAAATTTAGGTCAGCAGAGTATATTATATACCACTAATTACTTTCTGATTCAGTTTTTGTCCGTTGGTATAAGCTTCCTCCGAATCTGCTAGTGAATAGTCTGATTGTCCATTCTTCCCTTGTAGGAACAAGAGCTTAACACTTTTGATCGAGATATGGTTGGGCGATTGTATAGTCGATATCTTTGGAAGTTAACAGCCCCTGAGCCAAAATTTTTGAATCGTCGTAATCTGTTTCGGCCCCAATATATTTATGATACAAATAAAATGATTACGGAATGAAATCCTTAAAGGAATTGAGGAATATCTTATTTTGGCGATGATACAGATGGAAAGGTATTTCCTTCCTACATTTAAAATTGAAGTTAAGCAGACAGGATTATACTCTTTTCAGAAGGATTTTATATTCAAGCTATGAAATTCAGACACTATTAATGAATGAACTCCCAAAAAAATACTTTAATATCATGTATGTTTACAGTGAATACTAACTGTAAAAGAAAACTCATTTTTACTCATAAAGCGGCTGTCACTTTATTTTGGCAGTACTTATGTCAATGACTGAACAAAATCTTAGAGATATTTATTTCATTTGGGAATTTCGGAATGTAAAGTATTTTGATGAAAAAGACTGTTTTTCATAATGAAAGTAAACTACATCAATATTTCAGGTTAACACATCGTTCAATAAGTCCCGAGACTAACAACGAAAACAACATTTTTTTTTTCAAAAATCATTTTTATTCATCAATATAATCTTTTTTTTAGGGTGATACAATCTTTCCAACATTTCTATACCATGTTTATAGAAGGATTTATCCTTTGCTTCAAAATAGGCTTCAGTTTCGGCAATGACCTCCTCATTCGAGCCAAATTTTTTTCTCTGGAGCATTTTTTTGAGATCAGCAAAGAGCCAGTAGTCGCTGGGGGCCAAATCTCGTGAATACGGGGGGTGGAGAAGCAAATCAAAGCCCAATTCGTTCAATTTTGCCATTGTTTTCATGGACTCCATGGACTTCCACTGAAAGCAATCGCGGCACCCACTTGGAAAAAACGTTTTTCATACTCAATGTTTCATGAAAGACTGTAAATACGCTTCGAGATGATATCTGTGTCGTTTTTGCAATCTCACGGAACTTCACTTTGTGATTTTTTATTACAATTTTTAACGTTTCACTCACATTTTCCTGTGTAACGGCTTCCAATGGCCTACTCGAACGTTCCGCATCGTTTGTGTCCGTACGACCACGTTTAAACTCAGCATACCAACGACAAACCCTTGGTTTCAATGGAGAGGAGTTCGAATAATATTTTTTAAGCCATTGCTGGGCTTCTACGGTGTTTTTACCCATTAAAAAACAATGTTTTATCAACACGCGAAACTCGCTTTTTTCAATTTTTCAAACAAATTACAAAGTGACTTTTCTCTAACCTAGATAACTCTGCTGTCTGTAATCCGATCAACGTGAAATTTTTACACGTTTCATGTAAAAGTTCACACTCTATGGAAACGTGGCCAGTTTGGTACTACTAGCACCATCTCTGGGTTAGTCTCCGGTTATTTATGGCATGCGAGTTTGAATTGAATATTTTCTTTAGATAGCAAACACGGCTAAACATTTATCTCACTGTATTAAATTTACTATAAGGATATTAATTAATATTGTCTCCTGGAGAGCAGGACAGAGTCTTTCTATATGTATATAAACAATGTTAAGAAATACAATTACTAAATCTTCGCTTTTTGTTAAATATCTTAACTATTTTAATAGATATAACTATACATGCTTGGAACTGAGTGTGTTATACTTTTCAACCCTTTTTCGAGGACTCATAGTTATTAATTCCATCAGTGTATATTTTGTTGACTATAACCGAAGGTGATGTACATATATTTCGGAGAAGTAAGGTAGCTTTCGAGCTGACGGATCAACGATAGACCAATTGTTTGCATTCAAGCAGGTACTTGATAAATGCTGAGAGTCCAACATTGACGTATACTATATTTTCATTGACTTTAAACAAGCATAGCAAGCACATTATTGATCGTAATGTACTGTACCATATAATGCTTTGCTTTGGTATCCCAGCCAAATCAGTCCATCTTACCAAAATGGCAATCACGTCGATAACCTCCCAAGTCCACATCAATAACCAACTCACCGATGGCTTTGACACAAATATCGGACTAAAGCAGGGAGGTGGGCTGGCCCCATCGCTATTCGATTTTACTCTGGAATAGGTCATATGTAAGCTAGGTATCGATACAAGAGGTACATTACTATACAAGTCAAGCCACGTGATAGTTTACGCCAACAATATCTTCATTTTATCATGGTCATTAACAACCGCCAAACGACTTTCTCAGAAAATCGACAGCAAAGCAAAACTAGTAGGGTGACAAATCAATTAGAATATAACAAAACATACCTTAAAAATTTACACACAAATATCACACTAGGCGAATACAGTATCGAAAATGTAGGTGAGTTTCTTTATTTAGGGGCAAAAAGGACGAGAGCACAGCTTGCGAATAAAATATTTTGTTCAGTTTTGACGACCTTGAAGACCATCTGCATACACATAAAAACAAGGCTACAAGTATACATATCGATAGGACTTGTGCTTTGCTATGGGTATGAAGTATCGACCCTAACCCAAGTATCCGCAAAAGTATTGAATACCTTCGAAAAGTGGGTCCTGAGGCGAATAATAAGAGCGTAGCTAGACAGTGACCATTGACATATTCGATACAACTATGAGCGGTATGAAGTTTTTGACGAGCCGGAGGCCTCAACGATTGTAAGTCTGCGGAAACTGCAATGGACCGGTGATGTAAATCGTATTTATGAGGAACAGATACCCAAAGGGTATTCGTTGGGAGAACTGAAGGAAGGAGCCCTAAGGGGAAACCAAGGCAACGCTGGTCTATTTCGGTTCACGAAGACAGTTCCTCGCTGCTTAGATTTCGACATCGGAGGATAGGGTCAATGGACCGAGACAGCTGAAGGTGCTTGTTGTAGAAAAGAAAGGCTCAAGGGAGGCTGTAGGGCAATGAAGAAAAAGGAGAATGTAAAACTCAACCTTTGCAAATAAATTTTTTCCATACAAATTTATTATTTAATTCTATTCTACCGAATGAAAGGTGAAAATTTGGATAAGAAAGACAAAGTACAGTTTTCATAGTATGTTCAGTGGAGTCTTATCATGGACGATTCATATGCATGGTAATTTAAACTTCGTCAATTTGAGTTGTTCATATTTTGTAAAATATACTCTTTAAATTTTTTAAAAATTGCTTTGTATTCCTAAAAATTATAGTCAGTTCAAATATTAATTTCCAATTACCAACATTTCATTTATTCAAAACAAGATTTTCCCACATGCGTACGAGTTATAGCAGCTCTTAATATCAAGCAAGAATTAAATGGATATTATGCTACAGATATAAATTTGGTAAGGCTCATTTTTTCATGAATAAATAAATTAAAAACCTTCACATAGTATAAAGTAGAGTCACAGTTTATGTAAATTATTAAAGTTAGACATTTTTATCCAGTAAGTTTTAATTTAAATTCCTCATTCTAAACTTTGAGGAAATACAAAAATGTATCAACTAGTAAAAATTAAATCCATTAATTTCTTTATCTAATATGAGTTTTATGAACTATTTGCATGTTGTTAATACTAAGATGAAAAATAATTAATTTAACATTTGTAATGCAATACTGTTAGTACGAAAGTCAAATTCAAAAGCGCTTTATTCAATACTAATCGTTATAAATTTTAAAAAGAACATAAAGAAACTTCAAAACAATAAAACTACGAAAATTTAATAGCCCAAATGGCTCTCTAAATTTATACGTTATCAATGAAACACAATTAATGAAAAAAAAAAAAACAATAGCAAATTTAAATTAATTAAGATTATTACACATTTTTTGATTCAATTGGAAAAAGGAGAAAAAGCCAACCAGCATTATTCAAAAATCACTTTTATTATTAACACAACAGTGAACTTTTATCCTATACCTAAAATCTTGCACCCGTATTCTGAATAAATTTAATTAAAAAAAAAACGTTATCTGATACCGAAATCCATCTCTAATCTATAATACAAATAAACAACAATACTAGATGCAGCAATAATGAGACGAAACTACAAACTAAGTAACGAAAAAACACAAAAACAGAATATAAACACGAATAATTAGACCAATACCTAGATTGCTCCGTCTCAGCTCGACTAGCCTCAACAAATCTAGCAAAAGAGTATCTCCTTTGGAATTGTTGGTCTCGTGAACTCAAATTCGGAAGATATTTTATCTTCTTTTCGGTGGCCTGTCTATATATGTATGTGATATTTGATTAGGACGCCATCAGAATCAAAAATATATTGATTCATGTCCAAATACACGAATGCTTCTGGAGGAACGAAGCCAGTAGTGAAGCAAGTCAAAACATACTCGTCTGTAGGGTGGAACGGCTGTAAAATCCAAGGGTTTTCACTCACAGTTACAGATCTTGCGATATGATTCTGAAGAAATTTTAGTATGAAAATATCGACTCTTGTCTCTTTACCGGTTTGATAAATTTTTCTATTCGATATATAGTGCTTTCAATTCATCTCAAGCTTTCTGTACAAACCAGTACATGCACGAAGACATTTCCTTTCGAAAACTCTTAATCTTTCCATTGTACTAGCACTCTGGTTGTACCAGACCTAACATCAATATGTCAAAACTGATCTAACCAGGGTCTTGTAACAAATAACTTTGACCTTTCGATCAATGTATCTGAAACGAAAGAGTCGTCGAAGGGCCATGACTACTTTTTATGCTTTGCTGAGCACGATTATGACATATTCAGTATGGTGCAGATACTGATCGAGATGAACACCACGGTATCGAGCACAGAATTAATGTGACACCCGTTCTGCAGTACTCTCGTCAGGTCTTGATTGGCCCCTTGCAGCGTTGTCCGAAACAAAATGGTTTTGCACTTCTGCGCATTGATTTTCATTCGCTAATTGTCAGTGAAGAGTGGCAACCGATTGAACATTTTTTGGAGCTTGCTCTGAGCAATTGTAGTTTTTGGTCTGCCGAATAGATGATCAGATCATCAGCAGACACTACCAATGCTCACGTTGGCAAGACGTTGAAAGTCCATCGAACTACACTGTCTCGAAGGCTTTTTCCATATTAATGAGACATGGTCCAACACATTCTTTGTTGTTTCATTTCCAACAGATGTCTGAGGTTACTTTCGTTATCGCATGTATGGTGGAATGCCTGGCACAAAAAACAAATTGGCAATTGGCATCAACTCATATTTTTCAATGTGAGCGTTTAATGCATTGTTTGGAATTACTTCAAACACCAAGCTAATTGGGCGATAGATTTTAGGGCTCGATGATTCTCTTCCTTTCTTCAAGATCGGTAATACCTTAGCCTTACTCCACTGATTTGGGACGTATGCATTCTTCAACATGTTGTTAAACAATATGCAATAATTCCTAATAGCAATCTCAGGCAACTGTCGAAGAACTTTATTTGGAATACCATCGATACCACATGGTTTCTTGTTATTTATCCTGCGAAATAAAAGATACAAGTCTTCATAGCTGACAAAGTAATCAAGAAGATTCAAGCTCCGTATGAGATCAAATATTAATGTTCCATGGAAATGAAGAAGAGATTCGCCGTTCAGGCTTGATTTGAAGTCGAAAACTTTGGTTTCAACAACTTTGAAAGTATTTTATTCCCACTCTCAGGGTTTGGTAGATGAACCAATTCAAAGTGTATTCCAAACGGAGCAAGTTTCTACAATCCATCACATGTAATCCTGTTTCCACTTATATCCGGAGTCGTACTATCCATTTCGACACTAGCCTTATCGAGAAGGTTTATCTCATCACTAGCGACTCCAAGATTCGATACCTTCACTCGAGACTTCTTACGGAATAAGTTATTCATTTTCATGAAAACGCCATCTGGGTCCTGTGGACTTATACCCCTCAGCTTTTCCGCCCATTGATTGCTGACCTCACTTCTTAAGTATTAACAGATTAAGTTCCGGACATTCTTCAGGTGTAATTTCAGCAAATTCAACGAGGGATGGTTGTAGTCCGAAAATCGCCGATAAATATTGTTGACTTATGTGAGAAGAAGGCTTTTTAATCTTTTTAATATTGCAATTTTTGGTGTTTCATATCCTTCTATATTGTTGCGATATTTAATCTTGGGAACTATTTTCTCAATTGTGTTCAATGCCAGATTCTCTAACTTCGACAAATAGAGATCTATTTCATCGTTGGAGAGATTCCTGTCATTAGGAACTTTTGAGCAAGCGTCACCATCATCAGAAGGAGGACATTGTTTCGGTACTCTCGATTAAACTTCTTTTGAAACTTTCCCTTGTCTGTTTCTTTGAAATTCAACCGATGATTTGCATGTTGAACTGGAATGAGGAAGAGGTCAACCCTTTGATGGTTGATTTCCATTACGATTGCGTTATGGTCGCCATCGTACGGAAGCACCTACAGTTTTCATTGAGGACTATTAAAGCTGAGTTCAAGTCTAGCGCCAGCAATACAGAGGTCCAAATATAAATTCGTACTAGGGTCAGGTGGGAACTCCGAACCATATAGTATGCACCTGTATTCAATTTGGTTCTCTGTTATCCAGGATTTCAGGAATACATCTCTTGGATTATTGCTTTGTATTCAGGTCACCGGCAAAAATATAAAAACTTTGAAGCCTGTTCAATTCGAGTATTTCAAACAAGGAATTGAGCTTCTCTTTGAACTTGAGAACATTCTGACCAGTTGCATAGGCAAAGATAATGAAGAGGTTATCCCCACATGGTAGTGAAATTTTGATGACGGACATTTCAAGATATTCAAAGTTTTTGAATTCGATTTTTTCAATATTTTGGAAACAATAGGGTCTTCGAACCAGTGCCACCTCCCCCATCACCGTGTACCCTATTGTTTCTTACAAATGCAAAATCTTTAAATGCCATGGAGTGCCATGAATTGAGGTGGGTTTCAGTGAGAAGTATAATGTCAGGCTGTTGCTTAACAATAAATTCAAGGAGATAATCACGTCGATGTATAGCAACGATAGAGTTGACGTTGATCGATATGAGGCTAAGCCTATTCATGGAAAAGTGACCGGAGGACAAATTATTATGAGGCATTTGAAAGTCCTAAACGCTGAAAAATAAAGTTAATTTTTTAATATTGTTTGTCGATTCTCTCCGATAAAGAATTTAGTTGCTAGTAAATTTTGAGAAGCAGCTCATTATTGCCACTTACATTACTTGCATTATTTACCGCATTTTCTGCTGGTCTTCTAGCGGCGAGTGCAAATGATACTTCGGGCTTGATGAAGTTGGAAGGTATGATGTAACGGTGTACTTGTGTTTACTTTGGAGCAAATTTAACTCTCGTTTTTTTAGGCTCCGTCTGAGTCAATTTGCACTCACCGGGAGCATGAACGTCTTTGCATTTGATGCATCAATAGTGCATGGCACAATTGGCAGCCGAATGTCCAAATCTTTCACACTGGTTGACTTCACTTTTCCGGAGGCGTTCCCACCTCACCACACTGGAATTCAAGTACCTTATTTGTTGAAGGGCACTTGGACTGCTCTTATTTTCAATTTGTAACAGGTAAAGTGGGAAATTCTTCTTTTCTACGGTTGACCTTCTTGCCGCAAAGGCTTTGGCTGAAACAAATACAATATATGATGCAGCTTCTTTGAGTACCTGAAGAAGATCTACCGTATCCTCTCCGCAGTCCAAACCCTTCAACAAAAAGGTCTGATTTTTCTCACTTTTTGGGGTATAAGTGTAATGTGGAACTTCCCCAGAGCTTAGCACATCTTTGACTGATCTCGAAATCGACTAGTTTATTATCGGCTGCCAATAGTCGAACTATATCTTTTCCGCTTTATCCGAATACGTTGATCTACGAAACTTTTTCTGTCTTGTTGGAAGTTTTTCCAGAGGGACGAGCAGAACTGCGGACTGGTTTTCTCCTTATTTTTATTTTTTTAAAACTGAATAAACTTTAAGTTTTTATTTTGATTAGAATTAATTTCGGTGTTTTCTTCAATTTCCATTTCTTCGGTTAATCCCTCCAGCGCTGCCAAATAGTTTTGACTCTCGGTGGTGCCACCAGCACTTAGAACTTTTTCTGGATTTGCTTGTTTTGCACTTTTCTTTGCCTTTGTTACCTGTTGCCTTCCATGAGGGACTGTATCTCTAGCCTTAGTACATTATTTCCTTTTTGTAATTTGGCCATATGTTGATTGTCCGCCATTATTTGCAGCTTGCATGCTCTATCTGTGGAGTTATGTTTTCTGCGTTATGTTTTCTGTTGATGATTATAGCCAGTTTCGTATTCGTCGTTTTCCCAGGTTGCCCCAGCAATGGGAAGCCGTCGGGCTTCTCTATACCAGCGGTCCTGAAGTTTTCTTTGGTTTTTTGCTTTTCTTTGCCAATCGAAGTAAAATAATATTCGATAGAAATTTCCTGAGTTTATTACTTCTGCAATAAACGCTTTTTCCCAATAAAAATTAACTTCGAACTGACGTTTTTTTTAAAAATTAATTTAATTTTTGAAAACTTTTGACAGAAGGGATTTAAAAAACGTTTATACGCAAAAACTGCTACGATACATCACCACTGTTAGTGTTGCTTTAAGCAGCTTTTTCATAATAAAATATTGGTATTTAAAGTATATTTCCCTTAAGTTTAATGAATCTAAAGGCATATTGTAGTGTAGCTTGCATTGCTTAAAAATATATGCTCAATGTGAGTTTTTAGTATATGCCATTATTTTTGGCCTATAAGTTACTCTCTGATATAAACAATGAATAAATTGTCATAGCAATCATTTTTAATTTTATAAGCTTCTCAATTGTAAATACTTTTGTTGCCACGCAACGACGTCAAAGTAGCGTTATGGTAAATTTGTTTTTCACTAGATGCGTTTATTCCTGGATTAAAAAAATCGTTCTAACTATTTTTTTCAAAAAATTATGTCACAAATAGAAAGTTAGCGCTAGTTAGCTTTTTATGGTTTTTGAAGATATTTTTTGCGTTTCCATCTATAATCCATCCCAAAAAATCTTAAAAATATCTGTTTTAAGCCCAAATTCAACGGCATCTTTTGCCTTGACTAAAAAGTGCCGCATAGTCCTCTATTTACAATCAAGGTGTCGTACCTCCACTTAGAGATTTGAAAAATTGTGTATACGTATACGCACTTCTGCGTATACGTATACACGCGCTGTTTGCTCTTCTTCCTACAAACAGCGCCTCCAACTGTCTCAGTCCGTTGACCGCGTCTTCCAATTCCGAAATCCGAGCAGCGATGAACTGTCTTCTTCGACTGAGTCAGATCAGCGTTTCCTCGGTTTCCCCACTGACCTGCGGCCTTCAGTTCTCCCAACGAATAGCTTCTTGGGTATCCGTTGTTCATCCATACGATTCATGTGTCCAGCCCATTGCAGCTTCCGCAGTTTTACGATCCTTGAGACCTACGGTTCGTCAAAAAATTTTATACAGCTCATGGTTGTATTGAATTCGCCATTGGTTCCCGTCAAGCTTCGCTCTGATTATTTGCCTCAGGACCCGTCACTCAAAGGCGTTCAATTTTTTTTCGGATGCTTGGGTTAGGGTCCATATTTTACACCCATAGCATAACATAGGTCTTATTACAGATTTGTATAGTTCGAGCTTCGTTCTCCTGTGTATGCAGCTGGTCTTCAAGATCGTCAATACTGAATAAAATATTTTATTTGCGAGCTGTATTCTTCGGCGTATTTTGCCTCTTTAATTGCTATCATTCTCGATATTGTATTCGCCAAGTGTGATATTTTGTGTATTTGAGGTATTTTTCTTCAACTGCGTCATGAGCTTTGTTTTATTTTCGTTGATTTGTAGCTCTATTAGTTTTGCTTTGCTGTTGAGTTTCAGGAAAAAGCAGTTGGCAGTTGTTAATGATCGTGACAAAATGCTGATATCGTCCGCATAGGCTACTACTTGGCGCGACTTTTATAGTAATGTGCCTCGCGTATTGATAGGTAGCTTCCTTATGACGTACTCCGGAGCCAAATTGAAGAGCAATGGGGCCAGCTCATCTCCCTGCTTTAGTCCGATATTTGTGTCAAAGGCATCGGTGACTTGGTTATTGATGCGGACTTGGGAGGCTGTCTACGTCATCGTCATTTTGGTAAGACGGAGTAATTTGGCTGGAATGCCAAAGCAAAGCATTATTTTGTACATTATGTTACGATCAATACTGTCGTATGCTTGCTTGAAGTCAACGAAAATTTGTTGTACGTCTTTGTTGAGCTCCCAGCATTTTTCAAGTACCTGCTTGACTGTGAACAATTGGTCTATTGTTTATCTACCTGCCCTAAAACCACCTTGGAACTCCCCAATCATACTGTTGGCGTATTATCCGATTTTATTTTCTAAGATTTTAGAAAATATTTTGTACGCCGTACAAAGTAGTGATATGCCTCTATAATTTTCGCACTTTAGCTTGTCACCATTTTTGTGGGCAGGGAATATAATTGGTTGGCTCCACTATTCCGGCATATATTCTTGTTGCCAAATATACTGGATGACTTTGTGAATAGCTTGATGAACACTACTGCCAGCATATTCGATGAGCTCCACTGGAATCGGCGCTTTATTATTCTTTTGGGTTTTGATGATGGAACAAACTTCATCCAGAGTTGGTGGGGCCAATGGAAGCTCTCCGCAGACATCTATAGGCTCCGATGTTCTGGAGCTGTGTGGAGTATTAAGGAGGTTCTTGAAATATGATGCCCATCTGTCCTTAATCTTGGTTTCATCAGCGATGATATTGCCGATGTCATCACGACAGAGCGTGGTTTTGGGCTGGTAACCACGTTTCAGGCTTGTCACTACTTTGTATGCTTGTCTTGTGTTGTTGATCGCTAAACTTACATCTATACTTCTCAATTGGTCGTCATAGTATTTTCTTTTCTGAATCCTAATATTCTTATTCGCTACTCTTCTGAAATTTTCATAGTGTTCTCTCTTCGTCCTGGTTTTCCTACCTACATATTCTTTGAACGCCTTATTCTTTTTATCCAACGCATTCTGGTACTCATCATCAATCCAATCATTTCTTTTGCACCGGACTTGGTGTCTAACCGTCTGTTCTGCCACGGTCCCGATATCCGCTTTCACTTCCATCCAGAGCTCGTTGCTCGTCTTTAACGATGCGTCTAATAAGATTAGAGCCAGCTGGTTGTCGAGGGTGTCCATGAAATGTTTGCAAATAATTTAGGCATTGTCATTGAGCCATCAATACCTAATTACTCCATCCCAGCTCAACCAGCCTCAACGAATCTAGCAAACGAGTATTTCCATTTGAATTTTCGGTCTTGTGAACTCAAATTCGGGGGATATCTTATCTTTTTACCGCTGGCGCGTTTACATATATGATATATAATTGGGACATGTCCAAGTACACGAATGTTTCCGGAAGGAACAAACCAATAGGGAGACAAATCTCAATATTCCTGGTGGGTGGAATCGCTGTGAAATTCAAGGGTTTCCGCTCACAGTTACAGATCCTGCAATATGATTCCGAAAAAATCTCAATATAAAGATCTTGAATGTCGTTATTTTAGTAGTTTGATAAATACTTCTGTTCTGTAGATAGTATTTAAAGTCTGTTTCAAGCTTTTTGCACAAACCAGTACATGCATGGACATTTTCTTTCTTTCTTGCTATAGTACTACTACTCTGGTTGTACCATATCTGATATCCATATGTCAAAACTGGTCCAAACAGGGTCTTGTAACAGATAACTTTGACATTCTGATCAATGTATATACAATGAAAGAGTCGTCGAGAAGTACAGATACTGATCGAGATGAACACCGCGGTGTCAAACACAGGATTTATGTGGAACCCGTTCTGAACTTCCTTCGCCAGCCGTAATGTAAATACCCTTCCAATTACGTTTCAGGTCCTGACTGGCCAGCCACAGTGTTGCCCAAAATGTAATTGGTTCACATTTCCATGTATTGATTTTCATTCGCCAATTATTAGTGTAGAGCGGCATGTCATTGAACATTTTTTGAAAGTTGCCCTGAACAATTGTAGCTTTTCGGTCTGCCATGTGGATGCTCAGATCATCAGCAAACGTTACCAATGATCGCGTTGGCGAGACGTTAAAATTGGAGCTTTTCAAAAGAGCAGAGGCACAGTAACTGTTCCCTGCTATAGACCATTCAAGACCTTGAAGTCATAGAATGTATTGCACATTATGGCGACAAGGTGTCTGGGGAACCTGTACTGAAGGAGTTTAAAAAGTAGTCCTTCTAACCACACCGTATCGAAGGCTTTCTCCATATCAATGGAACACGCTCCAACACATTCTCTACCATATATTTTAAAAGAAATGGCTGAGGTTGCTTTCGTTATCGCATGTATGGTGGAATGCCTGGCACGAAAACCAAATTGGCAATTCCGCATAAACTCATATTTTTCAATGTGAGCGTTTAATGCAAGCTGTTCAGGCGATTGTTTCTAGGGCGCAAAGATTGGAAACCTCTTTCCAGTCATTTGGGAGATACAAATTGCTCAACATGTTGTCGAACAATATACAATTATTTCCAATAACAACTTCAGCGAATTTCGTAGAGGTATATTCGAAATACCGTCTATACTATATGATTTCTTGTTGTTTATCTTGCCTCCTATAAAATGTAAGTCTTCATAGTGGATAAAGTAATCAAGAAGATTCATGCTCTGTATGAGATCAGATGTTAATGTTCCATTGAAATCAAGAAGAGATTCGCCATTCAGGCTTGATTTGAAATCGGAAACTTTTGTTTCAACAACCTCTAAAAGTATTTCATTCCCACTCTCAGGGTTTGGTAGATGAACCAATTCAAAATGTGTTCCAATCAGGGCAAGTTTCCGCGATCCATCACATATAATCCTGTTTCCATTTATATCCGGAGTCGTGCTATTTATTTCGACACCAGCCCTTTTGCGAAGATTTATCTCATCACTAGTGACTTCAAGATTCTATACCTTCACTCGAGCCTTTTACGGAATGCGCTATTTAGTTTCGTCAAAACGCCATACCCCTAAGTATTTCCATCTAGTGTTTTTTTTTCGTTGTCGGGAGGTGAATGCCATTTAGGCATCGTTATCGTTGTCATTTTGGCTTTCCTTTTTTTGGATTTTCCATCATGTCTGTCAGCCCAAAGCATCAATTCTAGTTTATTGTCCAAAGTATAGTCCAGATTCAGTCGGGGTTGTTGCCTTTCACCCCATGAGGGAACCGCATGGTGTCCTCAATATCGACAGATCTTTAGGGGGCGGCACTCCTCAGATAATGCTCCTTTCGACCAGCATTCCTCCTGCGAAAATTTCCTTGAGTACGTGAGGGCAACACTTCTCAAAGAATGCTAGCCTCCAAAAGTATTCCTGTTGGCCAGAATTTCCCCTGCAGGAGCGGTATTTAACCCATTATTTATGATATATCTTCGCTAGCGATTATATGGAAATCTTCTCAATCGTGTTTCAGTTGTTTTATTCGAAACAAAATCTTTTCGTATTTTTGCGCATAGCCTTTATTTTCAAATCGTTTGTGTAGAACTGAATATCTTTGAACGCTTCTTGAAGTTTTCTTTGAGCCATATAAATAATCAGATCATTATCAAATGTCACTAATAATGACGTTAAAATCAAAGCCGCTCAAAAGGCTGTGATTGAAGGCTGAACCAGTTGGGTACACAAAATTTTATATTCAACATAGGATATGCTTTATTCTCAACAAACGATATGCAGACACCCATAATGAATAAACTGAAAAAGAGCTTTACCAACATTTACAACAAATATATACCCTCTTCACAAGAAAAACCATTGTTACTCCATTTGAATCAGCCCCTTTTTTGTGGCAATATCACTAACAACCATTTACTGGACGAAATATTAGAAATGTTTTCATAATTCATTTCAGCTGGGAATTGTAAAATCCACTTGAAAGTGTAGTGTCTGGTTCGCTAGAAAACCCGAGTGGTAGAAAAATTTTAACACTACGGCCCCTTTCGGGCCTTCGCGTAGAGATAGTTAGAGTATCGTATTATCATTAATGAATATTCGGCACTCCACAAGGTGATATGGTCATTATCACGTTCTGGCCGTGTGTCGGTACACCTAGCTGCAATACGTTCCGATTTTAAGTCAGCACAAGGGCGGTTCCAAAAGTTCCCGACCCGACAAAGAAAAGAGTAAAAAACTTGCGAAAATATTTTTCATTTTTCAACATATTCTTCTTTCAGCTCGATACATTTTTCCCAATGATGTTCAATAGCTTCGATACCCGCTTTATAGTAGGAACCGTCAAGCTCCTCAAAATAGTTATCAACTGCAGACTCCACCTCTTCATTGTTGACAAATCTTTTGCCGCTGAACTATTTTTTCAAATTCGGAAAAAGAAAATAATCTGAAGGAGCCAGATCTGGTAAAAAGGGTGCATGAGGAAACAATTTGCACTTGATTTTAGCCATCGCAATGAGGCATGTGTGGACTGTTGCGTTGTCGTGATGAAACAACACTTTCTTTTTCGTCAGATGGGGCCGTTTTTTCTTAATTTCATCACTCAAACGCTGCAATAAGGCTGCATAATATGCGCCGTTGATTGTTTTTCCTTTTTTGAGATAATCAATACATATTATTCCACGCGCATCCCAGAAAACGGATGCCATGACCTTGCCAGCTGACTGAACGGTCTTTACCTTCTTTGGAGCCGGTCCTCCCTTTTCAGTACACTGTTTTGACTGCTCCTTGGTCTCAGATTTGAAATGATGGATTCATGATTCGTCCATGGCTATGAATCAGTGCAAAAACTCGGCCTTATCGCTGTGAAACATTGTCAAACACTCGATGGAAACATCCTCACGTTTTTGTTTGTGCTCCATTGTGAGCAAACGCGGCACCCATCTTGCGCACAGCTTTCTCATGTCCAAATTTTTGATCAAAATGCGATGCACAACACTTTTTGAAACGCCTGCCATGTATGCTCTCTCGCGAACTTCTAGTCGACGGTCATCCAATACCATTTTGTGGATTTACTTCACATTTGCTGACGTAGTGACTCAGCTACGCAATATTTGACCATTTTAAACGTAGGAGCAGACTTTCACAGAGTAGAATCCAACTCGGCTTTGATATCGGTTGGACTTAGACCTTTGAAAAGAAAGTATTGTATCACATAATGATGCTCGATTTTTTCCATATTTACAAATTCACTGAGAGCGTTCACTTTGGATGTCTGTAAAAAAATAATAATAAACGTACCGTTATGAATTTTTCACATTGAGTTGTTGAAAGCTGGTATTGTCAATCACAGTAATTGTTTTTTCAAAACTGCCTGTATTCATAAGTCAGGTCGGGTACTTTTGGGACTACCGTAGTATCATAACTAAACAGGCTTAAGTCCGTCCGAAGAATCACTGGAACTAAATCTCGTTGCCGCCAATGTGAGTCAAACCAGGGACCTGCGGCTTACGAAATGAGTGCTCTTACCACTATACTGCATGGGCTACAAATGGTAGAAAAACCGTACATTAATTTCGTTGTAACCGGAGAATTCTCCAATAGCTATTACTTTGGTAGTACGATTTAACTTTATTGAAACTTTTCTTTGGATGTGTAGTGTGTCAACATGTCACTGGGGAAAATGTTATATTTACAAATCCTACTATTATTAACAAAGTTGAGTGAATTTTAACTTCTAAGATAAGTGTTATTGTTGTGCTCATGAAAACATACCAGCGTGATTTTTTCACTTTGAAAATATATTTTCTTCCGCTTCCCATACCGATTGCATCATCTCATCAATACCTTTCATTTGATACCCGGCTCGACTATCTTTGGTGAAATTACTTTTAAGTGTTCACATCCTTACATGGGGCGACCTCCCTTAGAAGCCTGTGAAATCTTTTTTGTCTACAGAATTTTCATAAATACAAATTTTAATAGGAGCATTTTAATAGCTTCGACGTAAGCCACTGAAGACAGTTGCGCGTTATTAGATTTCAATTTGATAATAGTAACGAATTCCCATATAACATTTTGCACTTCATGGCGGTTAGGTGTGAGGGGAAATTTTCCTGAAAGAGCTAAAAACTAGTATGTCATACTTTGTGTATTGAGGGCTTTTTAAGGTTTTGTAAAGCTATTTTCTAAAATCGCGACCGTCTGTCCATCAGTTTGTCCGCCCGTGTGTCACTGCGCTTTTTCTCACAAACAACTTAAGATAGAAACATCAACGTAGATGTAAAGTGGTGCCCTAATTAAAGTTCACCCACAAATAAAAATTTATAATTTTATATAGGGGATTGACTCCGAAAAAAAGTTTCATCAAAGATAGCCGATGTGGGAGTCAAATGAAAGGTATTGATGAGAACTTTTCATAACAGGTCTTTAACTGGCATTTAGGTAATGCGGAGAGTATCATATATATATATATATATATATATATATATATATATATATATATATATATATATATATATATATATATATATATAAATATAAATATAAATAAATAAATAAATATATATATATATATATATATATATATATATATATATATATATATATATATATATATATATATATATATATATATATATATATATATATATATATATATATATATATATATATATATATATATATATGGGATATAACGAAATTTGTGACCACGCTAGAGGTTGCAATTTTGCTCCGATTTTCACCAAATTTTTAGAAAAGGTGTATTGGGTTAATGTCTCGGTTAACTTCGTGAACCAGCTATATCGCCCGGGCAAAAACAAAATGGCGGCCATTTTAGACGAATCGTGATTTCTGTTCTGATCAAAGTATAGCTCCGATTTGGATGAAATTTGGTACAAAGGTTCACTGATGTATGTGATGAATCTCACAATAAAAAATCCAAAGTCGGTACGGCAGAAACAAAATGGCGGCCGCTCAAAGGTCGGAAAATGTGCAAAATTTTGTTGTTGTAATAGTGGTCAAAGCTTTCAACAGATTTTCATGAAGTTCGGCATTTCGATATAAATTAGGAGTATCTAAAGAATTACATGAACAAACTGGATGTCAGGTCACAAAAAATTTTGATCCGACATATATGAAACTTGGTTTCATGATAGCCATTACTTAGATCTACAGTCTTTGATATTTTGGTGATCATGCATGTGCAAATTTCAAAATGGCGACGTTTTAAATATGCGTTTTTTTCAGGTTTTTGTGGCCCTCTAGCGGTCACATTTTTCAGCGGATTTTGATAAAACTTGAGATTATGGATTTCTGTACTATGTTCTTGTATTATGCAGAGAATTATCAAAATTGAATGAAAAATAAAAAAGTCGAAAATTTAAAACCCAATATTTTTAAGCTGCCATTTTCACTAAAAATTGAATTATTTTGAACGAGATTTGGCACATTGATTGATGAGGTCCTAGCTCGTAAAGATTTAAAATTGTCCAAAATCAAATGCATGCATTCAAAATGGCGGCCCCCAAAAGTCAGGAGCAAGTGCAATTCGCTATTTTAGTAGCAACTGAAATAATGAATTTTTTTCATGGAAACGTTTTAAATGACTTATCTTGAACGTATTCATAAATCAGAATATTTTTTAAATATTGTAAAATATTTTTAGCAATACCTTAAAAAATTATCAAACCGCGACTTGTCTGTCTGTCCGTCCGTCCGTTTGTTCGTGTGTCACAAGTTTTCTCGCAAACCACATGAGCTAGAATGAGGAAATTTTCTACGTAGGCCAAAAGTGGTGCCTCTTGAAATTTGCAGTGTAAGAACATATTTTAAAGTGTTTAAGGGGGTCCCCCCATACAGGGGGGTGACATTAACATTTTTTTTATTTCTGTAGCCCTCTAGCAGCCAAGTTTCTCAACAGATTCCGATAAAACTTGAAATGATAAGTTATTGAGGCAAGTTAATTTAATTTAATTATGGAAATCGGATGACAAATAAAAAATTAGAAAATTGACAGCTTAATATTTTTAGCAGCCGTTTTCAATAAAAATTCAAATTGACGGCCCCTTGTGGTTCAGAAAAGAATCGAAAATGTATATATTAATGGCAATGCAAGTGCTGATTAAACTTTTATAGAAATCTTTTGAAATTAACTATTCGAGCTATTTAAGCCAAAAAATTTATCACCTTTGTGTGGTAACCACTGTGAAATGTATAAACAGCAAATGTGAGAAGGGCGAAACGAGTACAAATATGTTTATAACAATTTATTACCCGCCGATTTTCAATATGTGATCCATATGTGTACAACTCAATTTAATTAGCAAAATATTTGCGCTTCTATGAAGGGTCTCCAAATACAAACGGCGGCAGATTCTTTTTGTTAATAAATACCCATGTAGTGCTACAGAAATTACAGTACGGAGTCTAGTAGTAGGCAAGCCAAATTCTTTTTTGAAACCTTACGCTACATACGAGAAATTTACCTTTCCGGCTGGTGCTGCCAACGGGGATTTTTTTGCTTCAGGTGATGCACAGAAAGGAGAAATACACGAGAAATTTGTGTCCCCTTGCAATTGACCACCTGTGATATCAAAAAATTGAAATAAGAAATTATGGAGGTAGGTTTTTATGAGTACGAGTACAAATACAACAAACACCTTAGAAACCGAAATTTGCCAAACTTTGTTACTAATAGTATGATCATCGAAGCTCACATTTTACCCAATAAAATTTTATGGATAATCTTAAACTCAATGAAATCCGATATTTGAGTAGTCTTACAAAAAATTTTAATACCTTGCCAGTTTGATGAAAATGGAATCAAATTCACGGCAGTTATAGCCATTTGAAATTTCTCCAATTACAACAACAATAACATATGATTTTGGTATTTTTTGGACTTTCCATCGAATCAGACACTGCAGTTTTGATTTGATTTTCTTAAAATTTTCAAGTAAGATCGGTAGCTTAAATATTTTTGGGGAGTCGTGATTTGAGTGATTTTTGTTAGTCTCAACCGAATGGGGACCATTGAAAATAGAGAAACAATGGATTTTCTTTGCTGGTGATTGAATTTTGTAAGTCAGGTACAAAACAATCTGATTGTGTAAGCTTTTCGCGCATGAAGAGTCCTTTCTTTAACATCGAGAAGGTTTTAGCCATTTTTGATAGAGTTAGGGAAGATATGTTGTTTTATACATGCAAAAATTTCTAAAAGCAACCTCCAGCAAATTTTGTGATACTACTACTCGAGGGTCATTTGAAAAGTTTCTATCCTTTTAAAGAAAAACACAGAATTCAAGCCAAACAACAATTTATTTCTCGACATGTTCTCCATGCAAGTCGATACATTTGTTCAAACGCTTTTCCCAACTCTTCAAGCCATCAGTATGAATTTTTTTTGTAAACCTGAAAAATACTGTTTTACTTCCTCTTCAACTTTGGTAGTTGACCCATATTTTTCCCCACCCAGAAATTTTTTCAAATTTGGGAACTAAAAAAAAGTCACTCGGAGCTAAGTCTGGTGAGTAGGGTGGGTGTTGAAGCAATTCGAACTTCAATTTGTTCAATTTTAACATTGCGGCCATGCATGTGGTGACGAGCGACTTTTGGTCGATCGTCAACATAAGAGGCACCCATGGCGTGGATAACTTTCTCATGCATAAATCTTCATGTAAAATCTTATGCACCCATTTAGTTGATATCCTACAAGCTTCAACAATTTCCTTAATGGTTAATGGGGGATCTTCCATCACGATTGTGTGCACTAAACTGACAATATCTTCCGTTGAAACAGTTTTTGTACGTCCAGAACGTGCATCGTCAAAAATGCTTGTGCAACCGCGTTTGAACTCGGCCACCCAATGTTTCACAGGTGTTAATGAATTCATCGACTCAACTTACACGGAGTCTAACTCTTCTTTCACTTAGCGAGTTTTTTTCCCTTTCAAGTATCACCGAGCGATACTCGATTTTATCCATTGTTCCTAACAAAAGTCTCCTTACAGGGTACCATGTTTTTTGTACTGATCGGAATGACTTGAAATTTTAATGGCATACATATGTAAAGGCCATCTATTGGTTGGCAAGAGAACATGAATGTACCATGACTTTTTGCTGGTAAGACCGGAAGCTTTTTAAATGACCCTTGTATTAGGAATACAATCAATACCATTTGAATTTTGTTGTTTACTTTTCCACATCTAAGATACAAGTCCTCATAACCGGGGTTGATTTAAAATCCAAGATTTTTGCTTCGACGCATTTTGAATGTATTTGGTTCCCTCTCTATGGGTTTGGTAGATGAAACAATTCATGATCAGTTCCAACCAGGGTTAGTTCATGAAAGTCATCACTTGCGAAGCTACTACCCTGTGTATCCGA
Organism: Odontomyia ornata; assembly: GCA_963969285.1. Classification (NCBI taxonomy): domain Eukaryota; kingdom Metazoa; phylum Arthropoda; class Insecta; order Diptera; family Stratiomyidae; genus Odontomyia; species Odontomyia ornata. Next base: position 137,882,956 of record OZ017741.1, on the reverse strand, counting down.
AGTCATACTATTGAAGCCAATACCTGTTTTATCAAGAAGGTTTATTTAGTCTACTGTGACTTTGAGGTTCAATACATTCACTTGACGCTTTTTGCGAAATAAAATACCCACTTATGTGGAAATGCCATCTAGGACCTGTGGGCTAATACCCCTAAGTTTCTTCGTGCATTTATTGCTGACTTGATTCCTCTAGTGTGAAGAGATCCTCTTTGGAACATTCTTCAGCTATAATATCAATATGTCCAATCTGAGATTGCTGTCACCGATAAATATTATTAACGCGTTAGAGAAGTCAATTAAATCAAGCAGACTTATACAGTGACGCAGTGTTGCAATGAAGTTGACGTCGCGTCGATTGAATTGAGGCAAAGTCCATCTCTTGGTCTGTGGCGGAGTGACCAATCAAGTTTAGAGGACAATTCTTCAATTTTGAGCAAAAGCTCAAGATTAGTTCAAAATTTCGTTTAATGAGACAACTAAAAGAAGTGATTGCAAATCAATCATTTTCTTTCGCCTTCATTATGTGATATACACTTAACAAATCTCCCCACACGTAACATGCACATAACAAATGGCTTAAAGAGACGCTAGTGATGCTCTAAATTTGAATATGAAATGAACTACACATACGAGGATGTCTATCTAGTGGTCATTTTATACAATATATTCTCCTCCTGCCATATTATTTGTAACTAACAAAGCACATCGGCTTTTAAACTCTAGAATATTCCTTTTGTGAACTATATCCAGGCACAGTTAGTTGGAATGTTTTCCGACATCAGATAATAATGCCAGCTCGAGATGAGATACTTTATTTTAAGTGACAAAAGTTCAAGATGGGGCATTGAACATATGTCTGCTGGAACAACCCTAAATACCCTCTAGATAAGTGTTGAGTGCGGGCTATAAATGTAAGATAGCAAACAGATCCTCGAACAAGAAAGCTTACTAACAGGTGGTAGATTTAATGGGAAAAGATATTTCCTGCCTATTCTCTTATTGGTAGCACTATAAGGACAACCTTCGGTATTGTTTTGTAGCGTGGATAAGAAGTTCCAGTACAATTCAAGTATTATTTATTTTTTATCTATTTATGAAATGATTTCTTGATTAAATGGTTATATGAATTTAAGACAAATTAGATTCTAAATTACAAGCTTGCTTGATAGTTAAATACACTTAATTCATTTCTCATTACTTAATATATCGTTAAGGAAAAACTAGTAGGATAACGTAGCGTATAAAAGATAACGCTCCACTAAATTTCCACATATTTACATATTCGTGAATACATTTTCCCACTAATTTAGCTTTTTTTATTTAAGCATAAAGCAGCTCATACCGAATCCTATGCTCCGTCCAAGGGATAAACCTGGTTGGTATATTTTCTTTCTCAAAGTGAATGTGGGATCCTGTTGAGCGTAACTCAAAGACACAGTCTAAATATAATTTGTTATTTACGAGTATATGGCTCTACAGAGAGTTTGTGTAAATATATGTGACGTAGTAAAATGCTCCTAGAAAATAGCAGAAAGGGAATTGATGTGCATTCTCGAACTTCGTCTAGAATTTTAACCATGGGAAACATTTCAATGCTGATGATCATATTCCGAAATAAATGTTTGAAAGAAATTTTTCATGGTACAAGATGATGTAAATTTTTAACTTACTTCGACTTACGTACGAATTCAGTTATATGTCATACTGAAGTAAGCGCGAAAAAAGAAAAACCTTGGGAATATTGGCGAAAAAGCTGGGAGGCAATTATTACCCATACTGAATTGGTTTTCTTGTTTCGCGTTTAGTTTTCACGCCGAGTCTCAAAAAGCCCATTTACTACCTTCCGTGTACCTGCACTGTAAATGAGAAGTATGTTTAAAAAAATAAAAATTTGTGTAATCGCTGCACCAAAGGGTATTTAATTTTCCCCGAATGTGTGGAATTAACAACAGCAACCGCGTTTGGTGTGTTATTATGACATATTTTTTATTTTAAAGACAGAACCTACTTTTTAAATCCTTCTAAAATAGCACATAAATAATATAATTTTCCAAAAAACGTGACAAAGTCATACACACAACACGATTATTCACACATTAGAGTATAAAACGAATGAGGAGTAGTCATCTTAAATGGGTTATATTGTAAACTGTGTTAAATTCCATTGAATAGATGACTGAAATAACACGTTTGATTTAAAGTCGATTATAAATAGAGAACAAAAGTTACCTATAAAGTAATTCTACGAATACAACTTACTTCATTTTGAATTTAAAGGTTTCACCTGTGTAATTAGTCGTTGATTAAATAATTAGTAGTATATACCAGCGATAAAATAACATTTGTTGAAAGCTATGGTTTTTGTAATAAATTAAAAATCAAAGAACTGAACTTATATTTAGAATGAGGCTGATCCTTATTCTTCATCATCTTGAAAGCTCAAGACTTTTCGTTGAAACAATTAAAACGAACCTTAAGCTTTACGCTAAGTTTAGTCAAACGGCATCAAAATCCTCTGACAACACCACATGGACACTCGTGCCAAAAGTTTACTTATCTATTAATGAATTTTCAATAGAGACTCCTGTAAATTTTTTTTAAGTTTTGTGTTATAATGCAAAACCCTATTGCAACCACGACCTGTCCATCCGTACATCCGTCTGTATGTCACAGCAGTGAAACTTTGTAGAAAGGTCAGAAGTAGTGATCTGGAAAGTTGTGGGGTGGATTTTGTTCCATGTTAAATAATTTTTTCTGAATGCTCGGCTCATTGAACATATTCAAGTAAACCACTATTTCATAAATTTTCATGAAAACTCGAAGAAAACAAGAGCGCTTTGGTCGATTTGAAATATAAATTAACTATCAACATGTGTTATTGTTTTTGTAATTCCATGCAATTGAAATGGCGAAAACTCACTTAGTTATGATTTGATTTCCATGAAATTTTGTAGCCATAAGGATCTTATATCAACCTACATAAATGTAAAACGTTAAGAAGTTGAAGGGAACCATTTCGATCTTTGGGGTATAATTTACAAATCATTCCATTATTAACAGATTTAAGTGAATTTTGATTTTTGAGGCATTGTTGCCCTTAGACTCATAACGGCCGACTTTCGTGATATTTTTCGGATTTTCGGCTCAAAGGTATCAAATCGTGTACGGAGGGGACACAAATGTTGTTGGTGCATTAAAATTTACCCACGTTATAGCCATTTGAGTTTCGTTCGATTACAACAATCATATACGATTTTTCTACTGCATGGGCTTTCCATGGAACCAGACGCTACACTTTTGATTGCATGCTCTCCAAATTTTCAGATAAGATAAATAACAAAAACATTTAAGATTCAGACCAGTCGATCTTTATAATATTGGAACAAAATGTTGGCTGATTAAAATGGAGTTCTTTTAAAGCAAGAATATATTTGTTGTGCATGTTATAAAAGTTTTTTTTAAATTAAATTATTCTATTTATCAACATATTGTAGGTTAAGTACAAAATCTTTTGACATGAGCGTAGTTCTGTCAACCCAACTTGTTTATGATTTGTCATCAAAATGTTAGCGAAGGATAAAATTTTCATAAAAGTAAAGAATAGTGAATAGTGAGTCAAAAGCTACAACTATAACGGAGTTTACTTCAACTACTGGTCGTAATAACCGTTGCAATAGAAAGGCTCTCTATGTTATAGTTGATAAATCTGAGCCAACGTCAACTGTTGAATGTTTCTATGCAAGTGAGGCAACTCCCTGGCCAACGTACTTAAAAATATCGCAGTTGTAAGGGTTTTAGTTTAAGTTGAGCCATATCAGTCAATTTTGCACCAATTAGGGGAATTAGGAATCTTTCAGTCCACATTGTGGTGAATTTTGTGTAAAGATATTGATCTATACACTTCCAAGGATCAACCAACTGTAGAATTGGCATTTCTACATAAATTTAACTCTAAAATTTTTCCGAGTAGGCTTTATAAAATTTAGAAGAAAGTTTTAAATTCTATCAAAAATTTATCTTCAGCCATGAAGCTTGGTTTTGGAATATTAGCAACGTTTATGAGCAAAATACTCGTTGTTTGAAGCATGCATAAAATGTCTCCACTTAACATGCTTAAAATGTCTAAATTTTAACCATGCTTAAAATGTCTCCATTTTATTTGCAATGGGAATTAATTGTTGTTACAGTTGATCAAAGGAACTATCATGCCATGTTGGAAGAGAATTTTGGCCAGCAATGGATGGGCTCGACATAATTGCTCTAAGAATATCAACATTTCAGTATCACATACTAGACTGCTTGTCAAAGAATTGATCTATGTTGATGAGGAAGATACCTAATCCTGTAAACTTAGCCTAGTGCGCTTGGATGCCTACCTAGCTCGTTTAATTTAAAGCCATTGAACTTTTTATAGACCCGCATCAAGCTGTTGATTAACGCTAATAAATCAGCAATATGGGTGAAAGAAAAAGGTTTCGATGACTCTGAATTAATTTAGTTTTTAAGCAACGAAATATCAATTAACAAAACACATGTTTTTATTTTGAAATTGTGTATATTTTAGTTGAAACTGTTTAAAAATTAATTGCTCCCAAGAAACGTAATCTCAAAGGACAATTGCCGCCCAGCGACATGAAGAAGAACAGCTAATCCGGAAAGCATGAGACGTTCTGAAAAGAATTAAATCAACATGCATCTCGTGAAAAATCAGCAAATATGTGAAAGTTGAGCTCCTTGAATTAGAGGAGCTCTTAGACCACATGATGTATTACTAGAAGAGCTTGTTAAAGGCCAAAGAGGTCTAGAAGACCGGAGAAAAGCAGAAGGGTAAAGAAACGCTAAGTACTAAGACTAAGGGCATGCGCAAATAGCTCCACCATCAAACATCAATAAAAGAATGGCGTCTCACCCACTCGAAGGTGATCGGGATATAAGAAGAAAAGAAGAGGCCCTTGATGAGCACGGAATGCCAGACCAGGAGTTCCGGATATGGCTGACAAAAGGAGCGAAGAAAGCCACTAAAAAACTCCTTCAAAAATGCCAGAAAATAAATTCGCATGGGCACCCAGAAAGAAAATGGACTTGATGCAAAACAGGAGAGAAAGAAGGAACAACGAAGACCCTGGCAGCCGGCACTGCTTCTGAACCCCAATATGGCCGATCCTACGCAATTATAACCCGGTCGAGCCGATAGGAACGATCAAAATAAGAGACATTGACTGCATCACGGACGTGGCCGAGGTAGAAGAGGCCATTAAGGGGAGTTCCCTAGTGTGGGCAGGATCAAAGCGAGGCTGACACCAGAAAACTAAAGGAGACACCGCATGGTCATCATTTGTTTGACCGAAAAGAATTCCGAACACTTGCTGAATAAGGGGAAAGTAAGATTAGGGTGGGCTGTCTGCAGGATACGGCGAAGAGCAGCACTTCTTCAATGGTTCACATGCCTTGGCTATGGTCGTAGCGCACAAGTATGCACAGAAGCCTATAAGAGTTAACTATGTTACAAATGCCGTGAAACGGGACATTAAATAAAAGAGTGTACAAAGGAGGCACACTGAATTCTTTGCAAGGATGTCGAAACTAAACTGGATCTTGGGCACGTCCTGGGATCAGATAAATGTCAGGTTTCCCAGGAAGCCTATTTTCTTCTTCTTTGTAGCACTACAGCTCCCCCGCCTGGGCCCACGCTTCCTGTAAAAAGCGTCTTCAACTGTCTCGTTCTATGGACTGCATTCTTCAATTTCGAAATCCGAGCAGTGATGAAATCTCTTAGTCGACGGAGTCAGACTACTGTTTCCTTGTTTTCCCTGCTGGTCCCAGCCTTCAGTGCTCCCAACGAATACCTTCTTGGGTATCCGATGTTTGTCCATACGATTCATGTGGCCAGCCCATTGCAGCTTCCGCAGTCTTATAATCGTTGGGACTTTCGGTTCGTCAATAATATCATACATTGTTGTATCGAATTCACCATTGGTCCCCGTCTAGCTTCGCTCTGATTATTTGTCTCAGAACCCCTCACTCAAAGGTGTTCAATATATTTGCGGATGCTTGGGTTAGGGTCCACGTTTCACACCCGTAGCATAACACAGGTCTTACCACAGATTTGTATACATGGAGTTTTCTTTTGCTGTGTACGCAGCTCGTCTTCAAGATCGTCAAAACTGAATAAAACATTTTATTTGCAAGCTGTATTTTTAGGTGTATTCCGTCTCTATCATTACTGATTCTCTTTATTTTGGCACCCAAATATACAAATTTGCCCACATTTTCAATCTTGTATTCGCCAAGTGCGATGTTTTGGGCGTTTCAGACAGTTTTCCTTGACTGCGTCATGAGCTTAGTTTTATTTTCATCGATTTGTAGCCCTACTAGTTATGTTTTACTGTCGAGTTTCAAGAAGAGTTCTTTGGCAATTGTTAATGACCGTGACAAATTGTTAATGTCATCAGCATACGCTACCACTTGGCTCAACTTGTATAATAACAAACCTCGTGTATCGATAGGTAGCCAGAGCCACACTGGAGAGCAATGGGGCCAGCCATCTCCTTGCTTTGGCCCGATATTTTTGTCAAAGACATCGGTGAGTTGGTTATTGATGCGGACATGGAATGTCGTTGACGTCATTGTCATTTTGGTAAGACAGACTAAATTGGCTGGGATAAGAAAGCAAAACATTATTTGGTACAATACGCTACGATCAATTCTGTTGTATGCTTGCTTAAAGTCAACGAAAATTTGGCGTACGCCTATGTTGAACTCCCAGCATTTTTCAAGTACCTGCTTGATTATGCTCAATTGGTCTATCGTTGATCTACCTGCACTTAATCCATCTAGATACTCCCCAATATTATTGTTGGTGTATGATCCGATTCTATTTCTTAAGATCTTTGAAAATATTTTGTATGCCGTAAAAAGCAGTGATATGCCTCTATAATTTTCAGACTCTAGCGTGTCACCTTTTTTGTGATAGGGAACCTAGTTGATTGGAATTGGCTCCACTCGTTCGGCATACGTTCTTGTTGCCAAATGTGCTGGATGACTTTGAGCTTCATGAGCACTGCTCCCGCCATATTTGATGAGCTCGACTGGAATTTCATCGATGACCGGCGCTTTATTATTCTTTTGGGCTTTGAAGGTAGAACAAACTTCATCCAGAGTTAATCGGGCCAATGAAAGCTCTCCGCAGACATCTATCTATAGATTCCAATGTTCTAGAGATGTGGGGAGGCTTAAGGAGGTTCTTGAAATATGATGCCCATTTTTCCTTAATCTTGGTTTCATCAGCAATGAGATCGCCGATCCCATCACGATAGAGCGTGGTTTTAGGCCAATTACCACGTTTCACGCTTTTCCCTACTTTGTATGCTTGTCTTGTATTGCTGCTCGCTAGACTTGCATCTATACTTCTCAAGTAGTCGTCATAGTATTTTCTTTTCAGAATTCTAATTATCTTATTCGCCACTCTTGTCAGATTTTTATAATGTTCTCTCTTCGTCCTGCTTTTCCTACCTACGTCATCTTTGTACACCTGATTCTTTTCGTCTGACACATTCTGGCACTCATTATCAAACAATCAATCATTTCTCTTGGCCGGTGCTTGATGTCCGATTGTGTGTTTTACCATGGTTTTAATAGCCGCTTTTACTTCCGTCCAGAGCTCGTTCCTTATTTTCAGCGATGTGTCTGATAAGATAAGAGCGAGCTGTTTGTCGAGAGACTCCATGAAATGTTTGGCCATAAATGCCGTTTGGAGCCTCATGATGTCAAATTTTTGTAGCGTACTGGTCTTTGATGAATCCGCCTTTGAAATATGACATCGATAAATTAATTTGATCAGGCAATGATCTGAGTTACAATTGGCTCCTCGGTGTCCACGGACATCAAGTATGTTCGAGGCCCAATGTTGTTGGATCAGAACATGGTCAATCTGGTTTTGTGCGCTGCGATCTGGTGATACCAAGGTCATTTTATGAAGGCGTTGATGTGGGAAGTAAGTCGAACGCATGACTAGATTTCTACTGCACGTAAAGTCAATCAGCCGCTGGCCGTTGTCATTTGTTTCATAGTGGAAGCTATATCCTCCAGTCGTTTGCTGATGAGATAACGCGTTGAAATCATCCAGAATTATTTTTGTGTGTTTTGTAAGTAATGAGTTAACCAGTCTTTCCAGGTGATTGTCGGACGTTTCCTACGTTTGTTTGTCCTTTTCTTTAGTCGAGGCGTGTACATTGATCAGCCAGATTTTGAAAAATTTTACTTGGATTTGGATCAAACACAACGGTTCATGCACTGCCTTAAGCACAATTATGTCCAATTTGAACTCCCTTTCCGCAATGAAGGCCACTCCGAATTCTCGTTTTCCAGTAGGCTTCCCACTTCTGAATGTTCTGTGCCATATCATGTCTTGTATATTATCTCCATTCCAGTTCACTTCCTGGATTGCCAGTATTTTCAATTTATATTTACTGGAAGCTCCATGAAGCGCCAGCCTACGAAAAATCAGTACTACAACAAGGCGCATCCTGTAGCTAAACCTACACCGCATTTCACCCCCCAAAATTAACTTGAGCAGTTTGTGAAGGACATGAAAGCCGACTTTTTGGTGCTGAGTGAGCAACACAATCATAAAACTTCTGCATCGTGGAATCTTACGAAACTTGTACTGCCGCCATCTGGGTTTGGAACAGTGATTTCCAGGCAAAGAGCTGTGGATGGGGGAGGGGTTTCATTTGGGTTATGTGCTCGGGGACCACTTTTGTAGTATGTATCTAACGCCGAACAAATCTATATCATATTTCCAATCCAAGCTTAATGCTTTGGAGGGCACTGTATCGAACGTAGATGGCAAGGGGAGGGGAAGCAAATCCCAAAAAGGGAGTCCAGGACAGTGCTTGTTACACTAAACAACGGGAATACGTCGAATTTCTGCGGTATTGGCTGCAAAGGAACCATACTGGACGTTCCATTCGCTATGTTGTCCTTAGGATGGAGGATACACAATTGGAGAGTATTGTACGGCTACTCTGCCAGTAATCATCAGTGCATTCTACTTGAGATAAGTGATGTTTTCTCCCGACGTCCATGCTCTCGACCTTCTACAGTTAGGTGGAACATCGGAAGGATGGGTGTCGCGTGGAAGTGTCGAGAGGTTTGTAGGGGACGCAAGAACTGGCGGCTCAAGACATAGTGAACTCAACTATGGGCATCATCACGACTGCTTGCAATACTTTGATGGCCCGTCAAAATCCCCTGCGCAGCAAGCGGCCAGTATACTGGTGGTTGACTGAAATCGCTGAAAAGCAAAGTGAGTGTCACAAATATCCGCGTGAGGCGCAACGGTCGCTGAACCGTGATGAGGCATGCAACCGGGTAGCAGCATATAAGTCGGCCAGTACATGCCTTCGCAAATTGATTAACAATAGCACGCTGCGCTGCAAGTAAAATCCATTGGACAATGTGAACAAGGATCTGTAGGGTTTTGTTCATAGAGAGTGGTTAGCGATGCCGCTTTTATTCTTGTTTCCATTCTCCTTTGTATTGACAAGATTTTAATGTCTAGAAAAGGTATTTCGTTGTACATAAAAATATCACCTTCACAATAGAAGTGGAGAACAACAACGAAATACCTTTTCTAGACATTAAAATAATAAGAAGTAATAATGTTTTAGAGTTTGATTTTTTTCAGGAAACCCACGAATACACAGAGGACGATACCAGCCACATCACACCACTAGTACCAAACAAAGATGGCAACGTTCAACAGTTGGATATACCGAATGCTGACGACTCCGTTAACGAAACAGCGATATGAGCGAGAGAAGACGTTTATTTTGAGTACAGCGAAGATAAATGGATACAAGGAAAGCGAAATCTTGTCAATACAAAGGAGAATGGAAACAAGAATAAAAGCGGCATCGCTAACCACTCTCTATGAACAAAACCGGAACCTGGAACAAAATCAAAGAGCAGCAATAACGTATTCAAAGATCTTTGGGAAGATCGGGAAAATTCTGAAGAAAGTCGACATAACAGCGATACCCACGAGCCGGAAATTCAAAATAGGATCCAGACTAGGCACACCGAAGGATAGGAAGCAAAAGGATGAAAAATGTGGCATATATAAAATTACCTGCCAGACATGCCAGATATCGTACATCGGATAAACTAAGCGATTAGTCAAAACAAGGTTCAGCGAACATATCAAGGAAGCAGAGAAGCTAAAGTCAAGGAAAGCACCTGGTGATACAGCTAAGTCCGCCGTCGCCAAGCATATTGTAGAAACTAATCACGCAATCAATTGGGATGATCTAGAAGTAATACAAGACGTGAACAACAATCGGAAGTTGGACGCATATAAGAGCCTTTGGATTATTCGACAACCGGAAAACGCACGGCTCAATGAAGATGTGGGCAACGGTTACTCAAGGATACTAGATCTAATTAAATTTAAATAATATTTAAAATATAATAAACGAATTATAATAGCAGGGGAAAGCAATAAATGAGGGAAAAGCAATAAATGATACCTCTTAAGCAGGGATAATAAAATGTAATTAAGGATATAGGTTAATTGATAGGTCTCAAAGACAAAAATATGTAAAATGTAATTAATGTAAGGGATATAAAAAGCGGATACTATTTGGAACTAAACCATAACAAAAAACACTGAAGAAGGAGGAACTCTTACCTCCGAAATATATATTTGTTTAGCATTAAATTTACAATATTTGCGTTTTTCTGGAAAAGTTGGAGGAACATTTATTTGGAGATTTTTTAAATTGTAGGTTTTGGGAAATTTGAGGGTCCCATCTTAATTTTATAGGCAAAAATGTAAAATTTATAAAATGTATCATTATTAACAAAGTTGATTGAATTTCGACTTCTGATCTATTTGTTGCCCTTGTACTACTAAAGTTACACCTCTTTGATTTTTTTTCAGATTTTTCGGGTCAAAGGTGTCGCGAGGGGGGGGGGGGGGGGACACAACATTTTCGTACATTTCCCGACCTCCTGCATCCCTCAAAGCAAAACTTGTTGGTTTAAGACCCATTTTGAAAAGTTCTCATTAAGACTTTTCTTTCGATATCCATATTGCCTACATGCGATGAAATTTTTTTTCCGGTGCTACTCCCCGATATGGGGAGACTCCCTTTAAAGACATTATAAATTTATTTTCGTGGTGAAAATTCGAAGAGGGCGTCACTTTGCTCCTACCTACAAAGTCTAATGTTTCTAGCTTATGTAGTTTGGGAGAAAAAGTGGTGTGACACACAGACGACAGACAGGTCGCGATTTTAGCAGGGTATTGTAAAATAATTTTACAATACCCTTAAAAGTTAATTAAAACATGTAAGAAAAGAAATGAGAGTCTAGATGAAAGTTTGATAAAATTGAGTGATGAGGAAACATTAATCACTATATACAAGTAACGTCTTTAGTTTATTTTCAAAAACGAAGTAGGACGTGGATAGAGACCCAAGCTCGAGGTTGTTATGCTTTCTAATGATTTGCGGCATAATTGACTGAAAATATAAATCTGTCCGGGCGTACGGAACCTCGAGAATGTTATTAGACCGACTAGAACGCGCATATAGTCTGTAGTGTTCGCTTAGAGTGGAAGCAATTTGCTAGTGGTACAACTTTTAAAGGAAACATTGATCCAAGAACGTTATACGGACGACAGAAAAAGAAGACGAAGTATGAATAGACGACGCTCATAAAACTCATAGGCTAAGTTGAATCTGAAGAACAAAATACGGGTAACTTACGCTGAACAGCTTCCATCGAGCTCACAAGATATGTGTATAGGAGGCCACACTACTGAGAAGTACTCAAAAGCGGGCGGACAAGACATGTGAACAAGCGAACAGCAGTAGCAATATTTGTAAATTTGTGCGAATGCCGCATAATAAAACCCGAAACTTTTGATGCCCTGGTAATTATGCAAATAATATGGGCATCGAATTTAAGTTTGGGTTCGATTATTTCCCCATGATCTTTACATGACTCTGTAGAGGAGAGAAAAAAATCACGAAGGGTGTAATTGTAAGTTAAGGGAACAATTTTCAAAGTAAAGGTCATTTTAAAACATTTGGAAACATTGATACGAAGGGAGTTTGCATCACACTAGTTATAGAGGTTAAAAAGATCAATTTGGAGTTGCTGACAATCTTCAAAGGGTCTGATTATCCGGAATACCTTGAAATCATCAGCATACAGGAGACAAGAAAAGGAAATTACAGAGGAAAGATCATTGATAAACAGTAAGAAAAGAAGGACGCCAGGTGTAGGATTGAATGGAAAGGAGATTGTGCCATAGAGATTAACACGACATGAACGAGAGGATAGATAGGATGAAATCCAAGAATGTAAGGAACCGAATATGTCGGGCAAAGCTTACTTTTGATAGAGGAGAATATGGTTCACGGAGTCAAAAGCTTTGGAGAAGTCCGTGAATATTGCATCAACTTGAAGCTGTTTATATAAAGCTTATGCAATGTAATCTTCAAACTCAGCCAAGTTCAACGAAGTTGAACGACCCTTCAAGGACCCATGTTGCTGTGGTGTGACAATTGAACTCAATGACTCAAGAAGCCTGTTGTGTACAAGTCGTTCCAGCCGCTTAGAGAAACAGGAGAGGAGTGATATGGGAGGATAGTTTGAGGCAGATGATGGGTCGCCATTTTTAAAGATAGGAACAACTTTTGCATCAATCCAGTACGACGTTGGAAAAGTGCCGGTACCAAGACTGAGTTTGAATATAAGGGAAAGAGGAAAACACAAAGAGGAACAAACAACTTTACAAATATATTAGGCAATCCATCGGGACCAGGACTAACATTCGGATCGAGCAAGTTAATAAGGGATTCAACTTCAGAAGGATCAGTGGAGTAGGATGCTGGATAAGTTTAAATTGAGTTTATAGGGGAGACTACTGTATCAAAAGTGGAAAAAGTAGAGGGAAAATATTCGGCAAATAGTTTAGAAACATCGTGAGGGGAGGAGGCTTCAGTGTTATTCTATTTAACAGTATGCGGAATGGTAAAGGAAGATTTAAAGAATCGGATGTAGGACCAAAAGGGTTTAGCATTATTTGTCAGTAGGGAACTCTCTAAACTGCTGAAGTAGTTTTTCATGGCTACTTTTAGCTTTTTTTAGCCAAAGAACGCAGTCTACAAAAATTCTGTTTGGCATCATCATTTCCGGTCAATTTATAGAGCCTATGCCCCTTGTCTTTGGCTTTTAAGGCACGAAGAACTCTTCGAATAAGCCAAGGCTTCATTTTTGCTTTGCGAGGAGCTTCGAGTGAAGTATAAAGAGCAATCAGATTATTAAGGTAGCCGTAAAATTTGTTCAAAGCACTATCACAGTCAAGATGAGTGAAGAAGGTCCACTAGTTGACTGAGTCCAGATTGGTTTTAATTGCCTTATAATTTGCTCTAAAGAAGTTGTAACGATAAACTGAGGCAATTCTCGGGGGTTTTTGGGTATCAATGGTTAGTGCTAGAGATAAATGTGGATGATGGCGATCAGGTTGAATATAATGTTGTAAAACTGGAGCTATTGATAGGCACACAGTTTGAACATTTGACATGACAAGGTCTAGAAGGCAACCATTAGGGTTACGGATAAGATTAAACTGTAAAAAAGAACAAAGGGAAAAAAAAGAAGAAAGTAAGAAAGAGCGAGTGTTATTTGATGAAGAAATGCCAGGTGTTGTTAAGGCATCCCATTTCACTGCCGGTAGGTTGAGGTCCCCACAAATCATAATTTTATAATGTGGACGACGAGCAAGAAGATAGGCAGAGAGTTCATTGAAGAAGGCTTCGTATACAGTTAAGGGAGAATTGCAGGGAATATATACAGAGGAAATTAATAAAGAGTAGTTATGAGGAGGAGGGAGTTTAACAATTACACACTCAACAGCATGACAAAATTTGAAGTCAGCGCAAGGTAAACTATTAAGGGTTTTGCAGACTGCAACCAAGACTTCCCCACCATCAGATTTCTTAGTGATGTTATGGTCACGATTGGATTCCAGATAGTTTTCGTCAGAACATTCGCCAATATACAAGAAACGGATTGAATGACTAACTGCAATAAGAGTGGAGCGCGAATTAAAGGCGATATTGATTGACAGTGAAGACAGTTAAAACGTAAATTTATAGACAAGTGGAAAATAACATCATTTTAATTATTTGTAGATAGTGAAATTAACTACTTTAAAAATAATCTCTTTTAATTTAATTTAAAAGACATTGCGGCTTCACATTCCCAGGATATTAAGCCTATGGGCTGTAAACCGTAACACGTGACGCCCAGTGAGCGCACTGATCTCGGATATGGAAAAACAAAGATAAAGCATGGTAGCACTCGTTTTTTTGTCAACTATAGGCAGCTTAACGACGTCACTAAGAAAGATTATTACCCGCTTCCACGCAACGATGGCATCATGGACACTTTAGCCGACGCAAAATGGTTTTCTACACCCGATCTCAAGAGTGGCTACTGGTAGGTAAAAATCACCAAGCAGGACCAAGAGAAGACCGCATTTTCAGTTAGGACCGGACTGTGGCAATTTGTCGTGATGCCATTTGGGCTTTGCAATGCCCCAGCCACCTTCGGACGCCTGATGGAATACGTGCTACGAAGCCTAACCTAGAAAACCTACTTGGTGTACCAAGATGACATCATTGTTATCAGGAGAGCATTCCAAGAGCATGTGCGGAGTTTAGAAGAGGTATTTTCCCGATTGCGACTAGCGAATCTGAAACTTAGTCCCTGCAAGTATACCCATGTAGCTAAAGTAAAATACCTGGGACACGTCGTATCAGCAGAAGGGGTCAAAACAGATCCTGAGAAGATTGAAGCCGTAAAAAGCTTGCCAACACCAAACAACAAGCCCCAACAACGAAATTTACTGGGTCTGGCTACATACTATTGAAGATTTGTCAAAGGCTTTGCCAAAATAGCCACGTGTCTCCATCAGCGAACCGAGAAAAATCGTTCGGAATGAACAATGCCAGGCAGTCTTTGAGATCTTGAAGGAGAAATTGTGTGAATCATCCGTGCTGGTATATCCAAAATCCAGAAAAATGTTTTTATAGTTGACACCGATGCGAGCAACGGCGGGACTGGAGCTGTGCTCTCCCAGCAGATCGATGGTGAAGAAAGAGTCCTCTGACTCTACAGTCGAGCTCTCAAAAAGTGAAAGGAACTACTGCGTGACTAGGAAGGAGCTATTGGCTATACTAGAGGCCACCAAGCAGTTCCACGAATACCTATTTGGACAGAAATTTGTTCTTCAAATAGACCACGCATCGCTGAGATGGCTATTTAACTTCGGAAACCCCGACGGACAAGCTGCAAGATGGATCGAAAGATTGCAGTCATACGATTACAAAATTGTTCATCAGAAGGGTGGAGTTCGTGGAAATGCTGACACCCTATCTCATCGTCCATGTTCGGCTAACTGCAAGCTTTGCTGGCGAGGTGAGGAAAAGGAGCGGACCGTTGATTTGCGAGTGATAACAGGAGAATCGATGAAGGTTGGTCATCGGAGGAGATTTAAATCCCCAGTTGGCTGATGAAGACATCAGGCCATTGCTCGTATGGAAGGAGACAACTGGGTGGCCTGAGTGGAAAGACGTTTCAATGCATGGCTTCAACCTGAAAAGTTATTGGGTACGATGGAGCTCCCTTCAGGTGGAGGGTGGCATACTCAAGCGGAAATGGGAAACAGCAGATGGTAGCTCGTAAAAGATGCAAAGCATACTTCCTCAAAGCCGAATTCACGATATGGTTGAGGAAATGCATGAAGAATCCTCGGGAGGCCACCTTGGTATTCAAAAGTCCTTAGCGAAATTGCGGGAAAAGTTCTACTGGCTCCACGCTCGAGAAGACGTAGAAGACTGGTGCCGTAGATGCACCATTTGCGCTTCCGTCAAAGATCCAAAGCGACAATTGAGAGGACAAATGAAAACATAATATAATGTGGAGGTACCGTTTGAAAGGATTGCTGTTGATATCGCAGTCCCTTTCATGAATCTGAATGGGGAAATCAATACACGCTCGTTGTGGCCGATTATTTTAGCAAGTGGCCCGAGGTCTACCCTATTTCCAACCAGGAAGCAACTATTATAGCCGAACAGCTAGTGTTAAAATTGGGTGAATAGATACGGCGTACCTTGGGAACTACATTCGGATCAAGGCCGAAATTTTGAGTCAATAATTTTTGGTGAAATGTGCAAGCTGCTGGAAATGCGGAAAACGAGGACAACACCACTGCATCCCCAATCCGATGGAATGGTCGAAAGTTTCAACGGCACACTCAGTGAACACCTGGCCAAGGTGGTTGACGAGAACCAAAGGGACTGGGACTGACACATCTTGATGGCATATAAACCTGCCGAACATGCATTGATGGGCAAAGCCGCAGTCAAAGTCCTTTTCGGAAAGACTATTCGTCTGCCGGTTGATATAAAGTTCAGAACACCCCCTGAGAAACCCTAAGCGAGCTTGGAGTACGCAGGTGAGCTAAGGCAATGGCTGAACCAGATACATCGGACGCTGCAAAAACACGTCGAATCTGCTACTGACCGCATAAGGACTAGATACGATCTAAAGGCACATTCGACCGACTTCCAGTAAGATGACTTGGTGTGGCTGTACAATCCACAATGGCGGAAGGGTAGGTCTCCGAAGTTGCAGTATAATTGGGAGGGATCATACCAAGTTACAAAGCAAATCAACGACGTCGTATATCGCATACAGGAACACCATAAGCTGAGAGCCAAAATAAAAATCATGCACCTGGACCGTCTTGCCCCATAATACATCCAAGGAGGCTTAACTGCAACTGGCGCCACATCTTGTCGGGACAAAAAGAACTGAGGTGGGGGCAACTTTAAATTTCCAAACCATTCTGCAAGCTACTGTCGCAATTGTTGTCGCAAGAAAAAAAAACGAATGTACTCGAATGCACAAAAATGGACCAAGTAGGTCCATGATCAATAGCTGAAAGTGACGTCACTGCGGGTATTCAGAATTGCTCTAGTTTTCCAGGTAGTTCTCGTCATAAGATTTGAAACATTTGCAAATATACGAGAAATGGATTGAATTACTAGAGACCTTATATAAAGCCGAGCTGAATGAATGATAATAGTAAAAACTGCGATAGGAGTGGAGCGCGAATTAAAGGCGATATTGACTGATAGTGAAGCAAAGGTTTTTCGCGATATATTTGAATAGATTGGAAACATAAATTGATAGGATAAATAAAAAGTAAACTGAAGTGTGATTTGTAAAAAATTCGAAATCAATAATTGTATATTTTCAGTAAATAAACTCTTTTAACTTAATTTAAAAGACATTGCGTTTTCACTTTCTCGGAACATTAAACTTATCGGCCGTGAACCATAACACGCGTCAATATGTTTTAATTGTAGTCGATATTAAAAATCCAATCCAATTGTTCTAATTTAGAAGCAACAATCATCAATGTCAAGCAAGGTAAGTTTGAGTAGGACTTAGATTGGGGACCTATAATACACGTTGAATAAGTGTAGCTTTGGCACGATTCTATCTAAACTTTTTTTGTTAACACGCATTTAAATCGATCCGCAGTAAAAAACGCATCAAATGTGTTAAAAGGCTCACTTGAGCACTTAAAAGTTTGTACGAAATGACTACAAAAAACTAACACGATAAACAGTGGTGATTTAAAGCTTTCAGCTTTTGAAGAGTAAGGATTTTGAAAAAGATGCGGGAAAGTTAAAAGTGTTTCCTCACTATATTTGTTTGTAAGGAGTAGCACTCACTTATTGTTTTTTGTTATCAATCGCGTCAGTCGTTAAGAATATATTCAGTATAGTGAAAAGGTGGAGATCATGGTTGGCAACATAAATAAGTACACAGCACTTCTGGTATTATTTTTCAGTAGTGAACATATAGTAGATCGCTTTTTCATTTCATGTCATTCCTTGAAAATTTCAAATTTTACTGTTCGGCCTATCTGTTTAAGCCGAATCTGCCATCTACTAAGTATTTTTTTAAGTTTTCATTGAAAAGCATTCAAATAGCTGTAAATGGCAATGTAATACAAAAGAATAGCAATTCACATTTCAATAAGCATATGATTAGATGATACGTCAATAATTTAAAAATTAAATTTATTTTTATAAACATCAATTGAAAAATATTTTTTTTTTGCTGAATAAAAGCTTCTCTTCAGCAAAAAAAATATTTTTTTTTTGCTGAAGAGAAGCTCTCGAGGCAAAAGAAACTGTTGTAAACCCAACCAGTCGAAAAGTTCCGTAGTAATCAGGATTTGCTGCTTGTGATCAGAGTAGTTAGTCACCCCGTTGAAAATGCGCAGTTTGTAGTTTTGCTAGCTTAAAGCCAACTACACCCGTCAAGTTTCTATCATTTACGCTGGGATGAGTGGTTCACTTCAGCCACTTTAATTTCTTTTATTCATTACCTCCATTCCCTACCACTCTTCCATCATCGCACACCGCTTGTGCAATCTGTACTTCACACCTCGATGTCTTAAGATTGCCTCTCAGGCAATGTTAAGACATCAGCATACGGGAGAGCACAAAGTTCTGCAAAGTACTCCTTTCTTGCGTTTAGTTCAATTCGTGCAACGACACAGTAAAAAGCCTGTTTAATAAAAATTGCTGTCTTTAAGTATTTTGGCGGTACAGTCTAAGTTCCAATCCACTGCAAAGATGGGACTATAGCATCAGGAAGTAAGCAGGCACAACATGGTATCGGGTTGTTGAGAATTGACAACAAACAATTTCACTCGTCAGACGAGGCTGCACCATATAAGAATTGTTGAATAAGTAGGAGATGATGATATATATATATATATATATATATATATATATATATATATATATATATATATATTGTCGCGTGTTATTGGTTCGCGGCCTATAATTTTAACGTTCCGGGAAAGTGAAAACGCAATGTCTTTTAATTTAAGTTAAAAGAGTTTATTCAATTAAATAAAATGCACAATAATCAGTTAACACTTTCACTAATTTTAATTGTCACTATTAAAATTATCTGACACTTGTCCATAAATTTACTATCGCAATTGTCTTCTAAATTACTTCACTATTACGAAACACACTTTCCTACTACTCGAAGAATATCGCTTCCCACACACAATCGCAGTTCTTCTCGCGGTCGAATGAATGATCCCCCCATTCATTCAGCTCGCCTTTATATAGGGTCTCTACGTATTCACCCATTTCTCGCACATTGGCGAATGTTCTACCGAGAGGTACCTGGTAGGTTCGAGCAAATGGAGTGACGTCACTTGCAGATGTTGATTATGCTTGTTGAATTTACTCGTGGGTTCGAGTAAATTCATTTGTTGACGTTCTTAATGATGATGAAAACAATTGCGACAGTAGCTCGCAGAATTATTTGTACATGTAATTATTTGTACGTGTAACACTGCCCCCATCTCAGTTCTTTTCGCCCCGAAAAGATGTGTCGCTATTTGTAGTCAATTCTCCCTGGGTGAAATATGGGGCAAGACGGTCCAGATGCACGGTTTTCATTTTAGCTCTCGGCTTACGATGTTCCTGTATTCGGTATACGACGTCGTTGATTCGCTTTGTAACTCGGTATGGTCCCTCCCAATTATGCTGCAACTTTGGAGACCTACCCTTTCGCCGTTGCGGGTTATAAAGCCACACCAAGTCATCTTGCTGGAAGCCAGTAGAATTAGCCTTTAGATCATACCTGGTCTTCATGCGGTCAGTAGCCGATTCGAGGTGTTTCCGCACTGTCCGATGTATCTGGTTCAACCGTTGTCTTAGACCACTTGCGTACTCCGAGACCGTTTGGGGTTCCTCAGGGGGTGTTCCGAACTTTATATCGGCTGGCAGACGAATAGTCTTTCCAAAAATGACTTTGGCTGGGGCTTGGCCCGTCGATGCATGTTCGGCAGCTCTGTACGCCATCAAAAATAGTGGGATATGTCGGTCCCAGTCCCTTTGGTTCTCGTCAACCATCTTGGCAAGGTGTTTATTGAGCGTGCCGTTGAAACGTTCGACCATTCCATCGGATTGGGGATGCAGCGGTGTTGTCCTCGTTTTCCGTATTCCGAGCAGCTCGCACATTTCGCCAAAAACTAGTGACTCAAAGTTTCGGCCTTGATCCGAATGTAATTCGCAAGGTACGCCGTACCTACTGACCCAATTCAGCACTAGCTGCTCAGCTACGGTAGTCGCTTCCTGGTTGGGAATGGGGTAGACCTCGGGCCACTTGCTGAAATAATCGGCTACAACCAGCGTATATCGATTTCCCCAATCGGATTCAGGAAAGGGTCCTGCGATGTCAACAGCAATCCTTTCGAATGGCACGCCTACGTTATAGGTTTGCATTTGTCCTCTCGGTCGTCGCTTTGGGCCTTTGACGGAAGCGCAAATTGTGCATCTGCGACACCAGTCCTCTACGTCTTCTCGAGCGTGGAGCCAGTAGAACCGTTCCCGCAATTTCGCTAAGGTCTTGTTAACACCAAGGTGGCCTCCCGAGGACCCTTCATGCATTTCCTTAACCACATCGTGGTTTCGGCTTTTGGGAAGTATAGTTTGCATCCTATAGGAGCTACCATCCGCCGTTTCCCATTTCCGCTTGAGTACGCCACCCTCCACCTGAAGAGAGTTCCATTGTGCCCAATAGCTTTTCAGGGTTGCGCCATGCATTGAAACGTCTTTCCACTCAGGTCGCCCAGTCGTCTCCTTCCATACGAGCAATGGTCCGATGTCTTCATCGGCTAGCTGGGCGTTTCGAATCTCCTCCGATGACCACCCTTCATCGAATTCCGCCGTTATCAATCGCAGATCAACGGGCGGTTCCTTTTCCTCAATCCGTCGGCAATGCTTGCAGTTAGCTGGACATGGACGGCGGGATAGGGCGTCAGCATTTCCATGAACTCCGCCCTTCCGATGAACAATTTCGTAGTCGTATGACTGCAATCTTTCGATCCATCTCGCAACTTGTCCCTCGGGGTTTTTGAAGTTGAGCAACCATCTCAGTGATGCATGGTCCGTTCGAAGAACAAATTTCTGGCCATATAGATACTTGTGGAACTGCTTGGTGGCCTCTATTATAGCCAATAGCTCCTTCCTGGTCACGCAGTAATTCCTCTCACTTTTTGAGAGAACTCGACTGTAATACGAGAGGACTCTTTCTTCGCCATTGATCTGCTGGGAGAGTACAGCTCCAATACCGCCGTTGCTTGCATCGGTGTCAACTACAAACATTTTTCCGGGTTTCGGATACGCCAGCACGGGTGATTCACACAGCTTTTCCTTCAGGGTCTCAAAGGCTGTCTGGCATTGTTCATTCCAGACATACGGACGATTTTTCTCGGTTAGCTGATGGAGACACTTAGCTTTTTTGGCAAAGTCTTTGACGAATCTTCGACAGTAGGTCGCCAGACCCAGAAAACTTCTTAGTTGGCGCTTGTTGTTTGGTGTTGGCCAGCTTTTCACGGCTTCAATTTTCTCAGGGTCTGTTTTGACCCCTTCTGCTGATACGACGTGTCCCAGGTATTTTACTTCATCTGCGAAAAGAGTACACTTCTCGGGACTAAGTTTCAAATTTGCCAGTCGTAATCGGGAGAAAACCTCTTCCAAGTTCCGCACATGCTCTTCGAACGTTCTACCGATAACAGTGATGTCATCTAGGTATACCAAGCAGGTTTTCCAGGTTAGACCACGTAGCACATATTCCATCAAGCGTTCGAAAGTGGCAGGAGCATTGCAAAGCCCAAACGGCATCACCACAAATTGCCACAATCCGGTCCCAACTGAAAATGCGGTCTTCTCTCGGTCCTTCTTGTCAATTTCTACCTGCTAGTAGCCACTCTTGAGATCGAGTGTAGAAAACCATTTTGCGTCGGCTAAAGTGTCCATGATGTCATCGATGCGTGGGAGTGGGTAACTACCTTTCTTAGTGACGTCGTTAAGCTGCCTATAGTCGACACAAAAGCGAGTGCTACCATCCTTTTTCTTTACGAGAACTACAGGCGCGGCCCATGGACTGACAGAAGGTTCAATAACGCCTTGTTTTTCCATGTCCGAGATCAGCGCGCTCACTTCTCCTTGTTTGGCTGTAGGGAGACGTCTCGGTGCTTGTCAAATCGGCTTGGCTCCCTGTGTATCTATGACGTGAGTTACCATACTCGTTCGGCCTTGGTCATCCGGGCTTGTTGAGAAGATGTCACTGTACTTGGTGACCAGATGAGAGGCTCGTTTGAATAGCTGCACTGGCAATTTGACCTGCTTCAATATTGCAGACGTGGATTCCCGGGCTTTGTCTGTGTCTTGCCTCCTTTTCCAATGATGGTCGTGAGTAGCTTCCAAAGAGGTGATGGTGGAAACAGGCTGGCAGCTGCCGATGACTTCTCCCGCTTTGATGCTCGTAGTTGAGTTTGCGGTGTTAAGGACTCTAACCGGCAAATATCCGTTCCTTAAAGATCTTACAAGGCATCGTCCTACAATCAAACTGCGTAATGCAGACGTCGTCGTTGG
Source organism: Odontomyia ornata (assembly GCA_963969285.1). NCBI lineage: Eukaryota > Metazoa > Arthropoda > Insecta > Diptera > Stratiomyidae > Odontomyia > Odontomyia ornata. Next base: position 137,860,394 of record OZ017741.1, on the reverse strand, counting down.
CTCTATCAGATAAGATCGGTGGTCTCCAGAATCACCATCAAGCTTGGCCCATACAATGCTTTCGGAAGAATTCGGTACATCAGTGTCAGTACATACCACTACATTCATCTTGGGAATTCGGACGCTGGGATCCTCCATCAGTACTTCTACATTCTGCCATTACAATACACGTTTGCCCAAATCCAACGTGATTCCATGTGGTCGCAGAAAATCCATTCCGAGAATGCAGTCATCCATAATGTTCGCGACCAGAAAATTATGTCGGAACACAAGGTCTCCCAACTGTATCTGGAGGTTGACCTCTCCATGAACAGGTGCAGTTTCTCCCGTAGCTGTCCGTAGTGAGAAAATTCTGCCCTTGTGAAGTTGTTGCTGTCTAACTAGGTCTGGTCGGATAATCGATCGGGTTGCACCAGTGTCGATTGTTATGGTGCAGTGTTCTCCGTCAGCTTGACCCGGAAGGCATAAGTCCGCTTCTCCACGATGTAATCTTGACACGGTGATGTTGGTGCTGGGGACGTCGATCCTCCTAGCCAACCTCTGCCCCACGAAGTTGGCTCTTACATGTTTCCCGACCCCTCTGTTTGAAGAGCTTCCATTCTGGGCTCCTGATTCGGTCTGGATCTCCTTCTAGCTGCACACCCTGGACAATAGCTCGGTTTTCTTCGCTTCTTGCAGTCTCTTTGCAGGTGCCCCTTCTCTCCGCAATTCCAGCATCTAGGCGCACCATTTACATGCGGGTCTCGCTCAATTTCCACGCGCTCACACCTGCACTCGTCTGTCACTACCTCACGAACCCGGGCAGTGGTACGAGTCACATTTTTCGCTGCCTCAAAGTTCAGACTATAAGCCAGTGCGTCCTTAACCGTTTGCTTTTGAGCTAACCACACGGCTTGTTGCAATTCCGGGTCCTTTAGTGCGCTGATGAATGCTTCTGTCGCTGCATCATCTCGATGTTCTGGGTCGTAGGCTGGATAAGCCAAAAGTGCCAGTCGCTGAATGTCTTGGGCTAGCTGCTGTAGGGTTTCACCAGACTTCTGCATTCGATGCCTTAGCTGTGACCGATAAATCTGCTTCAGATGATCGTCTCCATAACGCATGTCGAGCGCATTCATTATAGCATTCGGGTTTGAGTGCAATTCAACGGGGATCGTCTGCAAAAGCTCGGCAGCTGGGCCTCTTAGAGCAAGAATCAATGCAGTTGCTCGTTCCTGCTCATTCCGGTGATTTATGCGAGCGGCTGCTTCGAACTGGGTTTTGTAAATAGTCCAGACCGTTTGCCCATCGAATATTGGTGCTTGCACATTTCTAGATGAGCTTTGCGCTGCGGTTATAATTGGGGCTGGTGAGGCGGTTATTACTGCCTTCGCTGCTTCCAAGTCCTTTTTCACTTTTTCCATCTCATGGTTTACCTGGCTGATCTCAAGGTTGATTCTCTCCTCGACCTGGTATACCTTCTCCTCGACGCATTTAATTTGGCTGTTGAGACTACTGAGCTCCGCTTTTATTTCGGTTGACTGTTTTTCCAGCTTCTGAGCGATGTCTGCCTTGATTTCGATCGCTTGTTGATCCAGCTTCACTGATTGTTCATTAAGCTTCGCTGATTGTTCATTAAGCTTCGCTGATTGTTCATTTAACTTCGCTGATTGCTCATCTAACTTCGTGGTTAAATTGGACGACTGTTCATTGAGCTTCGCAGTTAAATTGGATGACTGTTGTCGCTGCTCCTGCTGCATCAGCATTAACATTTGCATCAGCGCGTTTTCCGGTTCCTTTGGTTTTTTTGTTTCTGCTTCACCACCTTCTGCGCCTTCTTCTACATCTGCGGGCTCACCCGAATCCAGATACGCGCCTTCCGATTCAATTGCGTCACGCAAGCGTGCAATCAGTGTGGCCTTTGTACCTTGCGTAGCCAGGTTTCGCTGTTCCAACTCTTCCTTAAGCTCCGACATGGTCAATTCATTAATTTTTAAGTTTAAGCTTCGTGGCATTTTTTAATGTTTCTTTAAATTTTCCTATTGTGCACTATAAAATTGTTCTAATATTCACTTTCAAAATTTTTCTTTCGCACTTCTTGACACCACTGTCGCGTGTTATTGGTTCGCGGCCTATAATTTTAACGTTCCGGGAAAGTGAAAACGCAATGTCTTTTAATTTAAGTTAAAAGAGTTTATTCAATTAAATAAAATGCACAATAATCAGTTAACACTTTCACTAATTTTAATTGTCACTATTAAAATTATCTGACACTTGTCCATAAATTTATTATCGCAATTGTCTTCTAAATTACTTCACTATTACGAAACACACTTTCCTACTACTCGAAGAATATCGCTTCCCACACACAATCGCAGTTCTTCTCGCGGTCGAATGAATGATCCCCCCATTCATTCAGCTCGCCTTTATATAGGGTCTCTACGTATTCACCCATTTCTCGCACATTGGCGAATGTTCTACCGAGAGGTACCTGGTAGGTTCGAGCAAATGGAGTGACGTCACTTGCAGATGTTGATTATGCTTGTTGAATTTACTCGTGGGTTCGAGTAAATTCATTTATTGACGTTCTTAATGATGATGAAAACAATTGCGACAGTAGCTCGCAGAATTATTTGTACATGTAATTATTTGTACGTGTAACAATATATATATATATATATATATATATATATATATATATATATATATATATATATATATATATAAGATGAATTTTCTTCTCGTAGTGATTTGGATGACACAGTAAATCAAAACACAACTGAGTTTCTCTGTAAGTAAAGATTTATTCAATTAATCTACAAGTAAGATTTGCATAAATTAATAGTATGAATAAAGAATTACAAAAACAAGCTTTACCTGTAAGTAAAGAAACGACATTCAATGTGATTAATTACAATGTCAACTTCCAAATCACAATTGCTTAATATTCTTAACTTTTAATAACTTGCTCAACAGCATTTATAGGCTACAATTCAATTTGTACAATTTGTATGTCGCGTTCTGTCACGATCACGATGGCACTTGGTGCGCGGGAATATTTAACACTTGATGCGCGGGAATATTTAAATCCAAGAAAATTATATTTTTCTTTACATCTCACCCTCCCGCCGAAGATATAACAATACGACTGATCACACATCCTCTTCCTGGTCTTCAAGCACAGGGGCTGGAGTTAGTTTCGAGACGTGGAAAAAGTTTGACTCTGATTTTCTTTGGTTGGTGTTTATCTTGTAAATTGAGTTTGATATTTTTTCTATGATTTTATAAGGTCCAATCCTCAATTCCTCGAGCTTTTTCCTATTCAGTTTATTTCCATTATCCACAAAAACGGTATCACCAACTTTGAAGTCTGCATCTCTTCGCTTTTTATCATAAATCATCTTATTGTAATTATGTGATTTGATTGTATTTTCCAACGCTTTTTTCCTGTCTTGAATCAAATCGTTCTCGGTCTTTTTAATTTTCAGCTCATTTGGCAAAATTGTAACATCTGTGCCATTTAGAAGATACTTTGGAGCATAACCAGTGACAGTGTGCTCCGTTTCGTTATAGCTTTTTACACAATTTCGTGGTATAGTTGTCCATGCCATTTGAGCGTCATTTTCGTTTATCTTGCATCTGATTTTATTGATTAAAGTTTGATTTAGTTTTTCGTTTAAGTCATTTGAGAAGGGTGAGTCCACAGCAGTAAAAATGATTGGAATGTTTTTTTCATCCAAAAATCGTTTGAAGTCTCTGGAATTGATATCTGGGTATTGGTCTGAGAGAATCATGCCAATGTCGTTAGCTTCCGCACAATTTTTTACTAGTTTCATGAAATCATTTGCATTTTGTGTACTTGACGTCAAAATGTATGCGTATGTTGTGAAATGGTCTGACAGCAGGTGTAAGTATCCCCTTGAATCGCCAAATCCTCCAATCGTATCAATGGAATATATCTCAAAAGGTTTTGTCGCAGGGCCTAAGTGGGACATCAATCCGTTTTTGTTTTGTCCTCTTGCTTTGTTCTTTAAACATACTATACAACTTTCACAGATTCTTTTAATATTTTTTGTTATGTTTTCTGCTGTGTACCATGAGCTGATCATTCTTTGCATCTGTTTAATTCCTATGTGACCCAGGTCTGTATGCACGTCTTTGATGAACTGTATGCTAAATTTCTCTGATAGGACTATTTTTTTTTTACTTTCTTGTAATAAATGTTGTTTTTTGTTATTAACTTGTCTTTTCTGCACTGTATCTTTTCATTTTTAACTTGGTCTTTTAAGATATCTTCTAGTGTTATTATGTTGACAATTTTTAATTGTTCATCCAGGTTCTCATTTTCTTCAAGGACTGGGTTCCTGCTTAGGCAATCAGCTTCAATGTTGTATCTTCCTGGAGAATATTTAATTTGGAAATCGTACTGTGATAGGTAGTATGTGAGATCTTCTAACTCTTCGTCTGTTCTTGACTTTATATTCATATTCTCTAAAGGCTTGTGATCTGAAAAGACCGTAAATTTCCTACCTATCAACAGATGTGCCAATACTAGATATATAGGCATTCTAGATATACAGCTTTCTTCCTTTTTTGAACTTCATTCAATTTTTTCGAGAAGTATGCCACTGGTTTCTCTTCATTGTTTTCTTGTGGCTGTTTTAGGACTGCTCCTAGCCGTAGAATACTGGCATCTGTGTATATGTGGAAAGGCAGGTTTGGATCAAAAATGGTCAATATTGGTTGAGAACATAATATTTGTTTCATTCCATCAAATGACTCTTGGCATGCCTTAGTCCAGTTAAAGGTTTGTCCTTTTCTTAACAGGTAATGTAATGGTTCCAATTTTATTGCTATTCTCGGCACATACTTATGATAAAAGTTTATTCTCCCTAAAAATTGCCTCACGTTCTTCCTCGTTTTTGGAGTAGGGAAGTTTTTTATCGATATTAAATTGTCTTTCAGAGGTTTAACTGAATTAATCTGTATTATGTGCCTCAAGTACTTAACTGAATCGGCTGCAAACATAAATTTAGAAAATCTTAGTCTTAGACCTTCACTTTTAATTGCTTGAAATAGCTGTTCCAAATGTTTGACATGATCTGAAAATGACTTTGAGAATACCAAGATGTCATCAATGTAACATACTGTGAAATCTCCAAGCTTGTGTTTCCGTATTATGTAGCACATTATTCTCTGAAATATAGCTGGTGAGGTCTTTAAGCCGAATGGTAAGCAAGTCCATTGGAAATGGCCGTCCTGGGTGTCGAATGCAGTTTTGTGTCTGTCTGAGACACGCAGAGGTATTGACCAAAATGCTGAATTCAGGTCCAGTGTCGAGAAAAACTTACAATCTCTAGTTTTCACTATTAGGTCCTCAATAAGTGGGAATGGCTGTGATTGAGGGACAACGATTTTGTTTAGGTCTCGAACATCTATGCACAATCTTGACTTTTTATTTTCATCTCTTTTATAAGCTAATGTAACTGGAGCTGCCAACGGACTATATGATTCTTCTATTATTTCTTTTTCCAATAATTTTCCAATTTGATTTTCGATCTCCTTTTTGTCTTCAATTGTGCAACAATATGGCCTTTTACTGCAATATTTTTCTATTGACAGATCAATGTGTGCTTCATAATCCGTTACCATTCCAATATCATATTTGTCCTTTGCAAATACAAATTTATTGTTCAATATTAAATCATCAATCACTGCCTGTTGTTGAAAGTCTAGATGATTAATCCACTAAGTTTTCATTTTGAACTAAGAAAAACTCTTTGATGCAGTCTAATCCGATTAAAAAATCGTAATCAAAATTCAAAAACATTCATTTTTTTCTCCACATTAAAAATGGTTATATCTAGTGTTATTATGCCATTTGCATTTTTAACGCCATTAATTGTTTTTAAATTAGTATTGCTAGAGTAACTCGATTCTTTATTGTTTATCTTCAATAACCTTGAATTTATCAATGACACATTAGAGCCAGAGTCATAGATTCCAAATACTTCAACATTTTTATTCAATACTAATTTTACTTTAATTAACGGCGGCACTTTTAGTTTTTTTGGTCTTCATACTGCAGTTCACATTCTAATTCTGAATTGTTAATGTGCTTTATTTGTTTATTATTTCTTTCTTTTCCACTATTCATTTTTGTTTTGAACCAACAGGAATCTTCTGGATGATGGCGCGCACCTTTTTGTAAACTTTCACAAATACGGCACTTTTCTTTCATTTGCTTAGTATCATCTTTCCTTCTTATAATTTTTTTCTTTCCTACCAAATGTTCTAACTTGCCAAGTTCATTAAACAAGTCTTTTGTATGTACAATTTCTTCTTTGTAGATTCTGTTCGTTATGAAATCCAGTAAGCCGGCAGCAATTATATCAATTAGGGTCCCTTGATCTATTGTTTTTCTGACTTCTAATAGAAGTTTTTCTTTTTTAATGGCGTATTCTAATAAAAATCCTGATTGATACTTGAAGAATAACGCATACTTGCTTGTAGTCCAACCTTTATTAGCGAAGGTTTGCAAAAAGTTTGATTTCCACTCCGACCACTCCGATTGTAAACTGTGCTTGATCATCATGGAAGAGTACCAATCAGCGCAGGATTTTTCAAGAAATAATCTGAAAATTTCAATTTTTTCCGCCTCTTTTACTATGTCAAACCTCGCACACTCTTTTTCAAATGTTTCCATCCAGTTATATGCACTCATATTTTTCCCGTCAAATATTTCAATCACAAATCTATCGGCTAGTTTCTTCATACTTTGTTTTTCTTTGCTTTGTTGACTTTCAATTAATTTTTCCAAAATTTGCACTAATGGATCTTCCAAATTATGTTTACTATCAACACCTGATTAGCTTTGAGTAATTTCCTCAAGGAATTGGTTCGGGAAAATCATATTTTCATCCTCATCACAGTATGTTGTTAATAGAGCATCTGTCATCTTTATACATACGCTTCTGCTTTGATGTCTCTTTTTTAGTGTATTTTTCACTGTAGCGAAAGCTTTAGAGGTTTGGACATGGCTGTGATACTGTAATACTGCTTGATATTCCTCCGGAATCAGGAAAACTTTGTCACCTTGTGTGGCAATTGAGGTTAAGGCAATATAGTTAGACTTTCCGTCTATTACTTGAAACGTAAATTTCCACTTTTCCATTTTCTGACAATAAATGTCGTTTTATAAGATGAACTTTCTTCTCGTAGTGATTTGGATGACACAGTAAATCAAAACACAACTGAGTTTCTCTGTAAGTAAAGATTTATTCAATTAATCTACAAGTAAGATTTACCTAAATTAATAGTATGAATAAAGAATTACAAAAACAAACTTTACCTGTAAGTAAAGAAACGACATTCAATGTGATTAATTACAATGTCAACTTCCAAATCACAATTGCTTAATATTCTTAACTTTTAACAACTCGCTCGACAGCATTTACAGGTTGCGGTTCAATTTGTACAATTTGTATGTCGCGTTCGGTCACGATCATGATGGCACTTGGTGCGCGGGAATATTTAAATCCAAGAAAATTATATTTTTTTTTTTACACATATAAAACAACTATATATATATATATATATATAGTTATATATATATATATATATATATATATATATATATATATATATATATATATATATATATATATATATATATAGTAATTAATTACGTATTTTTTGGGAACTGAAATACTTCCAACCCACTTTCTATTCTCTTACTTCACCAACGTGTCGTGTCTTTTCATATTCATAGGCACATTCGACAAGCGATGTGAATGTCATATTCCAGGACATTCAGTGAGGTATGCTACTGAATAAAATATTCAAGCATTGAGATAAAGAAATGATATTACTTCAGTCGCCTACATACGAGTATACATACTTGTTAAATGTTCCATACAATAAACATCAAAACAGTTCCGTTATCATGAATTCGAAGAGAATTAAAAAAGTTGTGAAATTGTTTCAGGATTGTGTTTTCATTCAGTCCTGCTAGGAAATTTTATCTTTAATTTAACTTATTTTAGCTTTAAAATGAGGAACGAAATAGGTGGTTTTAAAGTAGCAAAAACGTTAAAAAAAATAAGTTGAGTGGGTAGAAAATTGCTCCTGTCTGAAGTGTATCGGACTCAAGCTATAAAATTTACACAGTTAACGTACTTAACTTATGAATAAATTAAAAATGTACTTCAATTTTTATTCAGTATACTGTATAAATAATCGAATGCAAGAGAAACCACTTTTACGTAATTTTAAACGGCCGCCACTTTGTTGCAGTATTAATATCATCCAGTTAACGTGTCTCAAATAAATTATTATGTAGACGACATCAACATTTGTCAGGGTCGTTAACAACTGCCAAAGAGCTCTTCCTGAGACTCGACAGCGAAGCAAAACTACTAGGGCTATAAATAAATGAAAACAAACAAGTTGGGTAAACAGACCTACGGTCATGTCAGAAGGGTTTTGTACCCAACTCCTCAGAAATGCAATCACCAGCAATGAATAACGTCAAGAAATATGTCAAAGAGATGTGCACCTTCAAAGGAAAATCCATTGTTTTTCTACTTTCAGCGGTCGCCATTTCGTTGCAACTCGACAAAAATCACTCAAATCATGAATTCTCAAAAATATTAATGTTATTGACCTTATTGGAAAATTTCAAGAAGATCAAGTCAAAACTGCAGTGACTGATTCGATGGAAAGTCCATAAAATACCAAAAATCATGTGTTATTGTTGCTGTAATTGGAGAAATTTCAAACGGCTATAACTTCCGTGTATATCATGCGATTTTCATTAAACTTACAAAGTTTAACGACCCTTAGTAGGACTACATAAATGTCGAATTTCTTTCAGTTTAAGGGCACCTATGCGATTTTATTGGGAAAAATGTGAAATTCGAATATCATACTATTATTAACAAAGTTGGGTGAATTTCGACTTCTAAGGTATTTGTTGTTGTTGTACTCATAAACACCTACCACTAATTTTTTTCAGATTTTCCGGATCACAGGTGTCCAATCGCGAGGGGGGCACACACATTTTTCGGGTATTTCCCCTCCCTGCGCATCCCTCGAAGAAGAAAGTGTCAAATTAAAACCTGTTTTGAAAAGTTCTCATCAAGACCTTTGATTTGATACCCATTTCGGCTACCTGTAATTAATTTTTTTTTTTTCGGGGGCCTCTCCCCTGTATGGGGAGACCCCCCTTAAATACCTTATAAAATTATTTGTAGCTGAACTTTGAAGAGAACACCACTTCACACCTGCATACAAAATTTGATGTTTCTAGCTTATGTAGTTTGCGAGAAAATGTGCTGTGACACACGGACGGGCGGACAGACGGACAGACTGGTCGCGAAACTAGTAGGGTTTTGTAAAATTATTTTACAAAACCCAAAAAAGCTCATGACCCAGTCGAGGACAAATACCTCAAACACCCAAAATATCACTTTTGGCGAACAAAGTATCGAAGATGTGAGTAAACTTGAGTGTCTAGGCTCTCAAATAACGAGATCCTTTAATGAAATAAGAAATATGCCGAACAATACAGTTCGCAAATAAAATGTTTTTTTTTTCAGTTTACGATTTTGAAGACCAGATGCGTGCACAGGAAAACAAAGCTGCAAGTATACAAATCTGTGATAAGACCTGTGTTAAGCTATGGGTGTGAAACATGGACCCTAACCAAAGTATCCGCAAACATATCGAATGCCTTCGAAAAGCGGGGCGAAGATAGATAGGGGTGAATGGTGAATTCAATACAACCATGAGCTCTATGAAATTTTTGAAGAGCCAGAGGTCTCAACGATAGTAAGGCTACGGAGGCTGCAACGGACGGAAACGGATACCCAAAAAGGCATTCGTTAGGAGGACTAAAGGCTTAAGACCAGTGGGGAAATCGAGGAAACGCTGGTCTGACTTGGTCGACGAAGACAGTTTATTGCTGCTAGGATTTCAAAATTGGATGACGTGGTCAATGAACCGAGACAGTTGAAGGCACTATTTGTAGGAAGCCAACGTTCGAGAGGGGCTTTACTGCTATGAAGAAGAAAAAATAGAAAGCCAATAAGGGAGAAAAATTTGTTGCGATCATACTCTGAATTCAAATGGCTTTAACTTAACTATTAACAGTGAAACTTAAAAGCTAAGGTAATCTAATATTGAATCCACCCAAATACAATATTTTGTCGGATTTATAGGTATTTTTGTAATTTTAAAGGGAAAATGGAAACTTCTGAGTCATACTATTATGTAGTAATCGAGCAGGCTGCATAGGCAAACTGCTCAAGTCACTTTCAAGAAAAAGAAAATGTCCGTTAAAGAATCGGATGGATAGGGTAGAACTAATTTGTCTTGATGAATAAGAAACAATACCACAACTAGGCAAAAGGTTGAATCAAAACTTGCTTCCAGACATGCATTCTATGTGACTCCTAGACGAAATATTTCACAAAGAATGTCTCAAAATCTAATTGACTTGGACAATCCAACGCCGAAAGTGAGACTCGAGCCTATCCATTCCAAAATCCTAACTGACATTAATGGAGATTCGAGGGTATTACTTTGGTAATCATAACGATAGCGAGTCGCATAATACTGCTTTCTCTCTAGATCTTGAAAAATCAAAAAAATGCAAAGCAACCCTTGTGTACGATGAATTCGCATGTTTGATGTTAAAACCAATCTACACAAAAATCAACCCAAAGATTACTCAGCTACAAAAAACAAGTTGGGTAGACAGACCTATGCTCATGTCAGAAGGGTTTTGTACTCAATTTACAAAATGCAGTAACCAGCAACGAATAAAATCAAGAAACATGTCAAAGACGATTTTATTGGAGAAAATGTGAAATTCGAGGATCATACTATTATTAACAAAGTTGACAGAATTTTGACATCTGAGGTATTTATTATTGTTATAGTCATAAATATCTTCCTTGATAATTTTTTCAGATTTTTTAGATCACGGGTGTCCATTCGCGAGGGAGGAAACATATTTTTCATATATTTCCCCACCTGTGCCCCCACTGAAGCAAAAACTGTCAGTTTAAGAACTGTTTTGAAAAGTTCTTAGAGAGAACTTTCAGTTGATATTCATATCGGCGACCTTTCATGTAATTTTATTTCAGGGGCCACTCCACTGTACTGTAATCATTGATTCATGGCCTATTTTTTCGAATCCTAGAAAAGTTACAAAGCACTTTTGCTAGGATCTCTCTCCTGCTCCTTCGACTTATGTACTCATCTTCATGATACCTATCATCCTAGCAAAGCTGTAGTGTCTAAGTCGGTAAAAAACGCATATGGCTCCATAGCCATATGTTTCCATAGGAATACAGGGCATGTTGTTCCATAGTAATACAGGAAAATTCAAATCGCTATAACTTCGTTAATTACTTTTCGATCTTTACGAAACTTTCAGGAAAGATCAACCTTATAAATAGTCATCTGTTTGCTATATTTTATTGAATTCAAGGGTACCGTTTGGATTTTATTCAAGAAAACATAAAATTGATAAATCGACTTCTCATGTATTTGTTGTTGTTGTACTCATTAAGGCCTACATTCATGATTTTTTCCGATTTTTCGGATATAAGGTGTCCCTGGTACCCCTGCCCTCCTCGGTACTCACAAGGCAATTTTAAGACTTGTTTTGAAAAGATCTCCTTGAGACCTTTCCAATGACACCCTACTCGACTACCAATGGTGAAATTTTTTTTTGAGGGGTCACCTCCCTATATGGGGAGACCCCCCCCCCCTTAAACCCCTTTGAAAAAATGTTCCACCCTTGAATTTTCAAGAAGTCACCACTTCTGACCTTTCCACAAAGTTTCATGGCTGTAGCCTGTATAGTTTCGGAGAAAAAGTGCTGTGACATACAGACGGACGGATGGACAGACAGACACAGGTCGTGATTGCAATAGGATTTTGTATTTTAGTACAACACCCTAAAAAAGGATATTATCTCATTAATTTTGAAGCAAAACATATAGACAAGTATAAATTGGTTCACTATGTGCAGTAAATTGCATTGTACATTTATCCAATTTTCTAGTATCTCATTCCATTTCCTGAAACTGCAGCCAACGTATTAGTAGAATGTGGACTGAACTTCATATCTCTAACGGTTTCTGAATTACTAAAATACGTGCAAATCGACTTATTTAATCACAGATCAAAACATTTAAAATTCCAATCTTGCGATCCAGACAATCACAAATTCGGCTCAGTATTATGAAACGTAACTGCATGTGCTGTTCGTTCAAGTTCATTATAAACCAAAAATTGCTTTTGTCGACCAAATTTTGAAAGATCCCAAACTGACACCACGTCATTTGTTGCGACTGTAACTATGTTTTCACATAAATGGGTGAGTCTAGTACCAGACATTCCAACGCACATGAACACAATAAAATTAATATATAAATACAAGATTTATAATTTTTCTTTATTGGAATGTATGCGGTACAGAGGCCTTATAATATAGTAGGTGTTCTGACAAAGTCATCTCACCATCGTTTGAACATTACTTAAAACTATGCATATTATCGTATTTCTATGAGATTATTACAATTAGCTAGAGGAAAATTTAGGCAAAAACCTCTACTGAACTTATATTAGCTTAACATAACTTAACTTTCTACTTATAACTAGCTAAAATCTATGAGGGTAGGTTACGGCCAAAAGATAGGTGGTTGCCAGTTGGCAAAGTCGCATTGCGGCGCGAGAGAAATGAAATAGATCTCATCGACGACAGCGAGTTGTGTGCTGGGCAACAATGGGAGAAAGATAAGGAATTTTGCGTGAGCACTTTTTGTGAACAGTTGTTTGAGTTCAAGTGAAAAATAGAAATTCCCCTGGATTTTCACGTCGCGTAAATTTTTAACGGCCTACAAATTGAAATTCTATTTACAGCCTAGCCGTAATCTAGGATTGAATGTGGATTCTCAACCACGATTATATCAGTTTCGCCAGCCATCATCTCAAGAAGTGCTTGAAGGCAGATTGTCTGCTTGTAGATGCCATTCCTAGTGACATTCGAGGTGGAATCAGGGAAATTTTCTTGTAGTGCAAAGGAAGTAATGAAATCAGCAAATATGAGTGATTCTTTACCCTTATCTGAACCTTTTTACGCATTTTTGTGAGTGTCGTTTGAACAGTTGAAGCCTTCTCAGAGAAATTCACTCTGACCCCATATACGGGTAGAATGCAATTGCGAAAATTCTTAGAGTGATTTTAACTGCATGGCGAAGCCTAGTTCTTTGTATGTGGTGATTTAACATTTTATTTTTGCAAATGCAAAAAGTCATAGTTGAGTAGATATCAGCCTTTTTGTTTCACATTATTCTTTCGTTATAATAATTGCGACCAGCTCCTGAGTGAGTTTAATTAAGATGGAAAAATTCGTCAATTATCAACATGTGTTGGCTAACATCTGAGTGAGAAGAAAAATACGGGTTTGAGGATTGCTAAAGGTTCAGCGTGGCAAAAAATAATGCTTCCATCCCGTGTTAAACTCAACTATAAAGTTTGAAATGTGAAACTTATATATCGCAATAACACAAATCTATATCAAACATTCTAAGACACGACGTTGTTAGTCACGATGAAAAATTGAATGATGATAACGGGGATGAAACAATAGAGAATTTTAGCAACAGCAGCAAGACAACGCACTGATTGTCAACTATGAATACATTCATTGCACGTTACACACCTTCAGAACGATTATCCCATCTCTCTACATACTACAATCTGCTATTTGCATCATTATTTAGCATAGGACTCATCAGACCCAAACGTAAACAGTGCTTTACAATTAGAATCTGAATTGCCCGCCTCGTTGGCTAGCCCCTCCGCTCATGAGCTAGCCATCGGGTGAACTATCCCCTTTTTAATTGTTATACGTTCTCTCGCAGGGCTGCTTAGCCTTCCACACCCGATATGGGCCCAGGTAGGGAAGGAATTTGATCCGATTAAGAGGGGTGCGTGGGGGCATCAACTCCACTTGGATGCCCCACTCTTATTTATGAGCCGTGCACAATGCACGCGGCTAACCGGTTATTCGACGTCGCATTTTCTGTTCGTAATCTCTTTCGGTAGGTAGCTTCGGCCATTGGCACATTTAACACCAACCAATCGGCTCCGCTTTTGACTACGGTCACCTTTCTAATTCGTGAGTGCGAAAATAATTTGTCGTGGGTTATGCGCTATGGGAAAAGGATCCGCCCCATAACACCGCAATGCTAACTTGTCAGCACATTCACGCATCTTCAGGTAAGACCAATCCAGCTGAGGGTTGATCTTTCGCTCGCTGAGGCAGCAGAACATTATTAATATCACTGAAAAGCACTATAATTATAACTAACGAAGTTAAGCCAAATGACATCTAAAGTATTTTTAGTTATAATAAAATTTTGTTTGAGGAATGCTGCTTGTCCTAAGTGAAAGAACTACATTGTTCTTTCACCCGAGCATTTTGGCTATCAATTTAATAGCACTTTTTCCGCTCGATGGACTTCAGCTGGTTCCAGCATATGGGCTGGTTCCATTAAAAATCTCGCAGTTTCGTTCGAGGTGACCGATAAACTCCTCAGGAGCTGCCACATCAGTCACCTCGGGGCAGCTCGACTGCGGGGTTCCAGGTGATCACGAACCCATATATATATATGTTGCAGCATGGCAGTGCTGCAAGCTCTATCGAGCAATAATTTCCACTAGTACGCAGTGGTGGCGAACTTATAATAAAATTTTGTTTGAGGAATGCTGCTTGTCCTAAGTGAAAGAACTACATTGTTCTTTCACCCGAGCATTTTGGCTATCAATTTAATAGCACTTTTTTGAAACTGCGAGATTTTTAATGGAACCAGCCCATATGCTGGAACCAGCTGAAGTCCATCGAGCGGAAAAAGTGCTATTAAATTGATAGCCAAAATGCTCGGGTGAAAGAACAATGTAGTTCTTTCACTTAGGACAAGCAGCATTCCTCAAACAAAATTTTATTATAAGTTCGCCACCACTGCGTACTAGTGGAAATTATTGCTCGATAGAGCTTGCAGCACTGCCATGCTGCAACATATATATATATGGGTTCGTGATCACCTGGAACCCCGCAGTCGAGCTGCCCCGAGGTGACTGATGTGGCAGCTCCTGAGGAGTTTATCGGTCACCTCGAACGAAACTGCGAGATTTTTAATGGAACCAGCCCATATGCTGGAACCAGCTGAAGTCCATCGAGCGGAAAAAGTGCTATTAAATTGATAGCCAAAATGCTCGTGGTGAAAGAACAATGTAGTTCTTTCACTTAGGACAAGCAGCATTCCTCAAACAAAATTTTATTATAAGTTCGCCACCACTGCGTACTAGTGGAAATTATTGCTCGATAGAGCTTGCAGCACTGCCATGCTGCAACATATATATATATGGGTTCGTGATCACCTGGAACCCCGCAGTCGAGCTGCCCCGAGGTGACTGATGTGGCAGCTCCTGAGGAGTTTATCGGTCACCTCGAACGAAACTGCGATATTTTTAGTTGTTTCGCTCACAGAAATTGAGAAAAGTACTGTTCATATATAAGAAAAAAGAGTAAGGGGCTGTTTATAAGGGTGGGCAATATAGTAATTTCTTTTTAAATGTTGTTATTTTGACACTGATAGCTGTTTCTCGCTCAAATAATGTCAGTGAGTCAGTATTAACCTTCGCCGGAACAAAATGAATTGATTTACGCTTAAAAAACGTTGGGAAATATTGAAATCAAACTGAGTGTCAATTTTTCTAAAAAAAATCATTTTTTCTGATGAGGCACATTTTTATCTCGGCGGCTGTGTGAACAAACAAAACTGCCGCATCTGGGGCTTGGGGAACTCACACGTGATTGTCGAGATGCCAATCTACCCTCAGCGAGTGATAGTATTGTGTGGATTCTGGAGTGGTGGCATCATTGGGCCGGTTTTCTTTAAAAATGAGGCTGGGAATTTGTTTTGGCTAACGGGGAGTAATAAAGAGGCATGGTAACTGACTTTTTATGGCCGGAGATTAAGGGTTTTGACTTGACAGACCTTTGGTTTCAACAGGATGGCGCACCATGCCATGCAGATCATCAAACAATCGATCTTTTGCCCACAAAATTCGGGAATCGTGTACTCAGCTGCCTTGGCGATGTCAAATGGCCGCTTTGAAGCTGTGATTTGTCACCGTTGGACTTCTATTTATGAGGTGCTGTGGAAGATCGATGTTATGCGGAGAATCCATAAACAGTTTAAGCACTGAAATTAAATATTCAACAAACCATTGCTCAATAATGTCTTGGAAAATTGGGCTGAGAGGATGGCTTACTGTCACGCGAGCCGTGATAGTCATATGAAAGGATTTGTATTTCAAAACGAACGAGAATGTTTGTTCCTGCGAATAAAGCCAAATATAAGAAAAAATTTGATTTTCGTTCATATGATTGCATTTTCATTTACTGACACATGTTCTTGAGATATTACTTAGGCAAAATTTAGGAATGACTTACGTTGCCGAAATAAAGACGGGACTACAAACTCATAATTTATGCTTAAGTTCGGGAAAATTAAGCAAAACTATACTGTCTAGGTTTATGGTAAGCCTACTTAGTTTCACACCCATATATTTTTGTTGTAATAACAGAAATGGCTGTAACTTCCCAAAATATTATACGGTTCTTTTGAGACCTGCAGAGTCTAACAATCCTTTGAAAATCAATCGAGATAGTGAATTTCCCTGAATTTAAGGGTACCCACATAATTAAGTCGGAGAAAACCTAAGGTAAAAGATTTTTCTTAAAAACAAGTTTTCATTTAAAAAAAACGACTAAAAATTAAATAAGCCGAACTAGAACTATGCTCATGTTACTAGGGCTTTGTGTTTAACCGACGATATGCAGACAAAAATAATAGCATTATTATAATTAAAACTTTTACGACTTCTACAACAAATACACACTCGCTTTAAAAGAAAAACCACTACTACTCTACATTATCCTGCCGTCATTTTGTGGCAATATTTTTTATATCATTGGCTGAATGAATGAATGAATAAAAATTTGGAGAAAATGAAATCAACTGTTTAGTCTCTGGTTCGATGGAAAGCACAAATGGCCCGATGGAAAGCTTAAATGGTAGAAAAATCGTACATTGTGTACATATTGTTTTTGTTAAAGTAGGATAAATTTCAAACAGCATTAAGTTTCGTAAATACAATTCGATTTCATCGAAAATAACAGAGTATAAACATCTTTAATGGACTACTCAAATACCAAATTTCAGTGAATTTAGTAGTACGCTTATGAATTTACTGGGAAAAATGTTATCTTTACATCTTCTACTATTATTATTAACAAAGTTGAGAGAATTTTAATTTTTAAGGTATTTGTTACTGTTGTACTCATAAGAACCTACCACATTGTTTTTGTCACCAACAAAATGTACGCTCTTACCAACAGTCAATAGCCTATATGTATTTCGAATGTTGAAAATGGGGAAAACAACAAATTTACTGAATGTTCTTATTTAAAATGGCTGCCAATTTGTCTTACGATTACTGATATCACTCAGTGAACGAATCCACGAACATATTCATGATCTTCATACATCCTGAAGTTTTCATACAAATCCTAACAAGCCCGTAGTGTCAGAGTCGATATATACTGTTCCATAGCCACGCATTGTTGTTGTTGGGATAAGAGAATATTCAAACTACCATAATTTTGTTAGACACTATTCGTCTCTTTTGAAATTTAAATAGCTGACTAGTCTTATAAGTAGTAATTTATGTGTTGAATTCCATTGAATTTAAGAATATCCTTATGATTTTATTCAAGAAAATGTAAAATTGATAAGTACACCCAACAAAGTTTAGCAAATTTCACCTTCTAAGGCTGAGGTTTCTTTATTGAACTTATAAGGATTCCTCCGTGATTTTTCAGATTTTTCTCGGTCCACAGGTGTCCAGCCACGAGGGGTGAGGGGCGGCACAGTATTTTCGTGTTATTCCGCTTCTTCTGCCTACCTCGTTCGAAATATTGCAGATTTAACAACGGATGTTAAAAGATCGCAGAACCCGGCTTGACGATGTTTGGTGAAAAAAAATTTAACGGGTCATATTCCAATATCGTGAAACCCCTTCTAAAATTCTTTGAAATTTACTTCGACCCTAAAATTTTCATCAACCGGAAATTTCTGAGCTGGTCATAAAATTTGATTACTTTAGCGTCCTGAAAAAAACTTGCTGTGACGAACGGACGTACGAGCAGTCAAATACCCAAATTAATAGAATATTGTGAATTTTTTAACATACCCTTTAAAAAAAAGGGTTATATAAAATTTATCATAATGTCAAGCTTTAGAAAAGCTCCTTCCTGAGAGACTCGTCATATAGGCGTACGTGGGTATATGTATATATCAATATATATATATATATATATATATATATATATATATATATATATATATATATATATATATATATATATATATATATATGTATGTATATATATATATATATCTATATATATATCTATATACATATATATATATATATATATATATATATATATATATATTTATCTTTATAAATACATACATATAATTATGCGTGCATGTATGTATATATGTATGTATGTATATATGTATGTATGTATATATTTGTACATATATATATATATATATATATATATATATGTATACATATATGTGTATATATATATATATATATGTATATATATATATATATATATATATATATATATATATATATATATATATATATATATATATACGAGGTGTGTTCAAAAAGTATCACGAATTTTGAATTTTCGCGGGTTACGTATATTCGAATTTCGATTTTTTTGTGGCGTTATGTTGGTACTCATGTCTGTCACTTATGCCGACAAGCTCGGCCATTTCGAATGTTCACTTAATTGGTGATAGCTGCTTTACTTGCACGTGTTTTCAATCGTCTTCGATTTTTACTTATTCAAAAAAATGGATCAGAGAACGTGTATCAAATTTTGTGTGAAAAACGAAATTAAGTGCGCGGATGCATTCCGAATGTTGACTGTGGCATACGGAGAAGCTACCTTGAACCGAAGCAACGTTTATCGGTGGTACAAAATGTTTTTAGAAGGCCAAGAAGATGTGAACGACGAAGAGCGTGCCGGACGCCCGAGCACTTCAACAACAGACGAAAAAATTAATGAAGTGGAGAAAATGGTATTGGCCAATCGTCGAATCACCGTTAGAGAAGTTGCTGAGGACCTAAACATATCGATTGGCTCGTGCCATTCGATTTTTATCAACGATTTGGGCAAGAGACGGGTCGCCGCGAAATTCGTACCAAAATTGCTCAATTGCGACCAAAAACAGCAACGCATGAACATTGCTAATGAGATGTTAAACTCTGTCCGCGACGAACCAAATTTGCTCCAGAGGGTCATAACTGGTGACGAATCGTGGGTTTATGGTTATGACGTGGAAACCAAAGCTCAATCAACTCAATGGAAGCTGCCGCATGAACCAAGACCGAAAAAAGCGCGCCAAGTTCGGTCGAATGTGAAAGTTTTGCTGACAGTTTTCTTCGATTGCAGGGGCGTGGTGCATCATGAGTTCTTGCCACAGGGAAGAACGGTCAATAAGGAATATTACCTGCAAGTTATGCGCAATTTGCGCGAAGCAATCTGCCAGAAACGCCCGGATTTGTGGGAGAGCAAAAATTGGCTTTTGCACCACGATAACGCCCCTGCTCACACATCGTTGCTTGTGCGCGACTTTTTGGCCAAAAACAACACACTAATGATGCCGCAGCCACCGTATTCCCCAGATCTGGCCCCCTGTGACTTTTTCTTGTTTCCTAAACTGAAGAGGCCCATGAAAGGACGACGTTACGCTACGCTTGACGAGATAAAGACGGCATCGAAGGAGGAGCTGAACAAGATTAAAAAAAATGATTTTTTGAAGTGCTTCGAAGATTGGAAAAACCGTTGGCACAAGTGTATAATATCTCATGGGGATTACTTTGAAGGGGACAAAATAGAGATTCATGAATAAATAAATAATTTTTGAAAAAAAAACAAAATTCGTGATATTTTTTGAACACACCTCGTATATATATATATATATATATATATATATATATATATATATATATATATATATATATATATATGTATATATATAAATACGTACATATGTACATATATATATATATATATATATATATATATATATATATATATATATACACAGTGGAAATCGTTTAGTAAGGCATCGGATACAAAGGCATATCGCTTAAAACGTCTCTTTCTATATGGTTGTTTGCGCCTACTTATCGGATACTGTAAAAATATATCGGTTACAGCAGTATCGTTTACAACGTAATATCGCCTACAACGTCCATATTTTGTGGTCCCTATATTGAACTTTATCGGATACCAAAGCAGCAACGTGCTATTTTTTACAATTTTCTTGGAATTCTCGAATGTTTTGATATTCCCGCTACTAGTCATTGTCCGTTTTTTGTCTTCCACTTTGCTCCAATCTTGGAACAAAGTACAAGCTCCAGTCGTGCATATGCTTTGCGTGTTTTGTCATCATTATTTTGCTAAAGTATTGTGAAGTATGGCACATCGTAAAGTATTCTCGATGGAGGAAAACACTCACATCTTCTGGCGTTTGGAGGCAGGAGACTCGAAACGCCGAACTCGCCAAAGACCTGGGGGTAAGCCACAACACTATAATTTCCATTAAAAAAAATCGAGAGGTGATAGAGAACTCATTTAATGAGGGATGTTCAAATAATAAAAAAGCTAGAGGCAGTAAACAGGCGGACATTGAAGAAGCACTTTTAACGTGGTTTAAGCAACAAAGAACGAACAATATCCCAATGAACGGGCCAATTCTACAGAACATAGCGAATGCGTTCGCTCATATGATGGGGAAAGATGCTACGATTTCGACGGCATGGATACAGCGATTTTGGAAAATCCATAACATAGTGTTTTGGAAAATTTGCGGTGAGTCTGAAAGTATTTCCACGGATGTGACAGACACGTGGATAGAAACTGTATTCCCGGAATTTATAAAAGGGTACGAAGATGATGAAATCTTTAATGCAGATGAGATTTAAATTAACACCAGATTGAGCGATGCAATTTAAAGGAGAAAAGTACAGTGGTGGAAAATTATCTAAAGAAAGGATTACAGTCATGGTTGCAGCCAATATGAGCGGCACAATAAAAAGAAAACTTTTAGTGGTTGGTAAATTCGCAAAGCCTAGGTGCTTGAAAAATGTGAAAATTTTACCAGTGGACTACAAAAGTAACAAAAATGCATGGATGACGAGAGAATTATTTGCAGCCTGGTTAACAGAATGGGACAATGAATTAAGATTAAACAAGTTGGGTAAACAGACCTACGCTCATGTCAGAAGGGTTTTGTATTCAATTTACAAACTGCAGTCACCAAATCGAATCAAATCAAAAAACATCTCAAAGACGATTTTATTGGAGAAAATATGAAATACGAAGATCATACTATTATCAACAAAGTTGAACAAATTTCGACTTCTGAAGTTTTGCTATTGTTATACTCATTTATATCTCCCTTGATAATTATTTCAGATGTCCATCCGCGACGGAGGAAACACATTTTTCATGTATTTCCCCCCTGAGTCCCACTGAAGCAAAAACTGACAGTTTAACAACTGTTTTGAAAAGCTCCCATGAAAACTTTTATTTCATACTCACATCGGCTACGTTTGATGAATTTTTTTCAGGGGCCACTCTCCTGTACTGTTATCATCGATTAATGGCCAATTTTTTCGAATCCTAGAATGGTTACAAAGCCCATTTGCTAGAAGCTCTCTCCCACCTCCTTGACTTGTTTCACTTATGAGCATTAATTGTAGGTACTCATTATCAGTCATTCAGTAAATTGAATCAAGTGTTCAAAGCATGCACCTTAAACGTTGAAGTTGGGAAAAAATAACTCAAAATTATTCAATCTTCGCACTTAAAACAGCCACTATTTTGTTTTACGATTACTGATACCACTATTCTCAAAGATATACATGACACCTATCATTCCTGAAATTTTCATGCAAACCCTAGCAAAACTGTAGTGTCTGAGTCGGTAAAAAGCGGATGTTGTTCCATAGCCATATGTTGCCATAGTAATAAATGCACCGCATATTTTTCCATAGTAATACTGGAAAATTCAAACCGCTATAACTTCGCTAAATATGACTCAATCTATATGAAACTTTCAGTATTGATGAATCTTACAAATAGTCATCTGCGTACTGAATTTCATTGAATTTAAGGGTACCGTTAAGATTTTATTCAAGAAAACATAAAATCGATAAATCATACTATTACTAACAAAGTTGAGTGAATTGCGACTTCTCACGCATTTGTTGTTGTTGTACACACCAAGGCCAACATTCCTGTTTTTTTTCAGATTTTTCGGATCACAGGTGTCCAATCGCGAGGGGGGGGGGGCACAAATTTTTCGTGTACTTCCCCTCCCTGTGCGCCCCTCGAAGCAAACTTTGCCAAACTAAGACCTGTTTTGGAAAGTTCTCATCAAGACCTTTCATTTGATACCCATATCGGCTACCTTCAATGAAATTTTTTTTTTCGGGGGTCACTCCCCTGTATGGGGAGACCCCCCTTAAATACCTTATAAAATTTTTTTGTAGTTGAACTTTGAAGAGAACATCACTTTACACCTACATACAAAATTTGATGTTTCTATCTTAAGTGGTTTCCGAGAAAAACTGCTGTGACACACGGACGGACGGACGGACAGACGGACAGACGGACAGACAGGACGCGATTTTAGTAGGGTTTTGTAAAATTATTTTACAAAACCCTGAAAAGAAGAAAATTCCCCTTTTTGTTGACAACTGTCCAGTGCATGATAACATATCTTTAAAAGCCATCAATTAGTGTTTTTACCCCCAAATAATACTGCACTCCTCCAGCCAATGGATCAAGGGGTGATAAAGCTACTCAAGACAAATTACCGGAAGCAGATTGTTTTAAAATTAATTCATGATCATGAAAATAATGCAACCGGAACAAAACTTGACGTGTTAGACGGGATTTTGATGTTGGACAAGTCATGGACTGAAGTTTCATCTGTAGCGATTGCTAACTGTTTCAAACATGGAAGATGGCAAAGAGACAAGTCACCATTGAAGGGCACAGAAAGAAGTGAAACCCTGGTCGAATGGGCTGAGAAGCTCGATCTAGAAATTCCAGAGAATACAATCAATGAGTTTGAGGATGTCGATAATGAAGTCTACGAATCTACCAATGTAACAGATGAAGAAATCGTAGCAAACGCGATGGCAATAGGTATGAATGTCTAAGATTTGGTTTCATTTAGATTGCATAAATATTATGTATAGTTTTGTCCTTTTAGAGAATCCAATGGTCGAATCTGATCCAGATGAGGCAGACGAGAACTCCGAGGTCCACATTTTACCTAACTTAAGCCATGCTTGTGCCGCCTTAGAGACGTTGTCGACATTTATATCTTTGAACGACATCACAGATGATATCACAAAATGCAATATCTTTTCATTGGGAAAAAAATTACAACTTCGAAAACATTCAAGAAAAACACAGAAAACAATTATAGATTATTTCCAAAAAATATAAAAATATGTTTGTGAAATATTATGTTCTTTAGTATTTACATATATTTTTTTAATACATCTTAAAACATATGTATGTATACATCTATTATAGTTGATTATTTTATTTTTCATTTTTGTTAGAGGATTTAGAAATATTGGATAGAAAGTCGATCGGTTATAAAGGCGAAAAAGGTATGGTTCATTGGAGGACATTATAAGCGATATATATATATATATATATATATATATATATAGGGTCTGAATAATTTGTAACCGGACTGACCTCAGAAAATTTTTTATTGGCAATATATGTACAATTTTTCTTTAGAAATAGTCCCCATTGGAGTCGATAACATGCTGATACCGGATTTTTCAATCCCCGAACGCTCTCTGCAAGTCGGCAACCTCGATGCTGTTTAGAGCCCTCGCCTTAGCACGTTAAACGTTTTCCTGAGTCCCGAACCGCGTCCCCTTAAGGTGTCTCTTGATCTTGGCGAACAGAAAAAAGTCCGCTGGTACTATGCCCGGGCTGTAAGGTGGCTGTGGGAACGTTGCCTTCGACTGTTTGGCCAGCTGCTCGGTGACGAGCAGGCAGGTGTGCGACGGAGCATTGTCGTGATGGAGGATCCACGAATCGGCAATCTCCGGACGGACTCGGCGAACCCGGGTGGTTAGTCGACGGAGCACCTCCCTGTAGTACTGGCCGTTTACAGTTTGGCCGGGTGGCACAAACTCTTTGTGAACAATGCCTTTCACGTCAAAGAAAGCAATGAGCATCGACTTCACCTTCGATTTGCTCATGCGCGCTTTTTTTGGTCTTGGGGACGCCGGTGTGTGCCACTCCGAACTCTGCCGCTTCGTCTCAGGATCGTATTCGAAAACCCACGTCTCATCTCCTGTAATAACGTGGTTAAAAAACTCTGGTTCGGTTGCTCCAATTTACGCTCTATTTTCACTCCGACGACGTAACTGAACACGCACTCCGCTCTCGCTCGATGCTATCTCTCCAAGCACTTAGAGGTAACTGCTGCAGGCCGGTTCCCTTTACCTAGACCCCCACCACCACTACAGCACCAGATACCAGTTAGCAGACGCTTTGACGGCGCGGGCAGGCTCAGTCCGGTTACTTACTATACAGACCCGGTACATATATATATATATATATATATATATATATATATATATATATATATATATATATATATATATATACATATATATATATATATATATATATATATATATATATATATATATATATACACACATATATATATATATATATATATATATATATATATATATATATATATATATATATACATATATATATCAAATTAATTGAATAAGAAACAGCTAAGTTACAGCCGACTGCATCTTTAATAATGACAACAACATTAACAAGTGATACTAGGGAGATACACACGTTTGCAACGGACATAGACACTACAAATATATAGGAATTGTGATAAAAATGTTAGAAATGGATTGTAATATTGATGTGTTAGCATGACTAATCAAACGACGTTGTCAAAATACTTGAAACAAAATGGCGGCGAATTTAAAAACCTCATAACCAGGATTTAATTTTTCGAACTAAATTTATGGTATTTGTATAACAGTCAAGTTTGGATATGCAGAACATATTGTTTGATTTACTTATTGTTTCACCAAACCCTTCTGGGAGGAGCACTCTCCTGCTACTTCAACTTGTTTACGAATCAAATAATGTGTCCAAGAAATCAAAAGTGGAGTGATTATAAATGGAAGAAATGAACTCAAAACAGTAAGAGTATTTATTTTTGCAAGCACACATTGTATTAATGCGTGAGGTGAATCACAAAGTTCAGTGGAGAGATAATTAGCAGCATCAAGCAGTAATCCTCCACCACACATTTGGGGTTAACGTCGCAGTTCCTGGAGAAAACAATATTATACGGGAAAGATTCCAAACAATATACATATTTATATATATCACTTTTCAACCAAGTCTCCAGTAAGCAAATAATATTGTTATTGGCATGTATAGTATATACAAAATATTATGGCAATACAATTTTATCCGTTTAGAGGGCTAGAAGTTTTAATTAAGTAAAGCCCTAGAAACTACAGCAATAATCAGTTTGAAGAAGGCCACTAAATGATGAGGAATACTTTCTTTAGTTAGCTTCACATAATCTGAAACAGGAAACTTTACGCTTCATATGATTTCTTACCATATTAACAGAGGTATTATAAACAATAGAGCGTGATATTGACAATTTCACCTCGGATTCCGTTACGGCCATGGAATGTGATGCCCAAACAGTAAATCTCAACGTCAAGATTTGGATGTGGACTGTTGTGCTATTGATTATTGTTGTATATTGCAGTATATCAACCATAATATAAATACCTGTAATGGCTTGAAATTGGAAGATATATGTTGCCACTGGTATACATACAGAGCATTAAAATACATGGAAAGCCACCAGACTGCCCAAAGTATTTCCCAGGCTAAATGAACACACACATATTTTTTTTTGTGGTAGGGAGGTGAAGGCATTTACGGCCGCCGAGTCTGGCAGTGTGGGACTCCCATGGAGGATACCCTTGGACTACCCACTAAACACCTCCCCTGTCAATCTGAGAACCTAGCCTGGAACCGTTTGACACATTACTTCGGGCCAGGTCTCGTTTTGTTACGCCGTGGGGCGCCTTCAAGCTGGGGAGTCCCTTTCCTAGCGGGAGGGGACAGGGGAAGAGGAAATGCCAGAAGAGTGATCTCTCAGCCCCAGCGCCTCCGGCTGCTGTGAGTCCCTTTCATATTTTAGGACTGCCCGAGCATAATGTGCCACTTGGTCCCATTTGTCAACCAATTCGAGCATCACCGCAACTATATTATCCGGGGTGAGCTCTCCTGTCTCCCTGTAGAGTTCCCTTCGCAGCTTGACCCATTTTGTACACGCAAAAAATGTGTGAGGGGCATTGTCCTCCTCTCCTGGGCAAAACCGCCAATCGGGAGACCGTGACTTACCGATCTTGTGCAGGTAAGACTGAAAACACCCGTGCCCGCTCAAAAGCTAGGTCAGATAGAAGTCAGTCTCACCATGCCTTCGATTTAGCCACGGTCTCACGTCCGAAATGAGGCGCGCAGTCCACCTTCCCTTCGTGCAATTCCCCCAAGACTGCTGCCAATCGTTGAGCGAGCGTTGTCTCTCCTCGCGGACAACTATCTCCCTCACATCCTCGTTTCGGCGCAGGTAAATAGCGCGGCGCTCTCTAGCAAGGAGGGCGACAGGTATCACGCCTGCAATCACTCTCACCGCCGAGTCGGAGACTGTTGGATACGAAGATGCAATTCTCAGTGCTCCTCTTCTCTGTACCTGTGCCAATCGTTTTCGGTATACCTCCTTGCTGAGAGCGTCGCCCCATACCTCTGCTCCGTATAGTAGCACTGACCCTACAGCCCTCATCAAGAAGCGTCTTCTTGATGGGCTGGGTCCCCCTACGTTGGCCATAAGTTGACTCAGGGCCGATATTCCCGAAGCAGCCTTCTCAGCCGTTGCCCTGATTTGCTCAGAGAAACTCATCTTCGAGTCGACCAGTAGCCCCAGGTACTTCACCGCTGGCTTTGATTCGATTTGTTTGTCTCCAATACTGATTATCCTTACTCAAGGGATTCTCTTTTTTGTCAAGATGACCACTTCGGTTTTCTCCAGTGCTAAACTGAGCCCGCGAGCAGTCATCCAGTCCCTCACTCGGCGCATTAGCATACCTAGCCTAAGTTGCGCTTGTTCAACGGTGCGTCCGGCGACCAGAGCCACAACATCATCCGCATGGCCGACCAAGCGCGACTCATCTGGCATCTCAAGTCTCAGCAGCCCGTCGTAAGACACGTTCCACAGGTCCGGACCAAGGATAGATCCCTGGGCAACACCCGATGTGATTTCCATCCTTCGTTGGCCCTGTGTCGTGTCGTAGAGCAGGTTTCGGTCCTTTAGGTAGTTCCTCAAAAGCCGCATTAGATATTCTGGAACTTGAAAAGAGTTTTCCAGCGTGTCCAGAATATCCACCCATCTAGCGGAGTTGAAGGCATTAATGACGTCGAGTGTCACCAACACACACATATAGGGCATATTGAAATGGATTGCCAAATATCAGCTGATGAAATTCATCCCCAATTTTTTGGGTAAAGTAGCAATATTTTGAGTGAACATTGTTAGAAGATATCATAGGGTAGCCAAACTACAAGATTTGGCAAGATAGCCAGAAAGATGCCCTGGCAATGGCAGCAAATTGGAAGAAAACATTTGCACAGGAACATTTAACTTCAATAAATGAGTTATATTTCATCCTTTGAATTGACGAACCATTGACTGGATGGTAGGAGATTTTGAAAGTAACTAAGAAGTAAGGAATACTACGCTCACCACATTTCAATCATTGTTAAGCCCGGAAGTTTCCGGTCATGTGCTGAATCAGGAAATCATTTCAACGTCTTAAAAAATATCACAATGCTACGGGCTGGGAAGAGCGGAAGAGCTTCTCGATACGTTATCGATATATTTTTCTCATTTATTGTATTTTTCCAATAAAATATATGCTTTTATAAATGAATCTTAAGACAATTTTATGTTTCAAATGACATGAATGCTCCATCCCTTCAATTGCCCATGTCTTAATCATCCTGTCATCATTTAAGATATAATATCGATTCATCTTTTGCCTACTTAAATTGCCATGAATGAAATAAAAAACTAAGCTGAAGAAAATGAGTTACATTGAAGGCTTGAATGAAGTAAAAAACCAAACTGAAGGAAATGAGTTACATCGAAGGCTTGATTGACAAATTGGAGTTTCCTTAGTAAGCTACAAGTATTTTGAATGATATAACCTGCAGTTGAGCTATCTCATCACAAAACGTGTTATTTTATATCAACGAAACCGACGATTTTCTTTGAAATACTTAAGTGTCTTATTTTTTAAATGTTGCTTCAATAAAACATTGGAGTGTTTCAAATTTTTTCATTTATTTATTCATTCATCTTTATTTAAAAAGATAGAACCCAATTAGAAAGAAGAAAAATATTTATAGCCTAGATATACAGACGTTGTTTCATTTTTCAATTCGAAATAGGAAAAGATTCCAGCTAAACGTCATCGTGTCTGTGCAGAATCCGCAACAATGGAGAGTGTTAAAAAGTGCACTATGGAGAAACTGAACATTAAAGACATCTGACCTTTGTCATGTAAATGTATACTCGTACTATATTTGTAGAGAATAAATCAATTGCAATCAGAACTCGAACTTGTTTGGTCGTGTCACGCTTAACATAACGTTGGCAACGAGGGTAAAAAAAATAATTACGGATTTTACCAGTGCAATGTGTTGGAAGTGGAATAAGCAGTTTACGATGAACGCAGAACAATTTAATACGTTTATGGGAGCCTTTCAATCATTAAAACAGGGATTGACGATTACGAACACCTCGAGACAACGAGACGACAGCACTCCGGAAATCAATCCAGCATACGAATTGCAGAGCATCATGAGGGAATTTAAGTACAGAAAATTCAACACCCACATACAAGCCGCCACATTTATAGACTATTTTGAGGCACAACGTCGAATGTGGGGCCTCGATAATTCAACAAATAGTGCCTACGTTGCCGCAAAACGTGGGTTATTTTTGTCGTGTCTCAAGCCTGGAACTTTTCACGAGCTTAAAGTTGCCTTTGCCGACGTTAGTGCAGAATTTGAGAAGCAGACATATGACGCCATTAAAGAAAAATTTTTGCGTCGATTCCAAATATGTACAACACGATTTGAGGCGTTGACAAATTTCTGGAACAGCATTCGATGCTCCGATCGGAATTTTGAGTAGTACGCACATCAGCTTAAAGAATAAAGCTGAGATTGCGGCTACGATAGTGACATGCTCGATCGACAATTGCGTGATCGCTTTGCAACGGGATTGCATCATAAACGACTCGAAATAGAATTAAAACAACGCTGGCTGAACCTTAAATGAAAAAAACAGTGAAGCTTTAGATGTGGAAGTAAGATTTGCCGAAGTGTTCGCTGTGGCTCAAGCGCGAGAGGCAGCAGAAAAAGACGATGACACTAGTGGTTGTAAATCGGCGAAATGCATTCAAGACTCGGCAAAACGTAAATAGTTGGAAAACTTCAAAATAACCAGTGTTGACGGCGCGGTAAGCCAAAAATGCATAAACAGTGACGCGTAGAAAATCACAATTGCGAAGAGTGCGGTATCCGAGGACATTTTGGATCCTGCTGCATCAAACGTGGTCGACCTCAATTTAGTAATACAAGTGCACACACACATGCCAATACACACGAAACCGAAACAGCTTCCAGAAGAAAGAACTTTTTAAAATGAGCAAAACAAACAGCTCCGACGACGAAGCGGAATCCAACGCAATATTCTACGTTAGTTAGGGGAAAACAACATTAAATGCACGATGTATTGGGATCCAGGGGCAGTACACTCGATTATAAGCACAGCTTTGTGGAAGAGAATCGAATCACCACCACTGTCAAAGGGCCTCACACTGAAAGCATACGGAAACTTCAAACTTGGAACTATTGGTAAAAAGTTTATGACCGTGTAACTGCAAAATACGACAGCTACCCACCCGGTGGTTATATTGGACAACACAGAACCGTTGCTATTTTGTTTACCGTGGAGTAAAGCGTTCGGTATGCAATTTTCATCTGCGGTGTACACGCTGTAGGAATCCAAGCATCAAAAGAAATACAACAACGATAACCTTGATCGAGAATTATCCAAAATAATTCAGGAAAATAAAATCCTTTTTGAGAGTTCACTCAGTAAGATTAAAAGTTATCAAATTAAAATTCATTTAAAACCTAACGCGAAGCCTATACATGTGCTGGTGCGTCCAAGAAAATTCGGTTTACAAAAAAATGTAGAAGCTGAACTCGACAGACTTACAGAAAAAGGGATGATTTCACACGTGGAACATAACAATACACCGCTAGAAAGGGCAGCACCCACAGTAAATGTCGTAAAGAAAGATGCTACAATTAGAATTTGCAGTGACTTTCGAACAACACTTAATCCCGCACTAGTAACAGAAAGGCATCGAGTCCTACTTTTTGATCAGCTGACACACACATTATCCCAACTCAAGGAAATCCGTAGTCACTTTGACTTACAGAGGTTATAACCGTCTTCCTGTTGGCATCGTAAATACCCCGGCTAGTTTTCAACGGTATTTGAAAAACTTACTACAAGGGATACCCAACGTTGTGGTATAATTTGACGATATCGCCATCACGGGCAAGGACAATCGCACGCATTTGGTAAACATAAAAGAGGTTTTACGACGACTACACGCAGCAGGCTTTTGAGTAAAACTGAGTAAATGCACGTTTATGCAACGGTTAATCGAATATTTGGGATATATAATCAGTACAGAAGGTATACGACCGTCACAATCCAAATTGGCAGTGATTGCACCAACCAACGTAAACGAGCTCAAATCTAACCTGCACGAATCGTGTGCAAATCTTCACTTATTAACAAGAACAGGATAACAATGGAGGTGGAGTCCTGCGGAAGTACGGACATTCGAGTACATGAAGCAAAAGGTGGTTTAAGCTAATATTATCCTGTCGTACGGCCTTAACCGCCAACTATACGTAGCATATGATGCATCTGAAAAAGGAGTAGGAGCTGTCTTATTTCATAAAACTAGTGTGCAAAATGAGGAGCCTATTGCCTTTGCTTCTCGCAAACTTACTAACACCGAGCAAAAATATTCTGTGGTCAATCGCGAAGCCTTAGCAATATTTTTCGCGGTAAGTAAATTTGACCAGTTTTTAAAAGGTACTACGTTCCCACTAATCACAGACCATAAACCGTTACATAATTTGTTTGGCGAAAATCGGAATCTGCCAAAATTGGTCAATAGCCAACTGATGCGGTGAGTGCTCTACGTCGGATCGTATAACTACAACATAGAATATAGAAGAGGAGCTAACAACGTTATTGTAGATTGTTTATCACGACTTCTGAATAATGACGAACGGGCAGGCAGAGAATAGCAGCGGATTAACAGGATATCCGAGGAATTACTAAGTAGTAAGTGCGACGATATACAACGATCAGAAAAGATTTAATAGAAAGCAACAAAAACCGACCCAGTGCTACGAAAAATATTATGGCTAGTACGATCATGAACGAGCTTAAAACGTACTACGACAAAAAATACGAAATCGCTACAACCGACAACATTCTAACCTGGCAGGGTAGTCTAATCATACTAACAAACTTCGCCAACCCATGCTAGGACGTCTATGCATTGGACATCCGGGAATAGTTGCTATACGTGCAATAGTCCATTTTTATGTCTGGTGGCCACTTATAAATGCCGACATCGACACATTTGTAAAAAAAATGCAGGCCATCCCAGGAACAAAGGCCACCATGCATTGAACTTCCAGTGTTTTTGTGGACTATACCGGAACGACGATGGCAACGAATCCATGTAGACTTTGCTGGACCGTACGAGGATCAGCAGTGGCTCGTTGTATTTGATGGCCTTTCAAAATGGGTCGATATCCAACTTTTCAAAGAAACAAGAGCAGAACATCTATGTGATACACTACATGAGATTTTTACCATGTTTGGACTACCGCAAATCATTGTATTGGATATCGGACCACAATTTCTATCCGAAAAGTCTCAAAGTTCTATCCGAAAAGTCTCAAAGTCACCATACCATCCCAGGGTCAATGGGCTCGCTGAGCGTTTTGTTCAAACTTTTAAAACAAGAACAAGAGCCAGTAAAAATGAAAAAATAATACTGTATTATAAATTAGTTCTGTGGCGGTTATATTATATTAAATTCAAAATAACTTAAAAATTTTCATTCGATTCATAAAATATACTTTACATAAAAATACTTTATTTTTGACACATTAAACAAATAATGTAAATCTAGTTACCTTTATTGTTTTTGGAATTGTATATATAGATTTTAAATTAATGAAGTAAGTTCAGTAAGTTCAGTTCATTCAACGAATTCAGTTCTTTCTCAAATATTGTATTGAGAAAGTTAATTAATAAATATAATTTAATTTGTTTAGTTCGTTCTATAATATTGTAGTGTTTGAATTTATAATAAAATATTATTCAATACATAATCTTTCTAATTGTAGAAAGAAAAGCTTATGCTTATAATCACAAACCAACTACAAAGAACGAACAATTGGTGACCCCGATAAGGCACAAGCGCCTCTTATTGAAAATCCAGTTCTTATTCAACACGTGGACTTGCAACGGAAGTCGTCGTAACCTTTAAGAAGGACGAGCAGTACCACGCTATCTAAGCCCAAGCTGCTATTGCGAATATAAAAAAATGAACAGAAGCAAACTGTCGAAGCTATAGCTGAGAGCGTTCTCTCTTCGGTAAAGTCAGATATTGTAGGAGGTAATTTAGAATCAAAGGAAAGTCCTGTTGGTGTCAGTGCTACACTACGCGAACGGGAGAACCACACCAATCTCTCTGCTATCAATAATTCTATACAAGGAATCAACACAACAGTCTCAGATTTGGCAATCATCACTGAGAATTCGGCACTGAATGACAGTGGCAAAGGCAAGCTAGTTATATTCAAGACCTCCAGACTAGAATTTTTTTTAGAAGAAATTGTGAGATTTCCTCGCAAAAGCTGCGGTTCGCGTGTCGTGGAAGATCGAATTGCGAAGAAAATGAAGGAATCTGATTTTTCGTGGCGATTGAGTCGGTTTGTGCGATTGACTCACACCTTGATAGATGAAAATTCTTGTATCAATTACGAGCGACGGTAGAAATATTATTTCGTTAGAGCAGAAAAACAAGGGAAATTGTCCAACCACGATTTCATTTGCAATTTTCGCCAATTGGTGGAACATTTACGGTCGTGTGTCCGCCCGCCCGCCAGCGAAACGCAAATTAGAATTGTGAGCGATTTCGAATCTAGTTATAGCATCCAGACAGAGCCTTAAGAGCAAAGCAAAACAATCATCAAATCAGCAGGCAGCCATTGATTTAGTACCGCGAATAAACCGAGAACAGGCGGAAAACGGCGAAAAGTTCCAGCAGAAAATTCCAATCGGCGAACTCGTAAGACATCGAAAGTGGAAAACGACGAGCGAGGAGTGAATATCCAAGAAGGAATTTAAGTAAGAGAATTTATGTACAACATTACATTCTACACACATTCACACATATATACCAGAATTTTTAAATATTTCAAATATTTCTAAATGTTTTTTAAAAAAAATTTTTAAAACTGTAAATTTTAACGATTAGATCGCAGATTAAGGGTTGGATATATCCTGTGACAGGGGGGATATATTCAGCGTAGCGCACACAGAACCCTTAGGGATTTATTTTTGCAGGAATATTTATATCATTATAAATTAAATTATGTCTCAAGATAACTTTCATGATGCGAGTCCTTCAGGGGATTCTACAGTAAATGCTGTAGCAGTGAAACTACCTTCATTTTGGAAGGAGTTTCCTGAAATATGGTTTAAGCGTTTGGAGGCTCAATTCGCTCTGGCTGGGATTACGACAGAGTTGACTAAATTCAATTATGTTCTGGTAGCTCTTGATCCTGAAGCAATTAGGACAGTTACTGATCTAGTGGATAATTCTTCATCCACTACTCCCTACACAAATTTAAAAGAAGCTTTAATTTCGAGATTTTCAGCAAGTGAGAATAAGATATTAAGTCAATTAATTTCGAACCTCACTTTAGGAGATAGTCAGCCCTCACAACTTCTTCGTGAGATGAAACAACTTGGAGGGGGGGGGATAAAGTTGGAGATGATCTTTTAAGATCATTATGGCTTCAAAAACTACCGGAAAACATGCAAGTAATATTAGCATGTAACCGGTCCAGCTCTTTGAATAATCTGGCATCAAGTGCTGATAAAATTTTTGAAGTTTCAAATAGACCATCAGTATTTTCATTTGCAAATTCCTCCAAATCAGAACCTAACGTTCAACAACAAATTGCAGAGTTGAAAAATCAAATTGCAGAACTTACTAAGGCTGTTGGATAATCATTAAGATTCAGAAGTCCAAGAAAGAATGATGGCCAGTTTCAAGGTTTCCGTTCACATAGTTCATCCAACAGACGCTCAAAAGATAGAGGATTTTGTTGGTATCATGCTAAATTTGGTGTCAATGCACATAAGTGTATTGAGCAAATTTATTAACAAAAATTCTAAGGAGACTTTCAATAATTCGAAAAACTAAATCCTCTCTTAAGTGGTATTTCATCTAGCCGCCTTTTAATTCTCGATCATTCTTCAAAGAAGAATTTTTTAATCGATACAGGTGCGGAAATTTCCGTGATTCTGAAATCAAATAACTTGAAATTAATTCCATCTGGATTTAAACTTTCTGCTGCTAATGCATCTTCCATTGATACATATGACGGAAAGTTATTAACATTAAATTTGGGACTTAGAAGAGATTTTTCATGGCACTTTATAATTGCCGACACTACACGTCCCATTATCGGAGCAGATCTCCTTGGTCATTTCAGTCTTTTAGTAGATGGAGCTAATAAAGCTTTAATTGACCCAGTTACCAATCTTAAATCAATAACATCTATTTCTAAGGAAGATTATTCAAATTTATCAATTCACGTTCAATCGGATATTGATCCTCATATTAAAGAATTATTAATTAAATTCAAGTCGATTACCTTAGAATCTGATTTCACTAACGTTCCAGTACATAATATTAAACATAAAATTGTTACTTCTGGATCTCCAATCATGTCCAAACCTAGACGTTTAGCTCCGGACAGATTGGAGTCAGCTTAAAAAAGAATTTAACTTTCTTCTGGAACAAGGCATCTGCCGTCCTTCAGACAGCAAATTGCCTTCACCATTACACATGGTAAAAAAAAGTAATGGTGAATTGCGTCCTTGTGGAGACTACAGACGTTTAAATGCCATAACCGTTCCAGATCGATATCCTATTCCTAATATTCAGGATATTACTCATTTTCTGACCAATTGTAAAACATTTTCAACTTTAGATCTTACCAAGGCATACCATCAAATTCCAGTCGAACCCGAAGATATTCCAAAAACAGCTATATGCACACCATTTGGACTCTTTGAGTTTACCTGAATGACCTTTGCACTATGCAATGCAGCGCAAACTTTCCAGCGATTTATTAATTCTGTATTGAAAGATCTAAATTTTTGTTTTGTATATCTGGACTACATCCTGATTGCATCTAAATCAGTTTCTGAGCATTTAGTTCATTTGGAAATTATTTTTGAAAGATTACAAGAACATGGTCTAATAATTAACATTAACAAATGTAAATTTTTACAGACTGAGATAAAATTTCTTGGTCATTTCATTTCGTCTGAAGGCATTCGTCCAGCTCCAGACAAGTGTCAAGATATTCTTCAATTCGAATTGCCTGAGACTATTTTAGAACTTAGACGATTTTTAGGCATGATAAATTTTTATCGTCGTTTCTTGCCCAATGCAGCTCAACATCATGCATTGCTTAACAGTTATCTAAAAGGACCTAAAAAGTCTGACAAAAGAAAAATTAACTGGACTCTTTTAATTTTTCAAAACAACAATTATTCGAAGCAGCAGTATTAGCTTTTCCTAACATGAATGCTCCGTTAGCAATTTTTGTCGACGTTTCAGATATTGCCATTGGTGCTGCACTTCAACAACGCATAAATGATGACTGGCAACCCTTAGGTTTCTTCTCTAAGAAACTCAATCAAGCTCAAAAAAATTATAGTACTTATGACCGTGAATTGTTGGCGGTTTACCAAGCAGTAAAATATTATAGATTTTACATTGAAGGTCGTTCTTTCACGCTGTTCACAGATCACAAGCCATTTATATATTCATTTCGGCAAAACCCAGCTAAAGCTTCTCCAAGGCAACTACGTCAACTAACATTTATTAGTGAGTTTACTACAGACTTTCGAGATATTTCTGGCAAAGAGAATGTAGTTGCTGATTCTCTTTCTAGGATTTCTCAAATAGAAATTTTTAGTACTATAGATTTAAAAGCTATTTCAGAAGCACAAATTGTAGATGAATGTTTGACAAACTTGAGAACAAATTCGAAATTGAAGTTTAGTCAAATTAATTTGCCAAATTCAGATATTGAAGTTTTTTGTGAAATTTATGATAAAACTATCGGGCCTTACATTCCAGAAAAATTTCGTGAACAAATTTTCAAAACTGTTCACAATTTAGCACATCCTGGAATACGAACTACTCGTCGCATTATTGCAAACAAATATTTTTGGCCTTCATTAAATAAGGATGTTGCAAAGTGGACTCGAAGTTGTTTAAATTGTCAACGTTGCAATATATCAAGGCATAATAAAAGTGAAATTGAGACTTTTCCATTGGTATCTAAACGCTTCAAAGCAATTCATATGGATATTATCGGACCACTTCCTTATTCACAAGGTTTCACGTATTGTTAGACAATTATTGACCGATTTTCAAGATGGCCAGAAGCCATTCCTATGACAAATATAACAGCTCAATCTTGTGCGGAAGCTTTATGCAGTGTTTGGATTGCACGTTTTGGAGTTCCTGAAATCATAGTTACTGATCAAGGTAAACAATTTGAATCACAACTATTTAACAAACTAGCAAGGACTCTAGGTTTTAAGCGCAACCGTACTACAGCTTATCATCCTCAAGCTAACGGTATGATCGAAAGATGGCATCGTACGCTCAAAGCGGCCATTATGACACATAATAATCCTTCATGGACCAAGAGCTTACCTTTTGTGATGTTAGGTTTGAGAACAGCAATCAAAGAAGATCTTAATATTTCTCCAGCAGAGCTACTTTATGGAGAAAATCTCAAAATTCCGAGTGATTTTTCAATTCCATCATTTGATAACCAAATACAAAACGATTTTGTTAAAGATTTGAAAGTTGCTATGTCGGTTCTCAAACCTATTCCGGTTGCAAATCATGGTAATAATAACACAAAAATTATTAAACGTTTAGATACATGAACCAAGTTCTAGTCAGGGTAGATTCAGTTCGTCCATCGCTTGAACCACCATACCAAGGTCACCAATTGTTCGTTCCTGGTAGTTGGTTTGTTATTGTTTATAAGCATAAACTTTTCTTTCTACAATAAGAAAGATTATGTATTGAATGATATTTTATTCTAAATTCAAAAAATACAATAATTAAGAACGAACTGAACAAATTAAATTATATTTATTAATTAACTTTCTCAATACAATATTTGAGAAAGAACTGAATTCGTTGAATGAACTGAACTTATTGACTTTACTTCATTAATTTACAATCTTTATATACAATTCTAAAAACAATATAGGTATCTAGATTTACATGATTTGTTTAATGTGTCAAAAGTAAAGTATTTTTATGTACAGTATATTTTATGAATGGAATGAATATTTTTGAGTTATTTTGAATATAATATAACCACCACAAAAACAAGACAACGCAGCAGCGTTGTCGTGCGTTTTTGTCCACATATAGGAATATTGCACATGCTGCAACAGGTAAAACTCCAGCTGAGATGATGTTTGACAGACAACTGAAGGGTATTTTCGACAACTTTAAACCTGACAAGAGACAAGAACTGCAGTTCAAGAGCCTAAGATAGGAGATTGAGTCAGATAAGAAGATGCGTGAATTTCAACCAGGGCAATAAGTCTATTACAAGATAAAACATGAAAAAATGGCAGCCAGCAAAAGTTACGGAGAGAACACATTGGTACTCCTGTCATATACTAAGTCCCGACGGTGTGAAGAGAAGACGACACTGCGACCACATGCACGTACGTAATTAAGATGAAGACGTACGTAAAAACGACATTCTTCCAGACTTGTAGATCTCACCAAATATACCAATAATCGCGGAAAAGACACAGCCTATTACGACCAGTACTCCGACATCTCAAGTCGGATCTCAAGAGACTGTGATGGAAAATATAGATCTAACCCCAGAACCGAGACGAAGCAACCGTGTTCACAGAGAACCAGGCTGTTTCAGAAGCAGTGGTTACCAATGAAAATTTGTTACATACTTAGTATTATAATTAGTAATAATGTAATTGAATTCATTCAGCTTGAATATTTAGTACTTTCAAAATTTTTTGAATTACATATGATTTCTTATTTCGCTGTTTGCTTTAAATGAATATTGATAGTTTAACATAGTTGAATTGGTATCACTTTATGGTACGGTGGGAGGAATGTCATGTAAGTGTAATGTACTCGTACTATATTTGAAGAGAATAAATCGGTCGCAATCAGAACTTGGACTTGTTTGGCAGAGTCACGCTTAACATAACCACATAGGCAGGACAGGCAGCATTTCTGACTAGTATCTGGCTTTCTATTGAGTATTTGGATAGCCAAGGCAAATACAGTATAGAAAACACTCACTCATACATAAATTGATAAGATGGTATTCTAAAGAAGGAATAGCAAAAATTGACAAATGAACATCATTTAAATAGTAAGGAGTACCAAATTTAGCACCGCAATTCTAGTAAACTTGCGCTGGATGGATTCGAAAGGCGATTAAAGATAAACGAAATGTGGCTACCAGACTGGTAAGCAGTACCCAAGAATAGTCTGAACTAAGCTTACAAATAATTTGGCAAAGGAAAATAAGAGCCAGTGGCGTACAATCAATCCAGAAATCCATGATGCTCACAACTCTCCCAAATCTTCGGCAGGAATCATTGTGCTGAGATGTTCGTTGTTGATAAAGAATCGGCAAACAAAAGGCTTAAATTTAGTGAAGAAAGATACCTGCATACATTTGGAAACATTAAGGAAAGCTGATTACAGTTATACCAATGAGCTTAAGAATCACGATCAACATGTCTAGCAACAACCTTGAAGGCTTTAAGAATATCTACATTAAGGGGCAATTAATGACCGTAGGCAGCAAATTAATATAGTTTACACATAAGAGAGGATTAAGAATGGATCCTTGAGGAACACCATTAGACGGGATGAAAAAAGAAGAGGGATCTTATATTTGGGTTTATTTTATTCATATAGGTAAGTGGTTCATCTTGTTTATCTTCTATTTATGTATTAATTTATTTTTTCAATAAACTACTTACCTATATGAATGAAGTATACCTGAATATAAATTCCACTATAAAAAAAGAAATCAATCAAGAACTCACCTGAATGGACCTAACCGTAAGACGCGTACAAGACGACAAGATTTCAAAATATATAGAAAGCCAATTATAACTGATCATAAAATGCACATTATATCTGACCACCCCATACAACATATGCTAGCAGCGTACAAATCAATGGTGCAGAGACTCCGCTCCATCCCCATGACTCCTACTAACTACTTTAACGAACTAAACAGCATTTGCAGAAAAGCTAGTAATAATGAATACGAACAACGTAACATTGACAATCGTATTACTTAGTACAAACAAGAACAGGAACGCCAACTGCCTGGAACGCATAAGAACGACTAAGAATGGATTTTATTAACATACGTAGGCAAACAGACATACAAACTATCAAACTTCTTTAGGAAATACAAACTGGAAACTGCATTCAAAACTAACAACAACATTGGAAACAAATTCAAACTGAGTGACACATCAATAAACGAGAACAACGGCATATCCGTACTGACATGCGAGGACTGTGACATGGTATACATGGGAAGGACAACACAAAAACTAACAATAAGATGCAAATCTTTCTTAAACAACAAGTCAGACTCTAATTATGCGATGCACCCACAAATCCATGCACATAAGTCTGACGTTATGCCAAACTCTTTGACATTGCTACACAAAAAACGCAAAAGACGGAGACTTGACATATTAGAAAGACTTGAAATATATAAACACAGAAAAACAGACGGTAACATTATCAGCGAGCAACTTATTACAAATTCTGACGACATTTTCTCAGTACTATATTACACTCTCCAACAAAAACTGTAGTGAGACGAGCCAGAAGAAGTGGACACCCAATTATCCAAAAACTCTCTACCCGGTCTAACTTAGTACCTACCCTCTGCCTGGCCTAACTTATTATCTCCCTGCTTAACCCATCCTGCACTAATTCGTCTATGAAGTAATTTCGTACCACACATCATTTAGTCACTGAAGATGGCTCAAAGGAGTCAAAACGCATCGGCTCACACTACAAAGCAAGCCCTGACGGCTTTTCAAGAAAAAAGAGAATTGGTTGGCGGATATCAAATCAACAAAATAATTTACTTCAAAATATATCAAAATAAATCACTAACAAATTACTTTACGTCGTATGGGATTCATTAATGAAGTTGTAGCAAATGCAACCTGATCTCATCGTACGTCTCATGCCCATCCAATTAGACTAGCATTGTACGATATACATATGGTGCTTGGTCTGTTGCTCGTAATATGAGCCATAGTAAATATGCTCGCAAGTACTGAGGCCAATGTCGCGACGTTTGTGTACGGAAATGAATGATTGGTATTTATGCATATGGTTTCGTTTTGTATGAAGCATAAATATAGTATTTTATTGATTTTTATAGGTTTTAGGAATTTCACATCGTGTGTGGTATCCCACACTACAATAAGTATTGACCGAATCAGTTTCTCCAAAGCACCAGCAACAGCCGTTGAAAATTATTTTAATTAGCCAAAACAAACCCCCTTGAATGAAACTATGTAGCGCAGGCAACCGTATTCGCTGTACTATAGAGCATAATTTGGAGTAAATAAAACAGTCCAATAATTTAAAGAAACAGGATGATAGGGATGTGTAATGACAATTTAAAACAAGGAAAACATTTTTCTTTCTAAATTGGCAGAAGGCATGTTTTTTTCAGTAAAAAGGGAGAAAGCCAGTTAAAAAGCTTATAATAAAAAGGACACAGTAGTTATAATAAAAAGGACATCAGTAGAAGATGATCAAGACAGCAAAATAGTTGGGGATACCACCAGCAAGCACCAAAAGGGGCATCAAGGCAGGAGGGGTCATCCAGCTTGACAAAATTAGACCTGGACCGGAGGAATGGGTTCTCGGATTGACGGAGGTGTTTGGTGGGAGTTTCAGTCGCTTGCGAGCATGAGAGCCCCGCACTCAGTGCGTAAATTGGATTCACCTCCCAACCAAAAAAAGTGTTTTAATTAAGTTTTCAACTTCTCCAAAAGAACGCATTATAGAGGGAACTGAACGTTTGTGATGCAATTCGGGAAGAAATTAAAAAGCGACAAAAAATATTCGTGAAAACCTTCCACATGTCCAAGGGTGAGGAAGTGAGACGATCATTCAGGCTTAAAGGAGGAAGGGATTTTAGTCGAAGACTTAAGAGAATGGGTGTGCTTCTAGAACGACTTGCATCAGTTTGAGTTAAATGAGGACTCAATGCTTCTGAAATAAGATACTCTTGCCAATTTTGCCCCTATTCTCGTAGCAGATCTATACTCAATATAAGTTAAATGAGCCTCAAAAGACATGGAACGCAAAAAACACAATGCGTTCGATATTTTTCTTCCAGTCTTTCTGAAGTCACGTGGGCATGTAATAGGGGTTGACTTAGTCAGGACTGAATTGAAGGAGTCATAAAATTTTTCACAGGTAGCATTGGAATCAAGACCATCAAAAAAGGAACGTAAAATGTTTTAAACTAAAACAGTAACCATTTTGAAATAAAACATTTAAATGGTTTTTTGCACCAGTATTCAATAAGGTAGGTAAAACTATAATTTTTCCCCCCTTCAAGTACCATAAGTTTCCTCCAAATTATTTCAATTCAAATTATTGTATTACTTATATTAGATCAGTATGGAACTTATTCCAGGATCATCAAAAAAGCCATCGAACTCACTTGACGAGTTTCTAATAAAGTAAAGTTTGCAAATCATTGCCAAAATTTGGTCAAAGTAAGTAAGAAACTCGTAAGTAATAATAGTATGCGCAAGCGACAGGAAAATGCTAACAAACTCTCAAATTCACTCTAAAATTTTGCATATTTCAGTCAAATACAATATTTTAAAGCTCGACATTTGGATGAGTTAAATGATGATTATTGAAACTCACATTCAAACGAAGACACAGAATACTTTCTTTACGACATCTGAAATCATTCCCATAATTTTACACATGTTGTATAGGTCCTTTAAATTGCATACGTACTCGCAATTCTATCCTTAAAGCTTTTCTTTCCGGATCGTCTAGAGGATATTCAAATACATAATCTATGTTTACTGCTAGGGAGTGCTTTCATTTTGCTACATATAGAACAGTAGATGTTCATGACACCCATAAACGCCAAGCACGTATCATAACATAAAGAGGTCCTTCTTCTTTTCTTCGAGACGCATTAAATTTTATGGATACCTCCAAACGGCGCCACTTTCGGTGAATGAACTTTTAGTCATCAAACTAAAAACTTTCGACTATTCAATTGTATTTGAATACATAAATGTACAAGGAAGAATACAAAATAATTTAATTAATTCGCCGCGTCCCTAATAGGAGTCCCTCACTCTATATCAAAGTTTGTAATAGCTTTCTCGTGTGTTTGACTTCATTACTCATTACTTTGTCGTTTACTGTTGTCGCTCCATTTCACAATTGCCCGCGCAAATATCCTGAGGAATAAACGTTCTACCAAAGCGACGAGATGATGAGCGAAGAGGAAATCGATCCTGAAATCTCGACCCGGTTTTTAGCTGGCGGCAGGATGTTTATATAGCAATATCCTTCTTACATGAACGGTGAAATTAAAATCAGAAAGAAATTCAATCTAAGCCAATAAAAGGAAGCGTCGTACTTTCAACGTCAAAATATACGCACGCTGAATGACGATTTTTGTTATTGAAGGAATTTTTCATGAGCTTGTGTATAATTCACTTTCATCAAAGAACTTTAAATTTGGACACCGACTTCAATATGCCCTAAAAAGAATAAAATAAAATTTATACAATTGTCACCAAATTGGTTCTTATTGTTTCATTCACGGTGGTTATGGTATTTTTAGCTTCATGATGTTGAAAGGGGGAAATTAATCTGGCCCCGATTTCATAAATTTTACCTTATTCTTCTTGGGGCACATTGAAGTTGGTTTTGTTTTTGAGCCGAATTCCATAAGAGAGCAGTTTATCCGGTTCGCAAGTATGAATACATAAATATATATATATATATATATATATATATATATATATATATATATATATATATATATATATATATATATATATATATATGTATATATTTTGTTAAGGTTTCGTCCTACTTATAAAATACTTTTGCAATCACGACTTATGTACGTCTGTCCGTCCATCCGTTCACCTGAACGTCATAGCAATTTTTCGCCGAAACTGTATTAAGTGGCAACTTCTTGAAAATTTTTGGGTGAAACAATTTTTAATTAGTTCTAAGGGGCGCTTCCCCGTATAGGAGGGTTACTCCTTAAAAAATTCCTTAGTGGAACATAGTCCAGTGGAATATCATAGGAAAAGTCTCAATGAGGGCTATTTAGAACAGGTCTTCTGGCACGTACGCTCAGTTAGATCATGCATCCCATATACTTCCGCCAAAATACGATGACCTTCAGCAGCCTTTTTCTTCAATGAAGAAGTACTCCCCGCAAAAACACTTTATTTGGCATAAAATTCGACATTTTCAGAGTAAAAAAAGTATTGTTCATTCCAACACATATTTGGAAAGGTTAAATCACTGGAATAAAAATGAAGTTACACCATCTGTTGGAAAAACCGCAATTAACCTGTACCCCTATCATATATATATATATATATATATATATATATATATATATATATATATATATATATATATATATATATAAATATATATATATATATATATATATATATATATATATATAATATATATATATATATATATATAAATATATATATATATATATATATATATATATATATATATATATATATATATATATATATTATATATATATATAAAATATATATATATATATATATATATATATATATATATATATATATATATATATGTATATATATATATATATAATATATATATATATATATATATATATATATTTATATATATAGATATATATATATATATATATATATATATATATATATATATATATATATATATATATATATATATATATATATA
Source organism: Odontomyia ornata (assembly GCA_963969285.1). Taxonomy (NCBI): domain Eukaryota; kingdom Metazoa; phylum Arthropoda; class Insecta; order Diptera; family Stratiomyidae; genus Odontomyia; species Odontomyia ornata. Next base: position 137,815,532 of record OZ017741.1, on the reverse strand, counting down.
TATATATATATATATATTATGCTAAAAGCGTTAAGCGTTTTGCACTGCTGATTGAGCAATTTTGAAACCTGTTCTAAATAGACCTCATTGAGACTTTTCCTATGATATTCCACTGGACTATGTTCCACTAATGAATACTTTAAGGAGTAACCCTTCTATATGGGGTAACGTCCCTTAGAACTCATTAAAAATTGTTTCACCCATAAATTATCAAGAAGTTGTCGCTTCTGACCTTTCTAGAAAGTTTGATATAGTTTCGGCGAAAAACTGCTAAAACAAAAAGTTTTCAGGGAATCATGTTAATATTTTTATTATAATAGAATTATCGATGCCAATTATAACTGAAACAAAATATCGCTCAAATGTTCGCCACGACTGCGGCGGCATATTTCTATTCAATGGTCCATATTTTCAATAAATCTGAGATATAATTGAGGTTCAATGTCGTTAATGTAGTGAATTATCTCATCATTCAGCTCTTGAGTTGTTCTTGGCTTATTGACATACATACAGAGAAATAAGTCCAACGGAGTTAAATCAAATGATTGCTGGGGCCAATTATCATCGCCATGACGTGAGATAACACGGCCATTGAAATTCCCGCGCAAAAGAGGCTGTGAGGCAAGTGCTACCATCCTGTTAGAGTCACATATCGTCAAGGTCCATAACCTCAATTTCTCGCAATAGCGAACACCATTCACGATAACTGCTTGGCCGTCCTCATTTTCGCAGAAGTACGGCCCGAAAATGCCGCCAGCCCATAAACCGCACCAAATAGTCACTCTTTGTGGATGCATCGGCTTTTCAACAATCAATCGTTGATTCTCATTTTCCCAAATGCGGCAATTCTGCTTGTTAACGAATCCACTGAGGCGAAAGTGTGGCTCGTCACTGAAGATGATTTTCTTTGTAAAGTCACCTTTCCTTTCTGTCTTTTCAATCAACCATTCGGCGTATTGTCGACACTTGAAATGGTCAGTAGGATTCAGCTCTTGAGTCAATTGAACCTTGTAAGCGTTTAAATGTAAATCTTTATTCAAAATTCACATCAGTGATGTCCGTGAGATGCTCAATTGTTGGACACGATGACAAGTCGTGGTTGACGGCTCTTCTTCCACACTGTTGCGAACAACAGCAATATTTTCCACAGAGCGAACTGGGCGAGCATGCACATGTGATTTCACATTTCTTACAGAACCTATTTGTGCACAATTCTCGTTATATATATACTGCTGTGTCCAAAAACTAAGGTTACATTTGAATTTAAACTATGCGCGTCGAAGGATTTGGAGACTTATTATTTTTTTGGTTGGTAGCACTATCAGTGACATCCTTGTCAAATTTACTTGTCAAAATATTCATTTGTGTTTGAGAAACGCGACGTTTTGTGAGCTGCTAAAAGTGACTTTTTCGTTTTTTGCGATGTGGAAATTTGTTGAATTTGCAATAAATTTTGTTTGTCGAATCAATTTTCTGCCGCGGATACATTGAGGATGGTGCAGAAAGCCTTTGGTGATGTGGCTCTGTCTAAAAAAATGTTTACAAGTGGTATAGTGAGTTTCAAGCCGGCAGTGAACGTGTCGAAGACGAAGAGCGTTCTGGGCGACCATCAACCTCTTCTCTTCTTCGATTATCATGGTGTTCTGCATTATGAATTCCTTTCGACGGGCCAAACAGTCAACAAGGAATATTATTTGAACGTTATGCGTCGTTTGCGTAACGCCATCCGCCTAAAAAGGCCGGGATTGCGGAAAGACAATTCTTGGTTTTTACACCACGATAATGCACCATCCGTAATATATATATTTATGTATATATATATATATATATATATATATATATATATATATATATATATATATATATATTGTTACAAATACAACAGAAGGGCACCAGTAGTACCGCATCCCGAACACTATCGTAGCATTCGCGTGACTCGTTATATTCAGAAAGCTAAGCCGCACTCGACTAGGGTTTGTTTGCCACTCCAAATTGTATTCATAATAGTAGTGTTAAAATGATTATTTGTAGTTTTAAGAAAACATAATTGTCATCAAGCGAAGGGCAGAATCAACGCATGGTTGAAAATGGCATGTTATCGTTTAGTGCTGTGAGGAAATTTCAAGGTTGACTAGCGGCTGTTAAATGGCATTGAAAACGTGCGAAAATGAGTGCCCAAGTGGAAAGCATGGTTCGGAATGTACAATAGTATGCAACTGCCAGAATGATGGTACATGTGATTCTGTAAGTGGAAAGTGTTACTGACTTTCCTGGAATATGGAATGAATTGTGATCTAGCCTGCGAATGTAAAAATAATGCGAAATGCTCACCAGTTAGCGGTGAATGTTATTGCGCTGCTGGGTTCCGCGGTAAATACTGCACGGAATCATATCCGGAAGGAACGTATGGAGTTGAATGCAATCAAAAGTGTGATTGTGAAAAAAATGGAGCTAAATGTTCGCCGGAAACTGGTCAATGTTTCTGTACTCCTGGTTTTTTTTTTTTTTTTTTTGTGGTAGGGAGGTGAAGGCATTTACGCCCGCCGAGTCTGGCAGTGTGGGACTCCCATGGAGGATACCCTTGGACTACCCACTAAACACCTCCCCTGTCAATCTGAGAACCTAGCCTGGAACCGTTTGACACATTACTTCGGGCCAGGTCTCGTTTTGTTACGCCGTGGGGCGCCTTCAAGCTGGGGCTCCTGGTTGAAAGAATGTAAAATGCGATCGACCGTGCGATGAACAACATTATGGAAAAGATTGTAAAGAAAAATGTCAATGTCTCCATGGAGCGTGTCACCCGGAAATTGGTTCATGTTCGTGCAAAGCCGGATGGATGGGTGAAAAATTCGATCAAGTTTGTGCTTGTCCATCTCAAAATTTCGTATGTCATGCTGCCCTGGGATGCATATGTCGTCAAGGAAAAACTGGAGATAACTGTGACATTCCATTAATTCTAGAGCGTGTTGCTGTTATTGACGATTCAACAAATCAAGCTGGTCTGGCATTTGGTTTTGTAACGGCCTTGGTACTGATTGGAATATTTGCTGCCGTGCTTTTCTACTACCGGCGTAGAGTATCGAATTTAAAAAACCGAAATAGCTCATGTTGCTTATATGGCTAATTCGCTATCATATCCAGAACGGGATAATTTCGATAATCCTGGCTACGTGATGCAACCACCAGCGGACAACACACGACTGCTAAATAATTTATATCCAAAGATGAACAATCTAAATGGACAACCATCACTTTCAAACTATGATGATGATTGAAACGCTAACAATTGTACTGATACGTATTTAGTAAACTTTAACACAGCAACTAGTATGAAGAATTATAATGCAGATTGAACTAATCCAAACGTGTATCACAGTATAGGCGAAATGACCAAAGAAGAGCACGTGTACGACGAAATAAAGCAAAAGGAAGGTTTAAGAGAACCAGGCGAGTACGATAACTTAAACTATTTGGGACCAGGCACATCGCTGAAGCCACAGTATCACCGAATGAATGATATGCAATTAAATATTAAGGCCGAAGTTCAAGATAAAACATTATTCAAACCGACGAATACAGATCCTAACGTTGATGATTCAAGAAATGATTCAAATGAAGGCTGAATATTTTATCCAAATCTCAAAAGTAAACAAATACCACTGACAGGTCAAACTGTCAGTGACTTATGTTCAGCTAATTCAGCCGCACTTGGAGTGCTCACCACCAGAGGGGAGCGGAAACCAAGTGGAGGCAGAAAGAAATTACCACGCTGAAGAGGTAGATGACCGAAGAGCGGAACATTAGCCGTTAGGAGGAGGCTATAAAAGCGCGCGAAGAATGACGCGCCTCCTCTTTTTCCTTTCTTATCGTGTGCGGCAAACCAGAAGTTGAGAAGTAGCAACAAGTGCGGAGGAAATTTGAAGTGCGGAGGAAATTCGAAGTGCGAAGCGACGAGAAGCAGCAGTTGCGGAAGGAAGCAAGATTAAAGTCGAAGCGACAAGCAAAGCCCAGACGTGGGAGAAATAATAATAAAGTGCACCAACGGATGCAACCATCGAAGGGGCCCCTTGTAGGTACTCAGTAGAAGTAAGTTCTTTTTAGTTTTACCGTGAATCAGATGTTCAATTATATAGAATTTGCGAATTGTATTACATGTTTTCGTAATTTTACCCAGTCGTACTTCATTGAAAAAAAATTTACGCTTTTAGAGAAAATTTACGCTTTTAGAGCAAGAAAGGTAAAGACTTTTTTTCAGATTGCAGATTGTAACGGGTGCGGCTTGAGTGTCAAGTCGAAGTAAAAGTGCAATATAACAGAGTGAAATTAGTGATATCTAGAATCAAAGTATTCGGGGTTGGTGTAGTGGTCCCGGCGAGGATTAGTGATAGGAAGGAGTATAGGGGTACGGTTATGCAAGTGTAGGGTTTGAGTGATAGTCCGTGTGTGCTCGATGGTTAGGGTTCGGTCGAATCCCGACGGTGATTATTCCAGCAAGCCGCATTCTTGCTTGGCGGCTTATTGGGGCCTTGAGGGACAAGCGAGTGGCGCCCCACGCCCGTCTCCGGACGAGCTAAACCGGGTCCATAAGCCCCGCGGGAGTACCCCAATTTCCCTGAGGGCCATAGTGGGTCTCGTGGAATAAGAAGTGGGTGTAACATTTCTGTTACCATCTCCCTTTCAAAATTGATGAAATATGGAGTTGCTTTCATAACCTCATGAGTGTATGTCCGTAAAGCGCATCCAATTTTTGCCAAGTTACTATCCCACTTCCAGTGGTTCTCTGTACTGTACGCCCTCAGCATTTTCTTAACTTCTTGATTCACTCGCTCGGCGGGACTAGCTTGAGGATGGTAGAATTCGGTAAATTTCGCATGAACGCCATACGCCCCCGGCATTCGCCGGAAAATTCTCGAGTGAAATTGCACACTGTTATCGCATATAAGGGAGCGTGGTACGCCGAACAGCATGAAAACTTGGCCCTCCAAGATCCATGTGACCTCATTGGCTGTGGCTGATCGTACTGGATATAACAACATGAACTTGGAGAAATAATCGACAACCGTCAGAATATGTGTATTTCCTTTTGTCGAACGAGGAAGAGGTCCGATTAGGTCAACACAAAGAGTTACCCATGGTTGTTTAGCCTCGTTCACCGTACTGACCATATGACCCTCAGATCCTTGACGATCCACTTTTACTGACTGGCAAATTTTGCACCGTCGCACGTATGTATTAACGTCCGTGGCCATCTTCGGCCAGTAGAAGTGCTGTGCAATACGATCGAGCGTTCTCGCCATTCCCATGTGTCTCTTCATTCTGGTTTCGGAACTACCTTCTTCCAAGAGTCTTCCCCCCCGGAACCCGGTAGTCGACTTTGCATCCGATTATATAATTCCCCTGACCTCACTTGCCAGGCGGCATATTTCTCGGGCTCGGCTTCTATTCTCTGTCTCATCCTCCGATACCATGCGTCGTCCTCTACATTTACTATTAATTCTATCGTTGGTACTGAGCGTGATGGAGCGTCCGGTACAAGGTGTTCCTTTCCTTTTCGATGGATGATTTCAAAGTCAAATTGCTGCAGTCTGACCGCCCAGCGAGCCAATCGACCGGTAGGATCTCGCAGATTATTTAACCACACCAACGAATGGTGGTCCGTTATTACTTGGAAATGGTAGCCTTCCACATACGGCCGCAGCTTCTCCACCGCCCATAGCACTGCGAGACATTCTTTCTCCGTCGTTGAGTATTTCTTCTCCGCCTTATTAAGGGAACGACTCAAATAGCACACTACTTTCTCTCCTGAGGCATGCTTCTGGCTAAGAACTGCCCCTAATCTGACATCAGACGCATCCGTTTGGATACGCAAAGGCAGGTCAAAATCTGGGCAACTCAAGATTGGTGCGGATGACAATTTTGCTTTACAGACTTCAAATGCTTCTTGACACTGTTGAGCCCACACAAATTTCCTATTCTTCCGTAGAAGGTCAGTCAGTGGTGCAGTAATGGTGGCATGGTCTGGGATAAATCGCCGGTACCAGGATACCATTCCTAAAAATTGCCGAACCTTCTTCACGGTGTTTGGGGACGGAATACGCAGCATCGATTCCACCTTATCCGGGTCAACGTTTAACCCCTGTTCATTGACGACGTAACCCAGGTACTTTAACTGCGGCCGGCAGAACTGACACTTTTCCCTCGATACCCGTAGTCCTGCTTTTCGTAGCCGTCGAAATACTTCCCTAAGTATTGCCACATGCTTTGTAAAGTACTGAGTCACGATCACTATGTCGTCCAGATACGTAAATACGTACGGTTCTAGTTCCGGTCCCAACACGCGATCAATCAATCCTTGCCAAGTCGCTGGGGCATTTTGCAGCCCGAATGGCATTCTTCTGAACTGGAAAAGTCCCCTCCCAGGCACGGTAAATGCGATGAAAGCTTTTGAGTCCGCTGCCATTGGGACTTGCCAATGTCCTGATTTTATGTGGAGTGACGATAGGTACCGAGCATCCCGTAATTTATCGAGGGTCGAGGAAACGTATGGTATTGGGTACGCATCCTTCTCCGATACTGCATTGAGTTTCCGATAGTCCACGCAAAATCTATAGGTACCCTCCTTTTTCTTCACTAGCAAGAGTGGGGATGACCAGGCACTGTTCGAAGGTTCCACTACTCCCATGGCTAGCATCTCATCCAGCTCGGTATAGACATGCTTCAATATAGCTGGCGACATCGGATAATACCTTTGCTTTATGGGCGCTGCAGTTGTCTTGATCACATGTTCTGCTACCGATGTTTCCCCCAACCCTACACCCATAGCCTTAAATTCCTCCTCCGGCTGCTTATTTAATTCCAACTCCTGCTCTAAAGAAAGACTACTCAGCGATCGTAAGTGGCTGGGGAGTTTCTCATCTAGTAATGAGACGAAGTCCCAATGCTGACTGCTAAGGTCCAAGACAATTCTAAATTTTTTTATGAAATCCACCCCCAGGATTAGTGTTTGCGGGACCGAGGTAACCACCAATGCTTCCAAGTATTGTGTATGTCCTTTTAACCTAAAAGGCAAACATACGGACCCCTCCACCTTACAACTCTCGGCGCTCGCTGTTCGTACTGCATGGGTCGCACACTTATCCAAGGAAAGAACGATCTTCCTCAATTGCTCCCAACCTTCTGAACCAATGATTGTTCTGCTTGCCCCCAAATCCAATAGACCTGGCATCCTCCTTCCTGCAACTTCCACCAGGACATGTGGGCGAGCATCTCCCTCTTTCTCCTCTAAGGCGAATTCTACTTTTGACACACTCCGTTGCAACCTTTTATTCGTGCCACCGCGGTCGCCTATGGGGCACGTTGCTCGTTTCCCGATAGTCGATTAGTTGCTCCCCGTGCCCTCGTCGTGTCTTGTTGGCGACAATTTGGACAGTTAGCTCGAGTCGTGTCCCTTCTTCCACACCCGTAACACGTTTTTGGTTGCCTACACTCCCTTGCCCAGTGTCCAGCTTGCTGGCATTTTCAATACCGTCTCACATTCCCGCGTCGGCCCCTTACTTCCACAGATGGTGTGGTCTCCACATAAGCCAGGTCCTGCTCCAAACGTCGCTTTCCTCGATGATGAGCTGGTGGAACAAAGGCTTCAACCGCTTGCCGAGTCTCCTCTAACCTCGTTCCTAACTCAATCAACTCTTTCAAACTCTCGATTGTCCTTAAACTCAACTTAGTTTGATAGAAAGGGGATATGTTTTCCCGGATGATCTTGAGCTTTTGCTTCTCCGATTCCGACTCTGACAATCGCTTGAACATTCCCTCCATCACCGCTGCATAAACTCCAATTGTCTCATATACGCCCTGAGTCCTCTCCTTGATCTCCTCTTCAAGACGATCATCATAGTCTGGCGGCAAGAATTCCATTATCAAGGCTTTGACCAAACCGTCCCAATCATCCACCAGTTGTCGATTGGCTCGGAACCAAATTAGAGCCTTCTTTTCGAAAAGCTCCACCGCTGACCTAAATAATTGTCCTTTGGTCACTCCCCGAGCCTCCCTTGATTCCTCTACCCTTTCCAGAAAAGCATTCAAATTCCTCGATGCTTCTCCAGCAAACGTAACACCCCACTTTGCAATGTTCTGATGTTTCAGATCACTATTGCCGAATCTCGGTGTTGAACAGGATGTCGGCTCTCCAGGCCTTAAGGGCGATCTGCGTTCGTATTCTCGCTCCTGTGCTACGGGTTCGTTTTCCATCTCCCCTTCATTTATTGTCCTATCAATCACCATTCCCAGGGCCATGCGTCAACAACCTGTCCAATTCCACCTGTGATGCCTCCGGTAGCTGAGCCGTGTTGCGAACTCTTCGCAAACCAAACTCCACCTTAGCCCGGATTTTTAGGTATTCTTTGGACTTCTTGTCATTTAAGAAGCTCGCCACCAAATCCTCGACCTCCGCTATCTTCTCCTTTATCGCTTCCAGATCTTCCTCATAAGAGAACGGGTAATTTTTCGCCACTAACGGCTCGTTCAGCGCGTCCACTGCCCGTAACGCAGCTCCTAGCGATTTCCTCATAGCTTCCACGGTGTCTTGCGGCAAATTCCGGATGGCCAACTCAAAACTTAACTCGTCCTTCACCAGTCGATCCACTAAAAATTTTCCTGCTTTCGACATCCTTGAATTTTAAAATGAAAACAACTTATTTCTTAATTCGACGGCCTGAACATAAAACACAATTACTATCGCTAAAATAGGAGCCCCTTCTGTACTTTAATTCATCTATACTACCGATTCTAATATCACCTCATCACTATACTTAAAAGCAACCCTCCACCACAATACACTTCCACCGAGTCTCACTTTTACACTTTTCCACACCCGCAATATTATTCACTTCGCTTCTCACTCACAATTCACTCACTATTCAGCGTAAACTTGACTTCAACGTAACTCCAACTCGGACGATCAATCCTTCCGAGGATTCCGACGGACTTTTACCCCACATTGGGCGCCAATATATATATATATATATATATATATATATATATATATATATATATATATATATATATATATATATATATATATATAACGAGTGGTCCAACCATAATGCAGGATATTAATTGTGAGTCACACTTTATCGTCAATTTTTCGCACAACTTAATCCGAGATTTCTTTGTTTCTGTGTTTGACAAATTCAACCATGAAAAGGTACACAATTGAGCAGTGCGTTAAGGTTATGAAGCCTCTTACAAAAATGGGCGTTCAAATATATAAATATATATTTATGTATACATATATATATATATATATATATATATATATATATATATATATATATATATATATATATATCGATATATATGTCTATATATATATATATGTTTTATATATATATATATATATATATATATATATATATATATATATATATATATATATATATATATATATATATATATATATATATATATATATATATATATATATATATATATATATATATATATATATATATATATATATATATATATATATATATAGATGCATATATATGTATATATAATTTTTTTTGTTTATTTGTAATCTACAGCCCAATTGTCTCGATGACTCAAAGTAGTCGAAACGCGTCTGCTCACACAACAAAACAAGGCCCGACGGCTTCCAAAAAAGAAAAAAAAAAATATATATATATATATATATATATATATATATATATATATATATATATATATATATATATATATATATAAATATTGTCGCGTGTTATCGGTTCGCGGCCTATAATTTTAATGTTCCGAGAAAGTGAAAACGCAATATCTTTTAATTTAAGTCTAAAAGAGTTTATTTGATCGCAAATATGCACAATAATCAGTTTAACACTTGCACTAATTTTAATTTTTACTATTTAAAAAATCTAACACTTGTCCATAAACTTCTTATCGCAATTGTCTTCTAAATCACTTCACTATTACGAAAATCACTTCCCACACACTATCGTAGTTCTTATCGCGGTCGAATGAATCCACCATTCATTCAGCTCACCTTTATAAAGGGTCTCTAATCATTCAACTCAGTTCTCGTACATTGGTGAATAAGTGGGAACATTCCAGCAAGAATGGGCAGTGACTCACTATCAGATGTTGATAATGCTTGTTGGGTTCTCGTGGGTTCGAGTAAATTCATTTGTTGAGGTTCTTAATGATTGTGCAAACAATTGCGACAGTAGCTCGCAGAATTATTTGTACATGTAATTATTTGTACATGTAACAATATATAGGGTGATTCATAACAAGTGTACTCGTACACATGTGAATGGGCCTTAACTCTTACTTTTCACAAACCTTGGGTCGGAATGTTGACAGATTATGTTAGTTTGGTTTTTTACAATATTAACTTTGGCATCATACACATCAGACAAACGTTTTATTATTGTTGAAACTTTTTACAAAAATAATGAATCGCCAGTGCAAACATTTCGCGCTCTACGTGAAGCGAGATCGTTTGATGTGTCTCCTTGTGACTTCTTCCTTTGGGGATTTCTGAAGGATCGTGTTTACGCTGATGCTCTGCAGACAACTGAAGCATTAAAAAACAATAGTCGAGCCAACATACGCCTAATAACGCCGGAAATGTGCGAAAATGTCATCGGAAATGACAATCATCGTTTGAGCAGCACGCGGTGCACATATGCCCAAAATAATGTTTTATATTTAATTGTAAGGGACCAAGTTTTTATAATAAATAAACACTACAGCTCAATCCTCACAAAAACTTTTTTTTTTCGACATAAATGTGTACACTTGTTATGAATCACCCTTTATATATATATATATATATATATATATATATATATATATATATATATATATATACATGTATATATTTATATTTGTATACATATATATATATATACATATCCATATATATATATATATATATATATATATATATATATATATATATATATATATATATATATATGTATATATATATATATATATATATATATATATATATATATATATCTATATATATGGATATATATATATATATATATATATATATATATATATATATATATATGGATATATATATATATATATATATATATATATATATATATATATATATATATATATTTATATATATATATATATATATATATATATATATATATATATAAATATATATGTATATATATATATATACAAATAACTACATGTACAAATAATTCTGCGAGCTACTGTCGCAATTGTTTTCATAATCATTAAGAACGTCAACAAATGAATTTCCTCGAACCCACGAGAACCCAACAAGCATGATCAACATCTGCAAGTGACGTCACTCTTTTCATTAATTTGCTCGAATCTACCAGGTACCTCTCGGTAGAATATTCGCCAATGTACGAGAAATGGGTGAATACGTAGAGGCCCTATATAACGGCGAGCTGAATGAATGGGGGATTCATTCATTCGACCGCGATAAGAACTGCGATAGTGCGTTTCGTAATAGTGAAGTGATTTAGAAGACAATTGCGATAAGAAATTTATGGACAAGTGTTAGATTTTTTCATAGTGAAAATTAAAATTAGTGAAAGTGATAAATTGCATTTTCGTAATTAAATAAATTCTTTTAACTTAAATTAAAAGACATTGCGTTTTCACTTTCCCGGAACATTAAAATTATTGGCCGCGAACCGAAAACATGCGACAGTGGAGTCAAGAAGTGCGAAAGAAAAATTTTGAAAATGAAAATTTGAACATTTTTATAGTGCACAAAAGTAAAATTTGAAGGAACATTAAAAGTGCCACGAAGCTTAAACTTAAAAATTAATGAATTGACCATTTCGGAGCTTAAGGAAGAGTTGGAACAGCGAAACCTGGCTACGCAAGGTACAAAGGCCACACTGATTGCACGCTTGCGTGACGCGATCGAGTCGGAAGGCGTGAATCTGGATTCGGCTGAGTTCTCAGATGCGGGAAAAGGCGGAGAAGGTGGAGAAGTAGAAACACCGAAATCAAAGGAGCCAGGAAATGCGCTAATGCAAATATTAATGCTGATGTCATCGAGTCTGACTGCGAAGCTAGATGAACAATCAGCGAAGCTAAATGAACAGTCATCCAGTCTGACTGCGAAGCTGGATGAACAATCAGCGCAGCTGGGCCAACAAGCAATCGAAATCAAAGCAGACATCAAGGCAGACATCACACAGAAGCTGGAGAAACAGTCAATCGAAATAAAAGCGGAGCTCGGTAGTCTCAACAAACAAATTAAAGGCGTCGAGGAAAAGGTTGACCAGGTCGAGGAAAAGGTTTACCAGGTCGAGGAAAAGGTCAGCCAGGTCGAGGAGAGAATCAACAATGAGATGGAAAACATGAAAAAGGAATTGGAATCAGCAAAGGCAGTAGTAACCGCCTCGCCAGCCCCGCTTACAACCGCAGTGCAAGGCCCGTCTAGAAATGTGCAAGCACCAATATTCGATGGGCAAACGGTCTGGACTATTTACAAAACCCAGTTTGAAGCAGCCGCTCGCATAAATCACTGGAATGAGCAGGAACGAGCAACTGCATTGATTCTTGCTCTAAGAGGCCCAGCGGCCGAGCTGTTGCAGACGATCCCCGTTGAATTGCACTCAAACTCGAATGCTATAATGAATGCGCTCGACATGCGTTATGGAGATGATCATCTTAAGCAGATTTATCGGTCACAGCTAAGGCATCGGGTGCAGAAGTCTGGTGAAACCCTACAGCAGTTAGCCCAAGACATTGAGCGACTAGCACTTTTGGCTTACCCGGCCTACGACCCAGAACATCGAGATGATGCAGTGACAGAAGCATTCATCAGCGCACTAAAGGACCCAGAATTGCAGCAAGCCGTGCGTTTAGCCCAAAAGCAAACGGTTAAGGACGCATTGGTTTACAGTCTGAACTTTGAAGCGGCGAAGAATGCGACTCGTACCACTGCCCGGGTCCGTGAGGTAGTGGCAGACGAGTGCAGGTGTGAGCGCGTGGAAATTGAGCGAGACCTGCATGTAAATGGTGCGCCTAGATGCTGGAATTGCGGAGAGAAGGGGCACCTGCAAAGAGACTGCAAGAAGCGGAGAAAACCGAGCTATTGTCCAGGGTGTGCAGCTAAGAGGAGATCCAGACCGAGTCAGGAGCCCAGAATGGAAGCCCTTCAAACAGAGAGTTCGGGAAACGTGTAAGAGCCAACTTCGTGGGGCAGAGGTTGGCTAGGAGGATCGACGTCCCCAGCACCAACATCACCGTGTCAAGATTACATCGTGGAGAAGCGGACTTATGCCTTCCGGGTCAAGTTGACGGAGAACACTGCACCATAACAATCCACACTGGTGCAACCCGATCGATTATCCGACCAGACCTAGTGAGACAGCAACAACTTCACAAGGGCAGAATTTTCTCACTACGGACAGCTACGGGAGAAACTGCACCTGTTCATGGAGAGGTCAACCTCCAGATACAGTTGGGAGACCTTGTATTCCGACATAATTTTCTGGTCGCGAACATTATGGATGACTGCATTCTCGGAATGGATTTTCTGCGACCACATGGAATCACGTTGGACTTGGGCAAACGAGTATTGGAATGGCAGAATGTCGAAGCACTGATGGAGGATCCCAGCGTCCAAATCCCCAAGATGAATGTAGTGGTATGTACTGACACTGATGTACCGAATTCTTCCGAAAGCATTGTATGGGCCAAGCTTGAGGGTGATTCTGGAGACCACCGATCTTACCTGATAGAGCCAACGAAGACATCCGCATTGCGCAGTTTGATTGTAGGACGAAGCCTTGTAAGATCTTTAAGGAACGGATATGTGCCGGTTAGAGTCCTTAACACCGCAGACTCAACCAAGAGCATCAAAGCGGGAGAAGTCATCGGCAGCTGCCAGCCTGTTTCCACCATCACCTCTTTGGAAGCTACCCACAACCATCATTGGAAAAGGAGGCAAGACACAGACAAAGCCCGGGAATCCACGTCTGCAATATTGAAGCAAGTCAAATTGCCGGTGCAGCTATTCAAACGAGCCTCTGATCTGGTCACCAAGTACAGTGGCATCTTCTTAACAAGCGCGGATGACCAAGGCCGAACGAGTTTGGTAGCTCACGTCATAGATACATAGGAAGCCAAGCCGATTCGACAAGCACCAAGACGTCTCCCTATAGCCAAACAAGGAGAAGTGAGCGCGCTGATCTCGGATATGGAAAAACAAGGCATTATTGAACCTTCTGTAAGTCCATGGGCCGCGCCTGTAGTTCTAGTAAAGAAAAAGGATGGCAGCACCCGTTTTTGTGTCGACTATAGGCAGCTTAGCGACGTCACTAAGAAAGATAGTTACCCGCTCCCACGCACCGATGACATCATGGACACTTTAGCGGACGCAAAATGGTTTTCTACACTCGATCTCAAGAGTGGCTACTGGCTGGTAGAAATTGACAAGAAGGACCGAGAGAAGACCGCATTTTCAGTTGGGACCGGATTGTGGCAATTTGTGGTGATGCCGTTTGGGCTTTGCAATGCTCCAGCCACTTTTGAACGCCTGATGGAATACGTGCTACGTGGTCTAACCTGGAAAACCTGCTTGGTGTACCTAGACGACATCATCGTCATCGGGAGAACGTTCGAAGAGCATGTGCGGAACTTAGAAGAGGTTTTCTCCCGACTGCGACTGGCAAATTTGAAACTTAGTCCCGACAAGTGTACCCTTTTCGCAGCGGAAGTAAAATACCTGGGACATGTCGTACCAGCAGACGGGGTCAAAACAGACCCTGAGAAGATTGAAGCCATGAAAACTTGGCCAACACCAAACAACAAGCGCCAACTACGAAGTTTCCTGGGTCTGGCAAACTATTATCGAAGATTCGTCAAAGACTTTGCCAAAATAGCTAAGTAGCTCCATCAGTTAACCAAGAAAAATCGTCCGTATGTCTGGAACGAACAATGCCAGACAGCCTTTGAGACCCTGAAGGAAAACCTGTGTGAATCACCCGTGCTGGCGTATCCGAAACCCGGAAAAATGTTTGTAGTTGACACTGATGCAAGCAACGGCGGTATTGGAGCTGTACTCTCCCAGCAGATCAATGGCGAAAAAAGAGTCCTCTCGTATTACAGTCAAGTTCTTTCAAAAAGTGAGAGGAACTACTGTGTGACCAGGAAGGAGCTATTGGCTATAATAGAGGCCACCAAGCAGTTCCACAAGTACCTATATGGCCAGAAATTTGTTCTTCGAACGGACCATGCATCGCTGAGATGGCTACTTAACTTCAAAAACCCCGAGGGACAAGTTGCGAGATGGATCGAAAGATTGCAGTCGTACGACTACGAAATTGTTCATCGAAAGGGTGGAGTTCATGTAAATGCTGACGCCCTATCTCGTCGCCCATGTCCAGCTAACTGCAAGCATTGCCGACGAATTGAGGAAAAGGGGCCGCCCGTTGATCTGCGACTGATAACGGCTGAATTCGATGAAGGTTGGTCATCTTAGGAGATTCGTAATGCCCAGCTAGCCGATGAAGACATCGGACCATTGCTCGTATGGAAGGAGACGACTGAGCGACCTGAGTGGAAAGACGTTTCAACGCATGGCGCAACCCTGAAAAGCTATTGGGCACAATGGAACTCCCTTCAGGTGGAGGGTGGCGTACTCAAGCGGAAATGGGAAACGGCGGATGGCAGCTCCTATAGGATGCAAACTATACTACCCAAAAGCCGAATCCACGATGTGGTTAAGGAAATGCATGAAGGATCCTCGGGAGGCCACCTTGGTGTTAACAAGACCTTAGCGAAATTGCGGGAAAGGTTCTACTGGCTCCACGCTCGAGAAGACGCAGAGGACTGGTGTCGCAGATGCACAATTTGCGCTTCAGTCAAAGGTCCAAAACGACGACTGAGATGACAAATGCAAACCTATAACGTGGGGGTACCGTTTGAAAGGATTGCTGTTGACATCGCAGGACCCTTTCCTGAATCCGATTGGGGAAATCGATACACGCTGGTTGTAGCTGATTATTTCAGCAAGTGGCCCGAGGTCTACCCCATTCCCAACCAGGAAGCAACTACTGTAGCCGAACAGCTAGTGTTAAATTGGGTCAGCAGGTACGGCGTGCCTTGTGAACTACATTCGGATCAAGGCCGAAATCTTGAGTCACTAGGTTTTGGCGAAATGTGCGAACTGCTTGGAATACGGAAAACGAGGACAACACGGTTGCATCCCCAATCCGATAGAATGGTCTACGGTGTTTAGTTATGAAAACGCTTAAAAAGTGTTATAAATTGGGACGAGAATTAAAACACTAAAATCTTTTTAACTTAAAACGGCTGGATTTGTAATGAGATGCGAGGGGAAACGTACGAGATTTTCATAAACCCCACCTTCGTCATTGGACACCTTTGGTCCGACAAATCTGAACAAAATCAAGAAAGTACAGCCTTACAAATACAACAACAACAAAAAATTTACCAGTCCAAATTTATTAAACTATGTTAGTAATAGTGCAGTTTGTAATTTTTACACTTTCTTGAATAAAATCATAATGGTACATTTTAGTTCAATGAATTGTGATACCTAGATATGTACGTATAAGATTAATAATTTATTCATTTTAGAAGGATGGAGTCAGTTCCAAGCCTGTTTGAGAAAGGAGAAGGGAACCCCTTGTTGCCCCAACCAATAGCGTCCAGGATTCTTCATCCCAAACTCCCAACGGACACGGCCTCGCAAACGAAAGAATGTCAGATTACTCAATTACCCTTTTACAACAGGCCATTTAATATCAATTACAAAATACTGGCAGTCTAGGAAGCGAATTGGACTGAAAACAACATTCAAGACATGAGATCGCACCCAATATTCAAAAATGGGAAGCCTACTGGAAAACGACAATTCGGAGTGGCCTTCATTGTGGCTAGGGAGTTAAAACTGCACGTTTTTTGTTTTAAAGCAGTCAATGAACGGTTATGTGCGATCCGTATAAAAGCGAAATTCTTCAAAATCTGGCTGATAAATGTTCACGCTCCGACCAAAGAAAACGTTCTACAATCACCTGGAAAGACTGGTTGACTCAATGCCCACAAACGACACAAAAATAGTTCTGAGTGTTTTCAACGCTAAGGTTAGCAATGAGCTATCTCATTGGAGAACGATTGGAGGATATAGCCTCCACAGTGAAACAAATGACAACAGCCAGCGCCTGATTGAGTTCGCATGTAGCAGAAATCTAGTCATAATTTCGACTTGCTTCCCACATCGACGTATTCATAAAAGGACCTGGGTATCACCGGATGGCAACAAACAAAATCAGATCGATCCAACAACATTGGGCCTCGAGCATACTTGGCGGTCGTACATTCCGAGGTGCCAATTGTAAATCTGATCATTACTTCATCAAATTAACCTATCGAAGTCATATGTCAAAGCCATATTCGATGAAGACTAGCCCGCTACAAAAATTTGACCGAGACCCTCAACAACCAGCTGGCTCGCATTTTATCAGACACATCGCTAAAGACGAGCAACGAGCTCTGGATGGAAGTGAAAGCGACTATTAGGACCGTGGCAGAACAGACGATTGGACATCAAGCCCAGCGCAAAAGTAATGATTGGTTCGATGATGAGTGCCAGAATACGTAAGACAAAAAAAAAAACAAGCGTACAAAAAATACGTAGGTAGGGAAACCAAGAAAAAGAGGGAACACTATGAAAATCTCAGAAGAGTACTATATATGTAAGTTTAGCGAGCAGCAACACAAGACAAGTATGCAAAGTAGTATATAGTATAGTATATTTCAAGAACCTCCTTAATCCTCCACACAGCTCCAGAACATCAGAGCCCGTAGATTTCTGCGGAGAGCTTTCATTGTCCCCACCAACTGTGGATGAAGTTTGTTCCATCATCGAAGCCCAAAAGAATAATAAAGCGCCAGTTATCGATGAGATTCCAGCGGAGCTCATCAAATATTGTGGCAGTTGTATTTATCCAGTGGAGCCAGTCAATTATATTCCCTCTCAACATAAAAGGTGACAAGCTACAGTGCGAAAATTAAAGAGGCATATCACTACTTTGTACGGCATATAAAATATTTTCAAAGATCTTAGAAAATAAAATCGGATCATACGCCAACAGTATTATTGGGGAGTGTCAAGGTGGTTTTAGAGCAGGCAGATCGACAATAGACTAATTGTTCACATTCAAGCAGGTGCTTGAAAATTACTGGGAGTTCAACATAGACGTACACCAAATTTTCGTTGATACGACAGTATTGATTGTAACGTACTGTACCAAATAATACTTTGCTTTGGCATCCCAGCCAAATTAGTCCATCTCACGAAAATGTCAATGACCAACTCACCGATACCTTTGACACATAAATTAAATTAAAGCAGGGAGATGGGCTGGCCCCATTGCTATTAAATTTGGCTCTGGAGTACGGGGACCAATGACGAATTCGATACAACTATGAGCTGAATGAAATTTCCGACGAACCGGAGGTCCCAACGATTATAAGACTGCGGAAGCTGCAATGAGCTGGACACATGAATCGTATGGACGAACAACGGATACCCAAAAAGGCATTCGTTGGGAGAACTGAAGCCCGAAGACCAATGGGGAAATTAAGGAAATGCTGGTCTGACTCGGTCAACGAAGACAGTTCATCACTGTTCAGATTTTGGAATTGGAGGACGCGGTCAGTAGACCGAGACAGTTGGAGGCGCTATTTGCAGGACGCGAAGGCCCAAAGAGGGCTGTTGTGCTAAGAAGAAGAGAAGAAGGATCAAATAGTATTTAACGAAGTTATAGTGTTATAATGCGTGACTATGGAACAATCTGCGTTTCCACTTGACTAAGGGTTTGTGAAAGAATATTGAGTAAACTTGTGTTATTTTTCTTCTTCATCCAAATTCAAAGCAGAGGTTATTTACTCTTGATTGAAATTATTAATAAATTTCTTAGGATAAAAGCTTACGTTTATAGTTGAAAAGGATCATGGGTTGCTGTGAGTACCATAATAAGAAATGCCTTGAAAGATTCATTTAACTCTGTTAATAAAAGAAGGACTTGTGAACTCGGCTTTTGATATACAAGATGTCATATAAAAGATATTGTTTCTCTGTATGTTTCCCGAAAATTTAATAATATTTTAGGTGTCGTAGGCATTAGAATTCTTTTTGGTTACTACGCTAAGGGATTTGCATAGAGCCAGACACCACAAGTTTGACTAGCTCTTCCTCAAACTTTTTGATGAAATCAATAGCAAACATATCATTGAAACACCATTTGGTCAGGCAAATGCTATTCACACACTAATTGTGGAATTCCCAAGCTCACAATGTATCTAGACTACTCACTAAACACCTCCATTTTAACCCAAGAATTCAGCATGGAACCGTTTGAAACATTATTTTGGGCTAGGCCGCCTAGAGGAACCTTCAGGTTCCGGAAATCTCTACTCTAGTTGGAAGCAGGGGAGGATGGAAGGAGAAAAGATTACTGGAAAAGGGACCTTCATTTTTAATCAGTCTCACCGTGCACTTGATTGAGCCGTGGCTTCAGATTAGGGATCAGGTGGGCAGTCCATCTTCACCTGGTATTGCTCTCGGAGAACTGTTACCAATCGCTCCGACAGCACTGTCTCTCCTCTCCAGCCACCACCTGACTACTGCTCTCGCTTTTGCACAGATCCTCCTTTGCTCTCCCTAACACGGAGCGCAATGGGCATCATGCCTGCAATCACCGATATCGACTGTTAGGTATGCGCGTGGGACTTACAGCGCTCCTTGTCTCAGTACAACTACTTGTTTAGAGCATTGCTGTAAAGCTATAATCTATCGAGTAAGATAGATTGTAAAGCGCACATAAAAAATACTCTCCTCGATGAAATAGGTCCCCTTATATTGACCATCAGCCAAGGAAGTGCAGCTACACGTATTAGCGCCTTCTGAGTTGTTGCTTCGATTTGTGCAGAGGAACTTATCTTTGAGTCTATCAGTTCTCCCAAATATCTCACTGCTGGTTTCATCTCAACAAGTGTGTGTTTCCAGAGATTTTTTTCTTAGTTAGTATGACCACTGCGGTTTTCTCCAGCACTAGACTGAAGCCACGAGCAGTCATCTAGTCCCTCACTCGTCACATTAATGTACCTAATCTGAAGCGTAATTTGCCCGGCATTTCGAATCTCAGTAGCCCATTATACCAGATGTTCCACAAATCAGGACCGAGGATGGAGCCCTGAGAGCCACACGATGTAACAGCCATACTTTGAATCCTTCCTTAGTGTCATAGAGCAGACAGTGGCTTCTCAAGTAGTCCTTCAAAATTTGCATAAGGTATTACGGCACTTGGAAACAAATTTCCAGTGCTTCCACAATATTCACACATCTGCCGAAATTGAAAGGCGATAAGAGTAACTAGTATGATGACCCTTTGAGTGGACAAGTCGTCCACATTTATGACTTGTCCAATCACTTCAATAGTATTGCGGCCTACTCTGAAGCGATAATACCTTGAAGATACGTTCTCAGTGGCAAAGGTAGCTTCAATGATTATTCGCTTGATACGTTTTTCAAGTAATACAAAACGTTGAGTTTGCAGAAGGGATTCGAGGTTTCCCTTACCTTTGTCGATCAGCGCGAGTCTCGCCACCTTCCAGTACTCTGAAATTATCCCTTCACGCAAACAAGCATTGAACATACTGAGCAACCGAATTAGGGCTGAATGGGTAGAACCTCAGCTGGAATCCTGTCTGGCTTTAGAGATTTTCTTTCCTTCAAGGACAACACTGCCTCTACCACTTCTATTTTTGTGAAATGTAGGTTTCTTACTGTTGCTTCGTCACAAAAAGCCTTAATATAGACTAGATGAATAGGACAGAGAGCCCGCACAATTTCTTTTATATTTTCTACATTGTTTGAGCAACCTTTGGGCACCAAGATTCAGTATGACTTGTTTGTAGCCTATGCTACACGGGTCTCGGTTTACCTTATCTACTTGTTCTTGCCAGCGGTTGTCCTTACTGCTATTGTTGAGTTTGCGGAGGCATTTTCTAGCTGACTTTAAAGCTGTTAATATATGGCCTTTATATCTTCTTGAGACCGTGCTTGCTGACCCTCTTGTCTGAGCTTGTGACACTTTCTTTGCTTTTCAGTGAGTTTAGCTGACTGCCAGTACACTTAAAGATGGATGTAGTGATTATCATACTTGAGTTTATTACATCTTTAGCTGCTAGTTCCCCACTCCCCGATAAAACTTCCGTACCCTAAGCACTTCCACAAAACTTTCAACGTCCACATTCTAAGTATACCACCGGAGCCTAGAAAGCTGACCATATGGGCATCGAAGAGTGCCATCATGGAGTACAATTGCTACGTATTGGTGATCACTAACGGAGTAGTCTTCTAGAACTCTCCAAATTTTACCGTTTGGTATTAGATACTTCAACGCAAAAGTCACATCGAAAACGATTCGAACGCATCCCAGTCGACAAAAGTAAGGACGTAGACTGTATGATACGGTCCGCACTTGAAGCTGATTGGATCATGCCCCATTCCATTCCTCTTGCATTAAAGTCACCTCCGATGAGCACGAGACTTACTGCGCTCGAGGCAGAATTCTCAAAAGCATTGAATTCAGATTGAAAAGACAGTCAAGGTTCGTTTGGCATTAGGTATGTACTGAAAAGCGTAGTTCCCGAGCACCGAACCCAAACGAAACAATTTCTACGCCCCTGCATTTAGAAGTGGGCGCTGTCTCAAACCCAGAAGACGCCAGTACCATATTTCTCAGGATACCACGTTGGCGAGCTTCGGTTGGGATGTTGCTTACTGAGTAGTAGCAAGTCAGCTTAAATATTTCTCACAATCGAGTATGCTCAAATGCAGATTAATCTGCAGCATACGGCTCATTGCAGAAATGCTATAGCTTTTCCAAGACTTCTTTGAAAACCCAGCCTTGGATTGTACTTGGCATGTGTTTCAGATCATGTAGTCCTGGGTCAATGTTTCAGCAGAGGAAGCAGTGTATCTCTACTCTGCACTTCTTTTTTAAGGTTTTTGTACTGGCATACAAAACCCTATTGCAATCACGACCTGTGTCCGTCCGTCCGTCCGTGCGTCTGTATGTCACAGCACTTTTTACCCGAAACTATGGAAGCTACAGCCATGAAACTTTGTTAAAAGTTCAGAAGTGGTGACTTCTTGAAAGTTTTGGGTGAACAGTTTTTTCAAAGAGTTTTAAGGGGAGTGTCCCCATATAGGGAGATGACCCTTACAAAAATAAACATTTACCTTTGGTAATCGAATAGGGTGTCATTAGAAAGCTCTCTACGAGATCTTTTCAAAACAAGTCTTAGAATTGCCTTATCGGTACCGCGGGGGACAGGAGAAGAGAAAATGTACGAACTTTTCGCAATACTCCCCCCCTCCCGATTAGACACCTTTCATCCGAAAAATCTGGAAAAAATCAAGTTTGTAGGCCTTTATGAGTACAACAACAATATATAAATGAGAATTCGAAATTCAATCAACTTTGTTAGCAATAGTATGAATTACTGATTTTAGATTTCCTTGAATATAAATTTGGTACACAAATGGTTATTTATAAAATCGACACGTTCTGAAAGTTTCACAAAGATCAAATGGTATTTAACGAAGTTATAGCGGTTTGAATTTTCCTGTATTACTATGGAACAATATGCGCTGTATTACTATGGAAAAATATTGCTATGGAACAATATGCGCTTTCTACAGGTTTGCTAGGATTTGCGTGAACGTTTTAGGAATGAAAGGTATCATAGATATCTTTGAGCATTGGTTCATTGGTTAATACTCAGAGGTGAAACAAGTCAAGATGGCAGGGGGAGCTCTTAACAGAAGAGCTTTGTAACCATTCTGGGGTTTCAATGCTGATGCCATGAATTGATGATTGGAATTATTCACCCAACATTTGTTTAAGAAATCATTAAATTTTTCCATAAGATGCAGAGTTTCGTTCATAAGCACATAACAGCCGCGATTTCGTTCCATGATAAACAATTTTTCTGAATGATCGATATTCAAAAGACCACTATTCCGTTAATTTTCATGAAAATCCGACAAAATAAGCGTGCCTTGGTCGATTTCAAATATGTATTAACTATCAACATGTATTATTGAAATGGCGATAACTCACTTGATTATGATTTGATTTCCATGAAATTTCGGAGGCATAAGGGTTTTATGCCAACTTACTTAAATGTCAAACGTTAAGGAGTTTAACGGCACCGTTTTGGTTTGTAAGGGAAAATATAAAATTTACAAATCATGCTTTTATTAAAAGCGTTGAGTGAATTTTAATTTCTGAGGTATTGGCTGACGTATGAAGATCTACCTTAGTGATTTTTTCAGATTTTTAGCTCAAACGTGTTCAATTGTAAGGGGAGGGGACACAAATATTGTTCGTGCATTTTTCTCCCCTGGGCACTTAATGCAAAAACGACTTATTTTTCAGATTCCGAAAGTGCTAAGACCTTTCATTTGACGCTCTACTCAACTACATTTAACGATAAAATTTCTTGAAAGCCACTTCGTTAGAAGGGGGGACACCTCAATAAAATTTGATATATTTGATAAGACCTAAACTTATAAGAGACCCCCACTTCTGACCTTTTCACAAAGTTTGAACTTTGTAGCTTCTATAGTTTCGGAAGAAATTTGTTGTGACGCACGGATAGACAGACAGATGGACAGCCAGATGGACAAACGGGCAGATGCACAGGCGAACACACGGAAAGATAGGATGGGAAACAAGTAGGATTTTGCAAAAAAAATTTCAGAAAGCCCTAAACATCATGGAGCTACATCAATAACAAATAACTTAGAAGCTGTAATTCGTTGAACTTGGCTGATAGTAGTAGGATTTGACATTTTCGTCAGCAAAACTGTATTAGTAGCATTAAATTGGATGAAGTAGTCCTCAAAATATCAATTTATTCTCTAAGTTTCAATAAAACAATCATGTAAGATTTTTCTAATTCATGGGCTTTCCATCGAACCAGACTACACTTTTGATTGTCTTCTCCAAATTTTCAGATAAGGTGAATAACAAAAATACATTTAAGATTCAGATCAGTTAAGGATTTTAGTAATTTTGACACAAAATGTTGCCTGGTTAAAATGGAGTTCTTTTAAAGCAAAAATATATTTTTTGAGCATGTCATAAAAGATTTTCGTTCATTAAATTATTCTATTTATCCACATATTGTAGGTTAAGTACAAAACCCTTTTGACGTAAGCGTAGTTCTGTCTACTCAACTTGTTTATGCCCTACAATTATTATATAGAAAGCTTCTGTCAATATCTTTACAGCCTCTTGCAGTATGAGGCATCTGAAACACTGGGGAAGGATTGTTTTTGTCTTATCCTACAAATAATTGAACCGATTCTAATTTCCTCGTTTTCTATCATCTGTTCATTATTTTTTATTGTTGTGTCAACAATAGTCATGTGCTGACCTCTATTCTTTAGGTTGGCCAAATTAATTTTTTTGCTCCGCTCAAGCTAGGCGTTCATACCTACAACGATTAATTGAGAATAAATTTCCCACTTTGCACATTTGAAATTAATTGCTTTCAATTTATTACTAAATCATATACTTCCTCTGCATTTTTGGCTCAATTACCTTTAATGGTGATGCTGAAACTATCAAATTGAAATTAGTGAGAATTTAACGCTACCTTCGATAGTTACACGGCTCAAGTGCCGTCGTAACTTATTTCTTGTTTGTAGCACTACAGCCCCTCTCGGGCCATCGCTTCCTGCAAATAGCGCCTCCAACTACCTTGGTCCATTGACCGCGTCCTCCAATTCCAAAATCCGAACAGCGATGAATTGTCTTCGTTGACCGAGTCAGACCAGCGTTTACTCGGTTTTCTCACTGATCTCCAGCATTCAGTTCTCCCAACGAATACCTTTTTGGGTATCCGTTGTTCATCCATACGATTCATGTATCCTGTCCATTGCAGCTTCCGCAGTTTTACAGTCGTTGAGAACTAAGGTTTGTCAAAAATTTCATACAGATCATGGTTGTATCGAATTCACCATTGTTCCCCGTCTAACAAAGGGGTTCAATATTTCAAAGGCGTTCAATATATTTGCAGGTGCTTGAGTTAGTCACACCCATAGCATAACACAGGTCTTATCACAGATTTGTATACTTGGAGCTTTGTTTTCCTGTGTATGCAGCTGATCTTCAAGATCGTCAGTACTGAATAAAATATTTTATTTGCAAGCTGTGTTCTTCAGCGTACTTCATCTCTTTCATTACCCATCTTGGTTATTTTGGCATCTAAATACACAAATTCGCCAACATTTTCGATATTGTATTCGCCAAGTGAAATATTTTGTGTATTTGAGGTAATTTTCTTGGATTGCGTTATGAGCTTTGTTTTATTCATTGATTTGTAGCCCTACTAGTTTTGCTTCGCTGCCGAGTTTCCGGAAGAGTTCTTTGGCAGTTGTTAATGACCGTGACAAAATGTAGATGTCATCCGCATGGGCTACTATTTAGCTCGGCTTGTATAGTAATGTACTGCAGAGCCAAATTGAAAATCTCCCTGTTTTAGTCCTTACTTATTTACAAGTGTTCAATTTATGCTTCGATAACTACACAGTCCAGTATCCAATTTAAAGGAAATTCAACACTAAGAAAATCTCACTTTAAGGCTTCTTGTATTTTGGGTTAGTTCGTAGCCTAGGCTCAAGAAAGGCTACTGTTGCCTTCTCTTTATGTATGTTTTTGATTGTATCGTAGAATGCATCTTTATTAGTGGTTTCTGGTCCAAACTACACCAACAAGTTACCTAAAGGAGCCAGCCGTATGTTTTTTATAGTAGTTTTATTTTTTTCGGTTTTACGGTTCACTTAATGTTTAACAGAACATCCACATACAATCCACCGTCAGCGGTTTTGGCTAGTATTGCCTGCCCAATAGCTTTACGCCGCTTCTTATTCTTCTTTTTCTGAGCCAAATCCGAGGGCTCTGCATTTTCCTAACATTTAGACTTATTTTTTCTGTTCCTGGAGTAGGAATTTTTGCTGCTTATTTAGCTACTTTAGAAAGCATTGCCTAGAAGCTCTCCTCCAGTGCCACCTGTATCTTTGTTGGCTCCTTCTCATCTCTTCTCCACTTTTAACGATCCCCTTTGATTGGACTGCAAGCCAACCTTCCTCTGCTTTGAGCCATCTGCGCTTGTAATGCCTTATTCGAACTAGGAGCTCCTCCAACTCAAATGCTCTATTTGGGTCACCTTGCAAAGGTGTGGTTCTGTATTGCAGGTGGTAACGATGTATTCCACAATCCATTCTATTTTACGGCAGAGCCATTTGGTCAATGATATTAAATTCATTGCAATAAAATGTCATTCAATTAAAATGGAGCAAGATGGTTTTCTCTTAAGGGAAGGACGTATTCGTTGCACATCGGTGCAATTTCTTTCGGATTTATTGCTATACCCATATCAAAGCTTCAGTACACAACCCTTCTGAAATGAGCGTACGTCTGTCTAACCATATCACATTTTAGTATACTTCCACATGAAATGGAGTCAATGACTTTTTATTTTCACAGAATACGAGTATATCAACAACATATCAACTTAGATTGCATAATTCATGATTAGTTAGAGAAACATCTTCTGCAAATATTAAAGAAATATATTTTTTTTTTCCAACTATTTGTTCATCAGCAGAGTTAAGATAAATTATGAAGTAAATCTTAAATGTTTCTGATTTTCGTTTGTGAAGATACTATACATATTACAACACATACCAATAGAATCTTTTTTTCGTAGTACTACAGCCCTTTTTGGGACTTCGCTTAAAGATAGTCAGAGTATCTCTTTATCTTTGATTTATGTATTGGCACTCGAGAAGGTGATATGGCCAATACCAGGTTTTAAGCGTGTGACCGCCCACCCAGCTGTGATGTGTTCTGATTTTATACCAGTACATTTCATACTGAACAGACTTATAGTCTGTCCGAAGAACCAGTCGAAACAAATTTCATTGTCACCAATGGGATTTGAACCAGACACTTGACTGAAAATCATGAAATAAATCAAATTTATTCGTTGTATCTATTCAAAACAATATGTCTTCCACTAGAAATGCTGCACGGAACTTTGATTGTAATCAAAAGATGTACCCGTTATTAATATTAATTAGAAACTAAATTGAATAACTAAACTAATCAGAACTAGCAAAGGTGATTATAACTTAACTAAAATGACTGTTATCGTTAAAGGGGTTGATGTTATTAAAACTATAAAATTTTAAACAAGAATTCAAAGCTGTCATTCCATTAATCGACTCAATTCTTATGGCAAAAACTAAAAAAAATTGATTCTAATTCCAAAAGATTGGCTTCGTAAAAAGCTCACTTATAGTTTGCATATTCGTACAATAAAAATCTATACATTTGAGCCTACTCGAAATTATTAATTACATCTTTTAATAAGACTCAAAGCTAAAAGTATTTCTAATAGGAGACTCTTTTTATCATAGTATATTCAAATAGTAGCCACACCTTTCATTTACCCTGTGTTGCACACTTTTTGAATTTTCCCAGGGGCATTACAGCTGAGCCGGGGCATTACAGCTGATCCATTATTGGCGCGCTCAAGAAACAAAGCAAAATGCAGATAAAATTTCCGACGCACGTGTTCTTTTACGCATTTCAGAACATAGGAGTGCTGCCAGATTCTAAGAAAAAACTATGGAACGAATTTGTTTTTCTGCAATGTTATTGATTTTTTAGCTCTGGTAGCCCTGAAATCTCTCATCGAAGCATATGTTTATGTTCGCGCCATTCCTCGCATCAGCAATTACCATCTACCTGCTACCGAAGATTTATGGCTTGCAGTTCGGCTTGTGTTCGGATTTTTCCGGAGGGTTGATGGAGTGTGGTTACTATTTGAGTATACTATGCTTTTTATCTTCATCCTTTTTGCATTGAACTAATAGAAATTAAAAAAGATTTTAAAATCTCGATCAATTCCATGATAAGTAAGAAATATTAAAAAGGTAGTTGGATTGACAGAAGTATTCTCATGTTAGGTAAACTGTTTGATATACAGATAAAGTTGATTGTGATTAATGTGAGTACCTGCCACGTAAAGGCCTAACCTCATGGTCACCATTAAACTGCGATTGGCTTAAGCGCCAATCAACGCCCCCAAGATCAGTTCCAGTTTACATTGAGAGAATTCTCAACCTTCATACTGGTAGATGCGAAACCCATCTGTATCTGACGCTATAAAGTCAACGCCAACCTTTGTTTTTAACCATCAGCCACCACGATACTCCCCGAAGGGCCGCAACTAATCAGCTGACCAGCCATAAATGGGGGCCCATCAGCTGTCCATAGTACCTGAGTATACCTCCAGGGTTGAGTTTCACAGCATTGAGTTGATCTTGTTATCGAACAATCACAAAGCCACTATGTTTCGGATCAAGTTCCTGTCCTAGTATTTTTAATAAGCGATTCAGGTGCCCCGGGAACGCCAGTCCCCGTCGGTTTCACTGAAATCGGAGACAACAACCCAACAATAGCAGTTGTGCTCCTTCACTATACCAGATAAGTCCCGCCCTGGGGGGGACGATATATAGACAGCAACAATTAATAAACTTATGTACCACTTCAATGAGATGCACATGTTGAAAAGCAAAGCCATTGTTACTCCATTTACACCGGCCACTATTATAATGCAATATAGCAAACAACACTCGTATCATGAATTCTCAAAAATATTTTCGTTATTCATTTTATCTGAAAATTTAAAGAAGATCAAATCTATACTGTGGTGTCTGATTCAATGGAAAGTCAATAAAACCACAACATCGTGTGTGTTGTTGTAATCAGAGAAAATTCAAACGCCTCTAACTTCCTTTAATATGATTCCATCTTTCCTAAACGTGTAGAATATAAAGAACTCCTAAAAGACTAATTTGAAGTCTTGTTGAATTTAAGGCTACTCATACGGTTTTATTGGGAAAACTGTGAGATTTGTAAATCATTTAATTATTAACAAAGTTGAGTGAATTTTCGACATCAAAGGTATTTATTGTTGCTGCACTCACAAAAAACTTACCTCCATAATATCTTTTTTCGATTTTTTGGACCAAATGTGTCCAATAGCAAAGGAGGATATCAATTTTTTGTACATTTCTCCTTCCCTGTCACTTTACAAAACTAGTTATACAGTTTGAAGACCTGTTTTGAATAGACTTTTCATTTGAAACCCCTCACAAGTATCTTTAGTCATACATTTTTATGAGTCCCCTTCTGATATGGGAGGACCTCGTTGGCCATTATCTATGCTTTCAGGCGCTTCTGAGTTTATTTAGAAGGCATAGCTTTCAAGATAATAACAGATTGAAACTTTCTGACGCTCACTCAACAAAAGATATGTAAATCCAAAAATCGCTAGATGGGCCCTCGAGCTTGACAATTATACTTGTAATTATGCAATGCAGCACCGAAGCGGAGTATCCACGAGTCAAGAAGGCCCATTGAGCAAGCGCTACACTTCTAGCCCTTCTTCAAATGATGAATCAATAACTGATACTGATTCTAGAGCTACAATTTCTGATGCAAAAAAATTACGGATCCTCGGTGCGTCACTAGCGCTCTTAATCACACTCAACTTGACTTATTCTCAGACCACTACCCCAAACCAATCAAAGCCAGTACTAATACCCCTCGCTGTCCTGTCATAATGTCCGCTGTCCCTTATGCCAACACTGACGACCCTTTCATATATCCTGCTGTTAGAATCAATAATTAAATACAAAACTCTCATGGGAATGCTAGCACATCCGCAGACGCACCACCCAGAAACATAGCTGATGTAACTGATCACGTATTAGCCACTGTTGACAATGACGACCTAGACTTTTTGATCCAAGTCACGCAAAACCGGGGCGAACGCATCCAAAAACTTCGAGAAAAAATAAGCTTATGTCCAGCCTCAGGTTACCAGTTATTGGACGGTTTAGTCTTTAGAAGAAATGAACCCAGACAAACGCAAACGTACGTACCATTAGAAATGGAGGATAATGTGATTAGTTTGACGCATGAATAGAAAAAAGTTATGAGCAACTGAAAACACACTATTGGTTTCCGAACCTCAAAGAAAAAGTCACAAAATTCATAAGAAACTGGGTGAATTGTATTACGTACTCGCCACCACATCGTTCCAATGAACATAATCTCTATAACATACCGAAGGAACCAATACCTCAATGCAAAGAAGAAACACATATTGTTAGTTGTTAAACTGTATCCAGTTGACTCGACAAGTACACGAGAAGTTATCAATAGCCTTAATAAATATTTTAGTTATTACAGTAGTCCCACACGCATAATAACTGACCGAGAAAGTTGTTTTAATTGTTTGGATTTTAGCACATACTTGGCTGGACGGAACACCGATCATGTGAAAGTTGCCGTCGCCTCTCCACAAGCCAACGAGCAAGTGGAAAGAGTAAATAGAGTTTTAAAATCTATGCTTACCTAACTTAGTGAACCCATTAATCATGCCGATTGGTTTAACTTTTTGTCCCAGATTGAGTATGGCATTCACAATACCATCTACAGTATCACTAAACAGTCTCCTAGTATACTTTTGTTCGGGATAGAGCAGAGCGGTAAAATTGTGGACGAAGTAACAGTGCACTTAAGCGAGAAGACAGATGAGGAATCAGATCGCAATCCAGATGATCTCAGGACACAGCAATCTGCCCCAAACTTATGATATAGGAGAATAAGTGGTCATTCGTGACGTGGATACCATCGTTGGTACGAATAAGATACACAAAATATTACCAGATGACTGATACGTTATTAAAGATATCGAAAATTGTCAACTGACTCAGTTGCCTTCTGACGGAATCGCAGAATCCTCGCGAATACGTATGTGGCTTTCGCAGGGATCTGGACTACAAACCACAGAAGTACAAAGCAACACAAACACCTTTGAAACCGAATTGTCACTTTAAATTTGCTTTTTATATTGTAACCTCAGAAAACCCGAACCGTCACTTTAGATTTGCTTTTCGTATTTTGATAATTAGTCGAGGTCGACTACACTAGTTTATGCTTTTATAAGAACTTTTAGTCAGTGCATGAACCATTCTACTGCTGTAATCCAAATTGAACTGTACTCGGATAGGTGATAGAAGGAAGAAGCAACGGAGAAAAACTGACAGGAGGATTCGAAATACAACCGCTGAGCTAACTGGATGGATTTTTTATTTGTCCGCGAGTTTGTAAAGTCATTAAAAAGGGGTGATTATAATATATAAGCGTGACAATAATCATATCACCTTGCGGAGTGCCGATACATTCGATCATGATAATGAGATACTCTAACTATTTCTGAGCGAAATGGTCTGTAGTGCTACGAATAAGAAGATATATATATATATATATATATATATATATATATATATATATATATATATATATATATATATATATATATATATATATATATATATATATATATATATATCTATGTATATGTTTTCTTTTTCGTTAAAAAAAATATTATGTACTAAGAAGAAGAGTCGTGTTGATGTATTACTTAATACCAAGTGAGTTATTAAAAGGAACGTTCAAACAAATTAACTAAGATGAATTGCTTAACGTACAAAAATCTTTTCCTTTCCTATTTTTTCAGGAGAAGACAAAGACGGGAGGTAAGTATGCCGCCGAGTGGTTAGGGTTTGAACAATCCGGGACTGATCAGTTCAGTTTTTCGGTTCAGTTACGCGGTGCCTTAGTAAGTGTTCAGTATTTTGCTAGTGTAGACTGTTTCAATCAGAGTTAGAGAAGCTTATGTTTGGCATCGTGTCGATATTGAGATTGAGAACGCGTGAATCCATTGTGGATTGATTAGCAGCCTCGCAAAAGCAAATTTACAGTAATAGCGAAAGGTTTTCTTCGGGAAATTTTTGAAAAGCATTTTAAACGGGTATTTGATTCGATGGGTGAGAAATCGTAGTTGGACTTAGCCTACTCGCAAAAGACCTGGCAGACCGTTGGCACGTACCGGACTTCACGTCTTTAACCGATGAAAGATTGGTTTAGATTTCCTTCGGGGAATCTCGAACGGACGAAAACGAGTTAAAAACACTACATGGAGATTAAAAAGGAGTCACACAAATTCTTTTGAACTTTATAAAGACTATAACTATACGAGTAACTCAGAAAATCCCAAGTGACACAGAATCGGTCTATCGTTTCTGCGCCATCAGGAATTTGAAGCTTCACATTTCACTTGATCATTGTTTTCATTTAAAATAAGTGTTTATATGGAAAACGATGCCAGCCAGTTCACCAAGACTGTTCAGCGAATTCGTTTCAAGTTTTCCTGATGTCCGTATCAATTCTATTTTCACACCATCAGTCGAAGATGTAAATTTCTTTATTAAATTCAAAAGCTCCCGTGGGTTGAACATTTCCTTCACAAAGAAGAATCACCATTAATATTTCATATTTTAACATTTCAAATCTTTACCGTCTCTTTATCGTCTTATTTAAATTTAACTTTAATATGCAACATATACAAGTAGTACTGCAATTTTGGCGTTACAATTTAGTAATTGGGCATCATATAGACTATGCTTGATGTTCTTCTGTGTGCAGGTACTCGTATATCAAATTGCTAGCCAAAAAAAAAATTTTTTTATGCAAAGTTAAGTCTTCGAACATATATTTGAAACACTTGCACCCACGTTTTTGTTTCTTGAGATCATTTTTGTTTGCTTGTTACTCATTTTGGGTGATATTTTAGTCATAACTTCAGAAATGTTTTATTTCTAGTACTCTTAAAATTCGAAGTTGCTTTCTCATAGCCTCTTAAAAAAACTCAATTACCTAAAATCACATAATTTCAGCCTTCAACGGACTTCATTGAAAAGGTGAATCAAGAATTCCTGAAACTTCTGGGTCAGTAAAGGCCAATTCAGTCGTGTTATGCAGCTGATGTACTGTCTTCTTGGTTTGGGCATCATTAAGCTGAACCATCTGAACGAAAACTCAGGACTAGGTCTTTTAAGTATAGAGAAACGATCACCTTGTCAATATTGGTATGATGTCTGAGCTCTCCGTTTTAAAATCAGATAATGTTGATCAATCAAAACATCAATTCATTATCTGGCGTCTTAGTGATGGACGCATATACCCTACAGATTTCAAAACAATATTCGGGGAACAAAGTCACAACTCATACATATAGTAAGAACATGTCAAATATATGGTTTAAAGTCAACTCATTTTAAATATATTCGTCTTTAAGAATGAGCTTATCGTTAGGAAAAAGTTAACTATTGAATATCTTTCGAGTATGTCGCGAAGAACGTGGTTTTTTGTCTTGACATTAGGATGAAAAAACTTATTTTGTTGTCGTTTAGGAAAGCAAGTTGCAATACTTGGTGCAATACCTTCTGGCTCTCATCGAAGTACTATCCATGGCCCATATTCGTGGCGTAGCTTAAACTCATACGGATTAACCATGAATGTCTGCCATTCTAGCCGAAATGAAGTCATTATTTAATCATCGTTCTAAAAGTCTCAGAAATAAGTAGGAAGAGGTCCCTTGATCACTGCCAAACAAGTCATAGGTACTCGAATTCATTCAACTGAATTTCGAGTACCTATGGGAATGGCTGAGAGACTCAAAGGTTTTGATAACAACTACAATTAAAGCAAATCAAAGTTTACATCGTAGAGGAAAAATGAGTATGACGAAAATTAAAGCAAATCAAAATTACATTTACACTCTTTTATACCCTCTAAAGTATATGAGCACTGTAAAACGGGAAGCTTATGGGCCTAAAAAAAACTTTTTCAGTTTTTGCTCCTTGATGCATAGCAGGAAAAATTTGGTTGTGATCAACATTAACGACTTCTGAATATTCTAAAAGTTGATATCTCACATTTATTTCTAAGTACTATCATCTTTCAGATAAAAGCCCACAATATTGTTGTGTTTGGAAAAGTTGTAAGCCTGGTTGGTCTTGTTATCGGCTTTTATCGCATATTTCCAAGACGGTACGTCGGAAATAAAATGATGATCTAATCAACATTGAATTCCATTTGATTTCTTGAAATCTTAAATTGCACATCTATCTCTATATACTCGTATACCAATTCTGAAATGTGTGCTGTCAAAAATGCTAAGCTTGAGAAAAATTTTCTGCAAAATGTATCGGGTACATAGGTATACGTATTTAGTTTTTGTCGTGCATCTAAAAAACATTGTGCCATTGGAAAACTTTTGTTGTAACAAAAGTTAAGGCCTTTTAAATTCCCTGCGAGAAAATGTCACATCTGTCTCTATGTGGTACAACGCCTATGATACTCGTATTAAATAAATTTGCAAATAATATTGTACCAAATTTTTGAAGCTCAGATATCCTCCTCTTACAATTTTTGCTTCAAATCTCGAAAAAGATACATAATTGTGAAAATTGTATGCAAATTCAGGTGCAATACATTTTCTTCAGAATAATATCTCATATTTATTCCTACATTTTACTGCCTCTAATATGTCAGCCCACAAATATAGTTTATTACATTTGCAGGCTCGCGAACGATTTTGTGGCACATCATTTTTATGAACTCATATTTGAGAGGCAGTAACATGCACGAATGCATGTCAAATATTAGTTTGCAGAAATCAGCTTTGATTTTGATTATTGCCAAATTTTCCTTATGACGCAGGATTTTCGAGGTGTATGAGCCTAACAAAATTTACAAAAAAATTCCCCGAATTCAGCACCTTTTCGGGCTCATATCTCAAAGACGTGTATTCGATAGATAATAGAGGTGTTTCAGGGTGCAGTAAATTTAATGCGATACACCGTTTTGAGATATGTAACTAAAACTGGAGAAAAGCTTTCTAGATTTGTCAATTTCGCAGTTTCATGAACTCAAACATTTAAGAGGAGACACACAAGGTTGAATGTGAACATACTGTCTAAGAGGATATTTGTACTCAATTTTCCTTTGGGACGCACTATATTCGAGATATGAGCCAAAAGTTGAAAAGGAAATATTATCGGTGTGCGACTTTCAGTTTCCCATCGGACGCCTCAGGTAGCGAATACAGGGTGTCCCAACCGGCTAGCCGGCGGGTATGCGGGAAATAAAATACCATTCCTGGACAAAACCAACTAAGTTGAAGCGCTGACAACGCTCCGCTTAGTTTTACTTGCCATGGAACCAGAAAAACAACCTCGAATTGGATTGAATAAACGGCAACGACTATGGCATCGTATAAAGGAAGTTAGAATGTTAAATCACTGAACATACCAGGTGCACTGCGACAACTTCTGGATGAAATAAAGAAATACAGAATCGACATCCTTGCAGTGCAAGAAACCAAATGGCACGGTGAAGACATATTTGATATGCGGACACACAGCCTGTTTAAAGCGGAAAACTGCAAGGAAGCCATGAGTTTGGAGTGGTTTTCATTGTTGATAGCCCAATTGAACAAATTATCACCGACCTCAAGCCCGTTAATGAAAGGCTCTGTGCGATCCGTATCAGGGTCAAACTTTTTAATGTCTGGCCAGTCAACTGTCACGCGCCCACAGAAAACAAAGTTGAGGCAATCAAGAACGTATTTGACAGCACACTAGAATTCATTGTCGAAGCATTGCCGTCAAATGACATTAAAATTGTTAAGGGTGACTTCAATGCAAAAAACGGCCAAAAAAATGATTCATAGAGACACAACTGGAGGATACAGCCTCCATGCAGAGACTTGCGACAACAGACAACGCTTGATAGACTTCGCTAATAGTAGAGGCTTCACAGCAAGCTCAACACGTTTTCTACATCGAGACATCCATAAGAGAATATGAGCATCCCCAGACCGTTACACATTCAACCCGATCAACCATGTTCTCGCTCAAAAACGAGCTACATCTTCAAGGACTGGTACCAGATACGCAAGCTAAATGATAGCTCAGTAACCCCCACATACATGTCAGTCCTAGAAAATTGCATCAACATATCCCCGCAGGCGGGAGAAAGTAATGATGACACCAAAACCATGTGGAAAACGTAAAGGCATGCGGTAACAGAAGCAGCCGAGGAGGTTTTGGAGCACCAGCCAAAGAAAAGTAGGAACGACTGGTATAACAAAAAACCGGGCACACAAAAAATACATCCAGCGAACAACTCGAGCCAAAGAGGAACAATATGAAACACTTCGACGTCAAGCTAAAAAATGTGCCAAAGCTAAAAAATGTGCCAAAGAAATGCACGAAAAACGTGTTTCCCCCCTCGCGATTGGACACCTGTGATCTAAAAAACTGGAAAAAAATTATCTAGGGAGATATTTAAGAGTACAACAATAACAAATACATCAGAAGTCAAATTCATTCAACTTTTTTAATAATAGTGTGATCTTCGAATTTCATATTCTCTCCAATAAAATCGTATCGATGCCTTTAAACCCAACAAAATTCGATATTTAAGGGCCTTATACAAGGCCCTGATACTCTGTAAGTTTGATGAAATTCATATCATATTCACGGAAGTTATATCCATTTGAAATTTCTCCAATCACAACAACAATAACACACTATTTCGGTGTTTTATGGACTTTCCATTGAACCAGACTCTGCAGTTTTGATTTGATCTTCTTAAAATTTTAAGATAAGATCGATAACATAAATGTTTTTGGGATTTCATGATTTGAATGATTTTTGTTGGTTGAAAATGGAGAAACAATGGATTTTCTTTTGAACGAGTAAATCTCTTTGACATGTTACTTGATTTTATTCGTTGCTGGTGATTCCATTTTGTAAGTTGAGTGCGAAACTCTTCTAACATGAGCATAGGTCCGTCTACCTTCTTGTTTTCTAATATATGACATGAACTACATATTTCATGTAGTAGTGATTGCATGACTTATATTGTTGTATACTGTTTTAAAGATTAGACTTTAGAGTATCTTCAGTTAAAAACTGAGCGTCATAAGTAAAGAATAACTTGGTTAATATAAACTTAAAAATGCACACACAAAGGGAGCATTATTGGCGTATTCTATTGTTTTACATAAGAAAGGGCAAAAAAGCGGTGCAAGCTCGAAAGAAATTGTGTGAAATTTATGGTGAGAACTTCGTTATTGAGCACAAGTGTCAGCGTTGGTATACTCGCTTTCGTTCTGGAAATTTTAATGTTCAAGGCTCACCACATACTGGTCGTCCAACCAATACTGATGACGACAAAATAAATATCGAAACTAACCGGCGTATGACAACTCCAGAAATAGCAAAGAAGCTGAACATATCAAATTTAACCATTTACTTGCATTTACAACAGCTTGGTTACGTAAACAAACTGGATGTTTAGGTTCCTCACAAATTAAAGGAAATCCATCTCACCAAACCGATCAACATATACAACTCCTTGCTGAATTATGACCAAACGACCCATTTCTAGAGAGAATCACAATGCGTGATGAAAAATGGATTTTTCACAATAATGTAGTCCGAAAGCGATTAAGGACCAAGCAACATGAGCCCCCGCAATTGACTTACAAAGCCAGTATTCATCACATGAAGATTATGCTTCCTGTGTGGTGAAATAACACCTGCTTCCAAGAAATTAAACTATAAATTCGGATGTCTTCTGTCGTCAATTATCGAAATTGAATGCAAAAATTAAGAAAAACCCCCTGAACTGGCCAATCGCAAAGGCGTGATGTTCCATCATGATAACGCCAGACCCCACACCTCGTTGATACCCCGTCAAAAATAAGTGGAACTCAATTGGAAACTGATAACACATCCACTTTATAGCCCTGACTTAACATCCTCAGACTATTATTTGTTTCGCTCCCTTCAAAACCATTTGAATGCCAAATTTTTCGATTCCGATCGGGCTAATAAAAACGAATTGGACAGCTCTTCGCATCTAGAAACCAAGGCTTCTTTGAACGTGGAAGTTTTCAACTTACTGAAAGATGGTAAAATGTAATCCAACAAAATGGTCAATATATCATTAATTTATGTTTATTGTTAATATAAATTAATTTCCTTTGAAAAGCATGAAAAACCTAATTAATCAAAGAAAATACATCAAGAAAGTTTTGATTGAGTTAGTTGTGAACAATACAAAAGGAAATGACGTGCCGATGATTCCTGATTATTATAAAACTAAGAGTTGTGAAGTGTTAACAGACAATTATCAATGTCGCAAACCGATTGGCAGTTTATATAATATCGGTGCTCGTATCAATACGAGCTATGATGCTGCTGCATCAGTCATCATTTTATCTCCGAAAATTACCAAGCCTAATCAAAATGATTGGAACGAGGTCAAACACATCATGATGTATTGGAAGTCAACCAAAGATGACAATTTGTTATTGGCTTGCAATGGAAAGCCGTGGTATAGATATGCGAACACAAATTGAGCAGAAGAGCCAGTTACTTGCAAATCAAACGCTGGTTTGGTATTAATGTTTAGTACTTCAATCAGCTAGCGTTGTTGCAGACAAGACTGCATTACGCAATCATCGACCGAGGCATACAACGAAGCAACTTATATTAAGCATCTTTTACAGGATTACAACATCAAAATTACTAAACCGATTAAAATATACGAGGTCAATCAAAACTTCATAAAATTGGTTCATTCAGAAAAATTCAACAATCACTTAAAACACATTGAAATCAAGAAGCACGCTGTGAAGCACTGCGTTTCCCGGTTTAGGCTGTCGCGCCATCGATGATGTTGATAACTTTAGCACTAACCTTCCCCGCTTTGGTAAAAGTTTTTGAGAAAATGTCTATTCGATTGATTTTTGGTACTTAATAAATTCATCAAACAGAGAATACGCATAAGGTATTAATTTTAGGATTTTATTTTTGAGCGATATGTCATCCATTCAACAAAAGTAAAATTTTTTTTTCATAACAAAATTGTACGTGGCAAGTCAATTGAAAAATGATCGCTCTTACAAACATGGATAACAAGGTCAAAGATGTCATAACATTCAACCAAGGGGTGGGAAACGAAAAGGTTTCAGCGAGTCTAGACGGATTATTGAAATCCGCCCTGGTGAAAGTGATAGGGAGTTCGCAGACTTAAATTATATAAATGGTATCTATTGGTTAAAAACATTTCGCAATTATTTTTTGTTTCAACTAACCATGATTTGAAAGTAATTAAATTGTTATTGCAACCAACAAAACGTATGTAAATCGTTATATTTGTTCAACAGCCTTGAATTATATAGGTATGAAATCAAGCGAAAGTTTGCAAAAAATTCCAAAACGTATTATCCTGCTAAGATTTACGCAAGAACCTTTCCTGCACTACAAAATTTTAATCGTCTTATAGTGCAAAAGTTATACATACAAGGTCACTGGTAGAAAAAGCAACAAACGTTAATACCTCTGTAGTGTGTCTGCTTGAATTAAGCCGCACGTTAGATATTATCACTTGTTAACACGCAAGAACTTTAATGGCTCGCACTTATACACCTGCAATCAACTCTCCGCCTCGAAGAACTTCTTTCGATGGCTGGAGTACTCTTTCACCACATTCACACACAATTAACACTGAAGCAATGAATAATTCCACCCACAAGGAGCTTCAAACACGATTAATTCACAACATCACACATGATTATGAACATCCTAGCACTTTCCGATGCAATATTCTATTGCAATCCAATGATAATTCTAATCTCGCGCAACTCGTTCAATCGAATCGACAAGTGTTTCCACTAACACATCGACAAGAACTGGTCGTTGCTAGCTACACTGAGGAACTGTGGGCATCCTTTTAAGAATTTCGCCGATTACCGTTAAATGACTTAAAACACGCAAAATTGTAAAACGTGGAAAATTTGTTGATATCAACCAAAGACGATGACCATTTCGAATCAAATAGAAAATTCGGAACGCCAAATTTTTCTTTGAATTTTTCTTATTGTTACCCGGAAAAACGACTCAAACAACAGAAGTAGCGTAACGGCTCGGAAACATCTGTGCTCGTTGGCTCCAGGACGGAGTCTGATAACAGCTTATTCGAGACATCTTATCGTAGGTCCACCGACGCCCCATGTCCTCTCCAGCCGTTCAATTGAAGCAGGAGATTGGGGATGAAATAAACTAGCATGCTACTCAGTCCTGACAACAAGGATGCTGTCGATGGGAAATCTCCATAAATCGGATACAGATGCCATGAGAGCTTCTCTCATGCGATCGGCTCGTATCGGAAGCTGTACCTTTACGAGAAGAGTTTTTGAGGGCTGAGCATGATTCGATATCCTGCATCGTGATTGGTATTTTTACTTAAACGACTATAAACGAATTCGTGCCTAATGTTAAATTTTTCAAGCACAGAAATTTACATACATATTCGTGAAAAAAGGATATCAGCTCATAAATACCTAGCGTTAATTTTCATGTTGTTAGCAATGGCTTCCATGCTAAATTTTGAGATAACAGCGAAAAAGGAAAAATGTGCCACGATTTCCCAAAAAAGGGACTGCGAAATTTCACTGATCACAAGTTCTCCAGCCCAGTTGAGGCTTTCTTTCTGCCTATATTGATTATGTGGCGCAGGTTTTATGAAAAGATGTGATAATTTATCTGAACAAGTTGATGTAGTAGGAAAATGTTCCTATCATAAGTATTTGGTAAAACAAATGTGAAAAATTCAATCGTTCGAAAAAGTAAAATGTGGTTATAATGCCATTTACTCGTAATTTGCCGCCCTTTTGCATGTATCTTACTGACCTCGATGTTTAAGAGCCCACAATAACATAAAAACATGACAAATTATTTCTGAAATTTCCTTGAGAATCTAAGCACATCCTCAATGTTCAGGTCGTTCGGAAATCCAAGTTTCCTTAATTTCACATATTGTTGGTTATTTTAAAATTTTGAATCGCTCTCAACTTTATTGTTTAAACCTTATTCCAATGAAATTTTTAAAGTACAAATTTCTATAACAAAGACATCTTATTGACTCATTTAACGGTTCTCATTTGATTTTATAGTCAAAAACATAGAATTAACTAATCATACTATTATTCACAAATCAAATCTTGGTCTCTAAGGCATGATAAAATTTTTACTTCCGAGGTATTCTTGGCCATTTTACCCATAATAGCGTACATCCATAATTTTATTTCATATTTTCCGGCGAAAAGATGTCCAATCACACACACACAATGTTTCACATATTTGGTTCCCCCGTACTCAGCTTTGTCAACGCTTTTTAACCGACTTCCGAAGGAAAGAAGGTTATCAATTCATCACGTATATTTTTGCTGTTGCTTTTTTTATGTATGTATGTTCATGCATAACTTTTAAATGGAGAAGGAAGATTCTTTTTTCGGCAAATGATACGTCTTTCTTTCTGTTAGGTCCCATTTAAAGGATAAGAAATTCAAGTAAAGGTGAAGGGTTTTTACCGTTAAAACTAAAAAATTTCCAACTTTCATCGCGATTTTTCAACGTAACTGATCGACGCGTGGAAGGATTTTGATTGTAGATGTTTCAAATGAAGGACAACACATTGATTTAAAATGTGTTGGTACAGAAGTGTTATCCTTTCAAGGACTCTGTAGACATTAACAGTTCAATACCGCACATTAATGTCGAGAAATTGAAATTAAAGGATCTTTCGTACGAAATGGGCCAATTATTTGTGCACTCTTCAAGAATTTGATGAAAATATCGAATTCTTTGGTGACGGATGATAAGAATGATCAGTATTTTTAATTTTCTGCATAAATGGTACATTTTAGTCCATCATTTCTACCGGATATAACTAATAGATTAATTCTGAATGCTGCATAAATACAATTTAACAATATTTACAGGGAAAATTGCAAGATGATTTTCTCTGCCCCATTCATTCACTGATGAACCTACTAAAGGATCCTTCTTACATCCTTACGTGTAAACGTTACACATACGATTTATAAAATTTCCCGAAGATATAATAAGGGTTGAGTGATGGCAAATCATAGAATTGATTTCTCACCTTCCGGTTAATATTATACATTATTTGCCCAGAAATCTGAAACTAGTGATTTCTATACTAAAGACGGGCAAGAATCGTGAAAATGTTGTGCCATAGTTAACTGAAAACGAAGGCGATGGGCATCGAAAAAAACGTGAACGAGTGACACTGTTAACAAGGATCTTTTTCAGTGAATTTCTTGAGATTGATTGCGGAGTTCACTTTATGTTTGTATATATAGATACATAGAGAAGAACTTGATGACTCTGTTAGCTCAGGTCCCGATGGTATTCCTAATCATTTTGTGAAATCATTAGCTACTTCTATTTGTGTCCCCCTCCCCTTTCACTTCAACTCTAGTTTATCTTCAGGCCCTTTTCCATCGTGTTGGAAAAGATCCTATGTTACTCCTATTTTTAAAAAACGTAGCACATCAGACGTTGCCTTTTATTGGCCTATTTTCTTATTACACTGTTTCTCCAAACTACTGCAAAAATCATGTACTTCCACCTTTTTTCAGTTACTCTTGAGTTCTTCGTTCCTGAACAACATGGCTTAATCAAAGGGCCATCGACCTTAACGAATTTGTTAGAATTCATGACAGTTACTTGTAAAGCCATGGAGGACCGTTTACAAGTCGAAACCTAAAGCCTTTAACTCATTAGATCACAATATTTTCTTCGTCACTTCGGTGTTTTTGCGGCACTTAAAAATTCTCCAAATCAATGTTCCTCCAATTTTCCAGAAAAACGCAAATAAACTTAATTTAAACAAATATATATTACGGAGGTAAGAGTTCCTCCTTTTTCAGTGTTTTTTGGTATGGTTTGGTTCCAAATATTATCCGCTTTTTATATCGCTGACATTTATATATTTTACCTGTTTTCGTCTTTGAGACCTATCACTTAACTTATATCCTTAATTACATTTTATTATCCCTACTTCGGAGGTATTATTTATTGCTTTTCCCTCTTTTTTTTATTACTGCTATTATAGTTCGTTTATTATATTTTAAATATTATTTATATTTAATTTTAATTAGCTCTAGTATCCTTGAGTAACGGTTGCCCATATCTTCCGGTTGTCGAATAATCCAAAGGACCTCATATACGTCCAATTGTTGCTCATGTCTTGTATTACCTCTAGATCATCCCAATTGATTGCGTGATTAGTTTCTACCTTCCTTTGGATTATTCGAAAACCGGAAAACGTACAACTCAATGAAGATGTGGGCTACGGTTACTTAAGGATACTAGAGCCAATTAAAATTAAATCTAAATAACATTTGAAATATAATAAGCGAATTATAATAACAGTAATAAAAACACAAACGCAATAAGAGAAAAGCAATAAATGATACCTCCTAAGTAGGAATAATAAAATGTAATTAAGGATATAGGTTGAGTGATAGGTCTCAAAGACGAAAACAGGTAAAATATAAGAAATGTAAGGGATACAAAAAGCGAATACTATTTGGAACCGAACCATACCAAAAAACACTGAAGAAGGAGAAACTCTTACCTCCGAAATATATATTTGTTTAAATTAAATTTATTTGCGTTTTTCTGGAAAATTGGAGGAACATTGATTTGCACAATATTTTGATTAGCAAACATAAATTGTTTAACGTTCCTGATTATTTGCTCCACTGGTTATCCTCTTATTTATCCAATCGTGTCAGTCAGGTATATTTTCAAGGCTGTCTTTTTACGCCCTCCCATACGTTTCTGATGTTTCTCAAGGATCCATTCTGGGTCCACTATTCTTCACTCTGTTTATAAATGACTTACCATCTGCTGTCATCAACTTCCCCTGCCTTCTTTATGCAGATGACATCAACTTTTTCAAAGTAGTGTCGTCAATCGATGACTTTGTCTTGCTTCAAAAAGATTTGAATGCCATTTTATCTTGGAGTTCTTATAACCAACTTGCACTGAATGTTTCTAAGTGCATCAGTGACACACTTCAGGGACTTGGGTGTCACTTTCAACTCTAACCTATAGTTCGATGTTCATATTTCTGAAATTACTTCTAAAGCCACTCGCATTTCTGGCTTGATCTTAAGAAATT
Source organism: Odontomyia ornata (assembly GCA_963969285.1). Lineage (NCBI taxonomy): Eukaryota > Metazoa > Arthropoda > Insecta > Diptera > Stratiomyidae > Odontomyia > Odontomyia ornata. The sequence goes on along the minus strand of OZ017741.1, from coordinate 137,771,409 downwards.
CCTATATTTTTCCCGATCATTTGTCGTGTGTTCAATTATATTCTAGTTTAGTTCGCCCCATTCTTGAGTACTGACCGCCAGTTTGGTCACCTTATTTGAAGTGTTTGAAGTTTACGCTACAAGCTGTACAAAAAAGATTTACCAGGATCGTCTTCTTTTAATTCCAGATTCCCTACATTTCTGGTGAATCACGCTTAGCTATCCTCAATATTCCTCGCTGGAAATGCGTCGTCTCTACCTTGATGAATGTTTCCTTTACAGGCTTTGCCGTGGTTTACTCGATACCCGCCTTATCAACCAGGTGCCTGTGAGGCACGTTATGCGTTCTACAAGATCATCGAATATCTTTGATGTTCCATTTGCTCGTAGTTTGGTGTATTTTCACTCGCCCATGCTCAGATTTCCTCGTGACTATGATGACCTTCAGCTTGGGCCCTTCCCCCTTTCGTATTTAGTTTATAAAAGACTCTTAGTAATTTTTCTTATTTATTTTCTCCTAGTTTATGCATTTTTTATTCCATTATCTTGCTTTTTACATGCTCCGCTATTATTTAATTCTTTTTGCTATACAATTATTTTATCTATTTTGTTATTGGATTTTTTTCTGTTAAATAGAAATAAATAGATAAATGAATATATATGTACATATAGATATATATATATATATATATATATATATATATATATATATATATATATATATATATATATATATATATATATGTATATATATATATATATATATATATATATATATATATATATATATATATATATATATATATATATATATATAAATATATTATCGCGGGTTACGGTTCGCGGCCGATAATTTCAATGTTCCGTGAAAGTGAAAATTCACTGTCTTTCAAATTAAGTTAACAAAGTTTATTTACTATGAATGGCGCAATCATTAAATTCACAATTTTACAAATTGCATTTTATTTTATTTTTGACTGTCTATCAACTTATATTCCAACTGTCTGAATCACAAAAATCACTTCACTATCAATCAATATCGCCTTAAATTCGCGCTTTTACCATTTCACCATTCATTCAGCTCGGCTTTATATAGGGTCTCTAGTCATTCAATCCATTTCTCGTACATTGACGAATGTTCTGACGAGAACTACCTGGAATATTCGAGCAATTCTGAATGCCCGCAGTGACGTCACTTTCAGATGTTGATCATGGATCTACTTGGTCCATTCTTATGCTTTCAAGTACATTCGTTGACCATGAAGTTATTAATAGTTACGACAATAATTATGACAGTAGCTCGCAGAATTGCTTGAACATATATATATATATATATATATATATATATATATATATATATATATATATATATATATATATATATATATATATATATATATATATATATAGAAGTGACGTCAGAGCCACTGCACTTGTGCATCCCAAGATGCCACCCAAGTATATAACGTAAACAATAAGTTTAATCAAAATTCGCACGAGTGGATTCATGGGAATGTTATGATGAGATTTTAATTAAAATCCTATGCATCCGTTCGAATATTATTGTTTTGACTACATTGGCTTCTCTTTAGAAGATAAGAAACGTTCCTTTGTATCCCGAGGTATCATGGGAACAGTTGACAGTATTTTTAAGTAGTCTTAAGTTCAGATTCTTACAATAAAGACGTTTCAATTATACAAAACTATTCGCGTTTTATTTTTTTGGACGTTGGCTTAAGCTCATACATAACTGGCGCAGTCGGTAAATGGACTCAACGAAACAAAAGTTTTTCGCGAAAAACGTGAAACAAAGTTTCTATACGCGTCCTCTAATACGAACTATTAGAAGTGCATTATAGAGATCGCGTAAAACGAAGTTTACGGCGAAATCGCACGGACTTAGTTTGGTGACAAAAACAATTTAATAAAACCGCACAAATAACAAATCGAGTGCTAGTTTTTTCTTTGGAGATCCCGACAAGCCCTTAAACAAGGGATCTTAAACACGCTTCGGGGAGACTCCCCTTAGTGTATCCAAAGGATAACTATTAATTAAAACTCAATTAGTTAAAAACCTGAGAAGCCTGCAAACACTCAGTTGAAAAAAATCGGCAGCGTATTTAAAATAAAATAAATCAAAAAGTGAACAAAAATCCAAAAGTGAATCATGGATGCAATTCGAGACAGCAACTGAATGCAATCAATCCACCTGTTCAACCACTGGAAAACATCAACCGGAACGCGATAGCGGATACAACCGCAAGAGTAATGACAACAGTGCGATCGATCAATGGAGATGAAGATGTGGCTACTTTCGTTCGCCAAGTGGACCTAGTGTACAATGCCATCGAGAATCCGGAGGATCGCCTATTCGTTGAAAATTTCTACATTTTTCCAAAAATAATCGGACATGCAGCGGAAGTGATCGGAAACATCCCATCGAGGCAAAGAACGTGGACTCTGGCGCGAGAACTTCTCATCAAGGTCTTCACAATGCAGGAATCATACGAGCGCCTCATCGAAAAGGCAACAAGAGCATCTTCAAATAGATCAGTAAGTGAAATTTATTATTATTTGCTGAAAATACAAAATGATATGTTGAATAAGTGCCTTTCTGAACAAAGTGATATTTATACTGAAAACACTATCCCCGAAATTATTAACGACATTTTTAAACAAAAAGTTCCTCAGATTATGACTGTGGCTCTTTTAAATACAGAAGCTGTAAATCTAATGGAGTCATATTTATATCTTTTGAGGCAAAATATGGTAAACAATCCTAAATACGACAATATTAATAACAAGAAAAATAATACGAACAATGAGAAATACCGCGGAAACTCTAATAACCCGCATATTTCCCAATCTAATGGTCCCCAAAACAATTTTCAAAGAAATCGATTTTTTCCTAACCGGAATTATAATGAAGAGTATTCTGGTGTTTCAAATCAGCAACAGAATAGAAATATGGCAAATAATAGACTAAATAGACAAAATTACAGGAATGACGGTAGAAACGACAATAGAACAAATAATTCTCGTAGATACGAACCTATGGAAATTAATACTAACGAAGACAATAATAGACCAACAAATCAAAATTTACAAAATGACTTTGAAAATGAAAATAATTGTGATCAAAATATTAATCAGATTTCTGCAAAACAGGGTTTTTGCGAAAATCAATCTCTAAGAATTTATCCTTAGTAGACATTACAATAGGAAATGAAGTGGTAAGAACTTTGATCGATACCGGTAGTACAATATCCGTAATCGATTCAAATAAAGTACGTAATTTGAAAAGAAAACAATTAAAGGAACCGTGTCATATTAATACAATATCTGGATATGTTAAATTGTATAACGAAATTATAAGCCCATTACCTCTTGAATTTCAGCATCCCAAATTTTTGAAATATATGACTTGGGAAGAGGCAGATCTTCAAAATAAAGACTATGAGGCAATTTTGGGTAACAATATTCTGGAACCATTGGGTGTAGCAATTAATATGGGACAAAAATATATAATTGTGGGTGAAAGAAAGATTCCATTTATTTTTCCATGTCTTTTAAACAATGAAATAACCCAGCTGGAACACGGTGAAATTGACACAACCAAATTGGATTATCTAAATAGTGAAGAAAAAAGCAAATTAATTAAGGTCTTAAACAAATTTCAGGATCTATTCTATAAAGAAGGAGATATCCTCAAACCAACGAACAAAGTCGTTCACAAAATATATACACAAGACGATAAACCTATTTTTTAAAAAATTTATCAATATCCCGACATCCACGAAAAGAAAGTGGAGTCTCAAATTAGACAAATACTTTCAAATGGTATAATTCGGAAATCTAAATCACCTTATAATTCTCCTCTCTGGGTGGTACCCAAAAAAATTGATAATTCAGGAGAGAAGAGGTGGAGGATTGTAATAGATTATAGAAAACTTAACGAGAATACAATCGAGGATAAATTTCCAATTCCCAACATCGAAAATATTCTTAGCAAGCTTGGCGAGGCCCAATACTTTACAACGTTGGACCTTGCAAAAGGATTCCACCAAATTCCAGTTGATGAGAATGACAAGGCTAAAATAGCTTTTTCGACTCCTCATGTTCACTATGAGTTTAACCAGATGCCTTTTGGTCTCAAAAATGCACCAGCATCCTTTCAGAGAATGATGAATGAGGTGTTGGATGGTCTCATTTACAGAATTTGCATAGTTTACCTTGACGATATCCTTATATTTTCTATATCCTTACAGGAACATATTACAAATCTTACAAAGGTTTTAAAACAATTAAAGGAAAATGGTTTAAAATTGCAAACGGACAAATGTAATTTTCTTAGAAAAGAATCAGAATTTTTAGGTCATGTACTTACAGATAAAGGTATCAAACCCAACCCGAAACTAATTAGGAAAATAATGGAAATAGAAATCCCGAAAACACAGAAAGAAATTAAGTCATTTTTAGGTCTTACAGGTTATTATCGAAAATTTGTCAGAGATTATGGGAAAATGGCATTGCCCCTCACTAAATGTTTGAAAAAGGGCGCGAAAATTGATATAAATAATTCTGAATACGTAAACGCTTTTGAAGCACTTAAAAAGTCCCTAGTTAATCCACCTGTACTCAAATATGCGGAAATAGATAAAGAGTTTGAGGTTACAACCGATGCATCCAACTACGCAATGGGAGCAGTGCTTTCACAAAAAGGACACCCAATATGGTATGCTAGTAGGACACTTAATAATCACGAGAGAAATTACTCAACCGTTGAAAAGGAGCTTCTTGCAATTGTCTGGGGTATCAAAAAGTTTAGAAGATACCTTTACGGAAAAGAATTTACATTAAATACGGATCACCAGCCCCTAAAGTGGCTTCAAGTTAAATATAAGGGAAAAGATATAAGCCCAAGATTACAAAGATGGCTAATTGAACTGGGAGAGTATAATATCAAAATCAAATACGCAAAAGGAAAAGATAACGTACCAGCCGATTTGTTGTCAAGAATTGTAAAAAATGAGGAAATGAACCCTCTTAATGAATCTGATGAAAACATGTTAGAAAATGAAAGTCTAGCACCAAAAATACATACACAGGCTGAAAACTTAAATGATCATTTCGAAATACATGACTCAATTATCAATGGATTAAATAATCAAATCCTACTTACAAATAGGAAGGATATATCAAAATCAGTATCAAAAACGCGAAGATTAATTATCAATGAAAATGAAATTACAGGTGATGAATCAACTCTATTAGGAAAATTAAAACAGTTCATTAGACCGAAAAAGATTGGAATTTATTCGGATCTTAATGATCATTTATATAACAAAATCCAACAATTGATAATACGTCACTTCGATACAATAAATATTAAATTTATTAGGTGTGCCTATTTGGCTAAGGATATGAAGGATATAGAGGAAACAGTTAAAAACATAAAGCAATACCATATAAAGGAAACTGGACACTCTGGTATTAATGAAAATTACAATGGTCTCAGGAAGCAAATATTCTACCCGAATCTGAAAGAAATTATTAATAAATTCATTAACAGCTGCGAAGTTTGTACCAAAGCTAAATACGACAGAAACCCTATAAAAGCAAAATTTAAAGATACCGAAACTCCATCAGATATTGGACAAATCGTGCATATGGACACAGTAATAATCAAAGGAAATAAATTCTTTACCTGCATCGATAAATTTTCAAAGTACGCATCAATACTTCATCTTAAATCAACAGACGATTTTGGCTTAAAAGAAGCCTTAGCAAACTATTTCTAGAATCAAGGAAAACCTCAGAAGATCGTTGCGGATAACCAATTGAATAGATTCTTGATAAAACAAACAATTACAGAAAAAGAAATTGAAGTTCATTATACGACACCGAATGCACATACAGGGAATGCGGATGTCGAAAGATTACATAGTACTATTAAAGAAAAATTGCGAACAATGCACGATATAACCCAAAAGACTCTAATTGAAAAAGCTTACGAAGCGGTAGAATTCTATAATAGGCAAATCCATTCTACAACAAAGGAAAGACCAATATATATCCTTAGAGGAAAAGTTAACAAAGAAACAGTTTTCAAAATCATGAAGCAAACGAAAGAAAAAATCATTGACAAACAAAACACAACCAGAGAGGACTATGAAGAAACACGAGATACGGGATTCATTAAGGATTTCAAAGCAAATAGAGACAAAATACATCCTAAATATAAAAAAACACCATTAAAAGGAGTAGATTTAACTAACATGAAACGACCTCTCTTTTCAGAAATGGCTCAAATTCAAAATCGTAATCAAAATCCTGATACTAACCTTGTTAATGAACCATCTACTTCACGCCAAAGTGAGCCTTTCGATCGAGGAAATTAAAGAAGAAACTGGATTTACCGAAATAACGCTAAAACAAATTAGAATCCCTACCAACCATTTTATGATATTACATTCAACAAACATAGAAGAATTAGAAACTACCCTGGATATGATAGAAAGTAACGTAAAATTGGCAGCCGGAAAAATAATTCCCGAAGATCATGCCCAAACAGCAAAATTCAATTGTAAAAGAAAATTGGCGAAAACTAATACATTTTTAAGAACTCCCTTAAATTTTCGGAAAACCTTACTTAATAAGGAATGCATAAATTCAACTATGATAAATATTATAAATAATGAAAATGCCCACTCACTACAATCTTACCTATATACCAAATATCGGAATATATTAGATAATGAAGAAAATTTAAATATCACAGAAATCAATTCGTTTTTGGTGGAACCCATTATAACAAAAGACATAGAAGAACAGTTAAATGCACAAATAATGACAATTAGATACAAAATTTCAACACTTTTACCCCACAGAGAAAGAAGAGGTTTATTTAATTTCTTAGGAAAAGCCTATAAATACCTGTTTGGTACCTTAGATTCAGATGATAAAGAAGAAATTGAAACATATTTTAAAGAAATTCAGGAAACTCAAAATAATATAGTTAATCAACTGAACAGTCAAATTCGGATAAACCAACATTTCAATAAATCTATAGAAACACTTCAAAACGCAATCAATGAAAATCAAAAGAAAATAGCTAACTGGACAGAAGAAATGGAATCCGAAATAAAGAATATTAGAGCAGAAATTACCCATATTGGTCTAGTTACTCAGTTAAATGTATTACAGGATCATATACTTCATATACAAAATAATATTGCTTCAGCAAGACTTGGAATTATGGTTGACAATGTACTTACAAATGAGGAAATTAAGGAATACTCTATCGACTTCTATAAACTATCCCAAATAAAACTTGGATTGGCAAACTTCAATAACAACAATATTATACTAATTATCAAAATTCCTAATAATACAGTAACTACTAACCTCATTCTATTTTACCCTATCCCCAATAGCAATTATGTGGAATTATTAGAGGAAAATCGAAAAGTGGTTAAATTTAATAACAAAACATATAGATATGACCCCAATTGGGAAATGAAATCAATGCAAAGATATTATTATTGTAACACTTTCACGTCATGTAAATTTGTAATAAGTAAAGAACAGAATATACAACAAATAGAAGATGGACTTGTAATAGCCAAAAATTGTAATAATTATACCCTAACATCCTCATGTGATGAACGAAAAATTATGTTAAATAAAAACCACCTGATAAATTTCAATAATTGTAAAATTAATATTCAAAATATGGAATTTTCAAATGTAAAAAGAGAATTTGTACAAAGAATTATAATCCCCAAAACAAGTGTGGAGCCAATTAAAGTAAATAAATTATCATTTGAAGACATCAAATTAAATTTCACAGAAAACCTGGAAAAACTAGAACTTTTACATTTTAAAACAACTTACCATTTGATATATGGCATCATATTTTGGCTTTTATTTGCAATTGCTGTAGTCATTGTAAGCATATTAATTTACAGAAAAATCATTAAAAGTAAAGTAAAAATTTTGACATTGATAAGTAATGAAATTATTCCAAAAATAGCGAATTCCAGGGGAAATTCGAATCTTACCGGGGAGGAGTGACGTCAGAGCTACTGCACTTGTGCATCCCAAGATGCCACCCAAGTATATAACGTATACAATAAGTTTAATCAAAATTCGCACGAGTGGATTCATGGGAATGTTATGATGAGATTTTAATTAAAATCCTATGCATCCGTTCGAATATTATTGTTTTGACTACATTGGCTTCTCTTTAGAAGATAAGAAACGTTCCTTTGTATCCCGAGGTATCATGGGAACAGTTGACAGTATTTTTAACTAGTCTTAAGTTCAGATTCTTACAATAAAGACGTTTCAATTATACAAAACTATTCGCGTTTTATTTTTTTGGACGTTGGCTTAAGCTCATACATAACTTATATATATATATATATATATATATATATATATATATATATATATATATATATATATATATATATATATATATATATATATATATATATATGTTTAAGTCAAAGATTCCGAGAAACGAGAATGATCAGAAGTATATTAAAACAAACGTTGAAGTCGAATGTTTATTTAAATAACTTAAAAGCTATTTATCTAAATTTACAATTTTACATTTTTGATGACTCAATATAAAACAAATTGATTTGTTGATAGGTAGCTCATGAACATAGCTATCCCATAATGCTAAGTATTGGAAAGCATATTTCATAGTCCAAGCTATTCTTTAATGCTTTAGAGTTCATTTACATTTTGGAAGAATTTATTTTTTGTTTGCCATACGATTTAATTAATGACAATTTTGCGTTATTGCAGAAAATTTTAGAATAAACTTTATCAATGGAAATTGGTGAAATAACATGAATGTTTTGATGTTTCAATGGCATGAACATTCCCGCCTCCCCTAAAGTGATCTAATTTTAAATCTGATGTTCGTCGAACCAGTTGCTTTGTGATGGCGTGTTTTCCACCTGCTTTTGCATATAGTAGGCAACCAGAGCAATGCCTAGTAGAAGAATTGTAGTTGAAATTGTGATGCCTGCAGTCGTCCCATGGTGTTGGATCACCTGCCAATAGGAATTTTCGATGGATGCGAGGACGTCTTGTTGTTCGTTTACTTGTGCTGAGAATTCATTTGTCGTTGGGACTATAGTTGAAATGTTAAGGTGAAATGTAGTTTTTGGAGTTTCTGTCATATTTCGAGCGGGAATAAATGGTGTGATGTAAACTGGAAATTTGACATTGTGGTAAAGTTGTGGAGTGAGGATGTATTCTGCTGTTGAGATGGTGCATTCTGGTGTCACTCGTAGTGTTCCGGTTCCGTTTAGTATAATGTTTTTCCTCGTACCGTGGCATACACTTTGTGCTGATGTTGGATTGGGTGTAGCAAAGGTCCACGAATTAGGGCTTGTTAATCGTTCCCAAACGGGTTTCAACAGCTTGAATGTCATAGTTGGACATCGGTTCCCTGTGTAGGAATTGTAGATTTCACGGATCATACAATTTGGTCGTATCTTGATGTTGATGAGCGGGGCTGCTGAAAGCAAGTAGTGGTTAGCATTGATTTTCATTGCGTTGAATACGTCGTTTTCTGTAGTGTCGAAATAAAGTTCGTCATCGTAGTTGATTTTGAGCATAGTAAATTTAATATCGAGAACGGTAAAGACGTCTACATGTTCTTGTATGGGAATTGCTGAAGCCTTGACTAGGTCGCATTTACGGTTGTCAATTATTGGAAGTTGACCAGTGAGTTGGAGGTAATCTGCTTCATAAGTGGTTGTGACTTTTGTTGATTCGGTGTGCACTATTTCTAAATGTGTTGTTAGAAGTGGTTGTAGGTTGTAGATAGCTGATTCTAGGTCTGCTAGTTTTACGCATCTCCATATTCCGGACTTCGTGTAAATTGTTCTCAGAATGCAGTCGTACTTGTGAAATACGTCGGAAATATAGTTTCCGGCGTGTTGATAGAGCGCTAAACGGATGTTGAGCTGATTGTGGTCAATCTTGGTGAACCATTCTTTCGATCAGTCGTCCCATGGTGTTGGATCACCTGCCAATAGGAATTTTCGATGGATGCGAGGACGTCTTGTTGTTCGTTTCCTAGTGCTGAGAATTCATTTGTCGTTGGGACTATAGTTGAAATGTTAAGGTGAAATGTAATTTTGGGAGTTTCTGTCATATTTCGAGTGGGAATAAATGGTGTGACGTAAACTGGAAATTCGACATCGTGGTAAAGTTGTGTAGTGAGGATGTATTCCGCTATTGAGATGGTGCATTCTGGTGTCACTCGTTGTGTTCTGGTTCCGTTTAGTATAATGTTTTTTCTCGTACCGTGGGATACACTTTGCGCTGATGTTGGTTTGGGAGTAGCAAAGGTCCAAGAATTAGGGCTTGTTAATCGTTTCCAAACGGGTTTCAACAGCTTGAAGGTCATAGTTGGACATCGGTTCCCTGTGTAGGAATTGTAGATTTCACGGATCATACAATTTGGTCGTATCTTGATGTTGATGAGCGGGGCTGCTGAAAGCAAATAGTGGTTAGCATTGATTTTCATTGCGTTGAATACGTCGTTTTCTGTAGTGTCGAAAAAAAGTTCGTCATCTTAGTTGATTTCGAGCATAGTAGATTTAATATCGAGAACGGTAAAGACATCTGCATGTTCTTGTATGGGAATTGCTGAAGCCTTGACTAGGTCACATTTACGGTTGTCAATCATTGGAAGTTGACCAGTGAGTTGGAGGTAATCTCCTTCATAAGTGGTTGTGACTTTTGTTGATTCGGTGTGCACTATTTCTAAATGTGTTGTTAGAAGTGGTTGTAGGTTGTAGATAGCTGATTCTGGGTCTGCTAGTTTTACGTATTCCCATATTCCGGACTTCGTGTAAATTGTTCTCAGAATGCTGTCGTACTTGTGAAATACGTCGGAAATATAGTTTCCGGCGTGTTGATAGAGCGCTAAACGGATGTTGAGCTGATTGTGGTCAATCTTGGTGAACCATTCTTTCGATCTATTAATTTCATTCAATCTTTGTTGTAGTTGCTCTGAAAATCGTGACAGCTTCTTGTTGATTCTAGAAGCGGTTGAATTCAATGTGGCTGTTGCTTTAAGCACAGCTTTCCCTTGTTTTAGAACCAGCTGTTTTAATTTTTCTTGGTTCTCGTTAAGGTTGTTAATGTCCATAATGACTTCGTTATTCACACCAAATAATGAAATCAGCATTTGTCCAAGTAGCCCTTGGGTTTTCCGAGTGTGTAGGGAACGAAGTGTGTTTATGCGGTCTATGGATTCTTGACATAACTCAGAAAGATGCTGATACAGACCCCAACAGTGAATTTACTTTTTGAGCGGACTTGCACATTGTTTGCACACTTTCGTTGACTTTCCTAATATTTTGCTCGTCGAGTTTGAGATCAGTCAATGGTACTTTGAAATGTAGCTGTAGTGCCCCTCGTAGAAAGTTAGCTATTCCAACATGTTCGATGTATAGTCCTCCCTTTTAAGGTGAGGTAGTGATGGCAGATGAGCTTGGCGATATGCAGCTTCCTAGTGCGAGCAGGGTGGAAAGTACAATAGTGGCCAGGCTGACCGACTTTGATCTTGCTTTTTTATGTATGGGTTCACTTTGGTTCTTGTATATCGAGCCTCTTTTGCATGATGAAGAAGGTGTCTTTTCTGTAGGTGCATTGGTTGATGAGACATCCACTGCCGGTTGAGTTGATGAGATTGTAGTAGTGGCTATTTCGTTCGATGTATCGTTGAAAGGAAGACTGCAGATTTTGGTTATCGTTCGTTTGGTCAGTTTTCCATTCAGCTTCAGAGTTACAACTCTCACTAAACCATCCACTCCAGGATGAGTAGCGACTACCTTTGCAAGTGGCCACTGCATCGATGGTATGTTGGCAGTTTTTACGAGCATGATATCACCTTCCTTGATATTGGGCCGTGGAGTAAGCCACTTTGGTCTTTGCTGGAGATGATTCAAGTAATCGCGTGACCATCTGTACCAAAACGAGTGCTTCATATATTGTACCAGCTTCCATCTTTTGAGTAGAGTAGCGTTACATTCACTTTGATCGCTTTTAATTTCAAACAAGTTGCTTCCCGTAAGGAAGTGACCTGGTGTTAAAGCGCTTACATCCGATGGGTCTGAACTTATGTCGGCTAAGGGTCTAGAATTCAAACACGCTTCTACCTGAGTCAGAAGGGTGTTGAATTCTTCAACCGTCAAAATCTGCTGGCCAATTGTCTTGTACAGGTGTCATTGTTCATTGATTTGACACCGGCTTCCTAGAGGCCACCAAAGTGCGGACTACCGGGAGGGATGAACTTCCACTCAATGTTTCCTTGGGCTATCTCAGTGCCAGCTTGGCGTGTTACCTTTTCGTATTCTTCTTTGAGCTGCTTCTCTGCACCCCGAAAATTGGTGCCACAATTGCTGAATAGTGTGCGAAATTTACCTCTCCTGGCGATGAAGCGGCAAATTGCTGCCAGGCACGTAGGGGTCGACAAATCCGATGCCAGCTCCAAGTGGAAAGCTTTGGTAGCCATGCAGACAAATATAGCCACATACGCTTTAGTTGTCTTTGAATCTCGTCCTTCATTCCAGCGTATGTTGATCGGACCTGCATAATCCATACCTGTCTCCAGGACTGGTTTTTCAAAACGGACTCGAGCTGGTGGTAATAGTCCCGTGAGTTGTTCATTCGGTTTAGCTGTCATCTTGAAGCATGTTATACAGTTTTTTAGAATGCTTCGTGTTATCGTGTGGCCAGAGATGATCCAGTACTTCAAGCGTAATGTACTCAACGTTAGTAAGACCCCTCCATAAAGTGTTTGTAGATGAGCTTCTTTAATGAGAAGCTGAGCTAATGCTCCCTTTGGAATAGTGACTGGATGCTTCCTTTCTTCGCCGATGAGTGCATGATAGATTTGGCCGCCTACTTGTAGGACACCATCTGTGTCAAGCCATGCAGCTAGATATCTTAATTTGCTACTGTTTAGTACTGTATTTGATCGCTGAAGATGTTGGAGTTCTTCGTGGAATGTATAGGGCTGTAATAGTCGAATGCAGAGTGTTTCTGCATCTTTAAGTTCTCCACTGGTGAGCTCCTCTGTTCGTTTGAGCGATGTGTTTTGCGTGTTGTGGCTAAAGCGTTGACACAATGTAACTACCCTTTTCAGTTTTCTGATGCATAAGAAACGGCTTAGGATTTCTGGATCGAGGATAGATTTATCGATCGCTAGTGTAACCTGATGGATGGATCCGTTTTCCGCATCGTCTGTGGTGGGACAACAAGATCCTATAGTAAATGCCTTAAGCCAGGTTGGACCATTTCACCATTGATTTAAGTTCAGGAGATCTTTTGGGAAGATACCTCGAGACGCGAAATCGGCTGGATTATCCTTAGTTGCAACGTGGTGAGATTGTTGTGAACTACTCTGTCGTTGAATACTTCCTACTCAATTAGCAACAAATACCTTCCACTCAGATGCAGGGCTGCGATTCCAATCTAGAACGATGGAGGAGTCTGTCCAGTAGAATTTCGGAATATGCTTCCACTTATGTGCTTGTACCACTTGATCCATCAGATCTACTAGTAGCTGGGCTAGGTGGGGTATGGAGCGTATTTTCACGGGTGCTACTTTTGCCTTTGATGTTACCAGGCTGATACTCGAAGTACTTGCAGATTTTATCTTGATGTAGATGACGGCGGCGTAGGCCATAGAAGAGGCATTGCAAAATCCATGTAATTCAATGTGATTTTGATTGGAGCAGCCAATCCATCGTGGAATTTTTAGTTATTTCAAAACTGGTAGTTGTTTATGAACAATAAGCCAGTCTTCTGCATCTTCTCCTCGCAGAGTACCATCCCAGTCACACTACATGAGCCATAGTTTTGGGAAAGTGATTTTTCCAATGACTATACATGGCTGGATCCACTCTAGTGGATCAAATAGCTTGAATACTTCGGACAGAATGTTTTGCTTGATAATTCCCTTGGGAGTGTTACGATTAATTGTAAAAGTAAAATGGTCTGTGCCAGGATGCCATTGTAGTCCCAATGCTTTAACGGCTCCTTCAAGGTATATGTCAAACGACACCTGTGTCTCTCTGTCCTCTGGTGGAATGTGTTTCAGCAGATTGGGATGGTTGGATGTCCATTTTGCATGACGTACCGCAAATCAGCTTGCAGTTTAACTAGTGTCTCCAGTTTATCCGCGCCTGTTAACACATCGTCAACATAGAAATCTCTGAGAATTACGGCAGCTGCTTCAGAGTATCTTTACAGCTCAACTGATGCTAATTGTTGAAGTGTTCTAATGGCTCAAAACGGTGCACTTGACGTTCCGTATGTGACGGTTTTGAGATGATAATGTTGGATAGGTTCCTCTGGGTTAAAACGCCAGAGTATCCGTTGGCAATCCATATCTTCCTCATTGATCCAAATTTGGCGGTACATTTTCTCAATGTCTGCTGCGAATACGAATCGATGCTGCCTCCAGCGCATAAGCACATGTAGAATGTGTTGCTAAATAGGTGGCCCACTTAGCAAAATATCATTCAAAGCCTTTCCACCCTTTCCCTTCTGAGATGCGTCGAAAACAACTCTAAGCTTGGTAGTTGAACTGCTGTTTTCCACGACTGCGTGGTGTGGCAAAAAATAGCTTGGTTTTGTATCAACATCTTTTGACAGTACTAGCTGCATATGACCTAGCCTGGGGTATTCCTCCATAAACTCTTGATACTGAGCGTATTGGTCAGGATTGCCTGTTTCAGTCTGCGAAACTGTATTTGAGCAATCTTAGTGGTTTCACAGGACGGCAGTTCTTCTCTGGCCTTAAACGGAAGACTTACTATGTATCGACCAGAATCCGTACGTTGATAATGCTCGGTATAATGTTTTTCTGCTAGTATTTTGCCAGCAGTCAAGGTTTTTTCTTCCGTAGTATCTTCAATTTCCCAAAACTGTTTTAGGTGGTTGTCGAATTCTTCAAAAGAAATCAGAGCATTGATTGGTTGTGTTTTGGATTAAGTCACAGTAGGTCCGAAAAGAACCCAACTAAACTTTGTATCATGAGCGCACGGATTCCCAGTACGAAACCCTGGTAGTAAAATGCAACCATACTCATCCGCGCCGATCAATATGTCGATTTCAGCCGGTATATTAAATGATGCATCCGCCAAGTCTGATTGTTTTATCCCATCTGCAAGTGTGTAAGCTACTTGAAGCGCAGGTATTAAGGCTGTAATTTTTTCTAATACTAGTGGCTTGAATTTGATGCTCTCTGATATTCCATTTTCGTTTTCCACCAAAGCGGTGATTGAAGCTAGACTGTTAGCTACAAGTTTCTGATTTCCTCCAACCCCAAGAATTGATACGTTCACCTTCTTTGGCTGGATACCAAGATGTTTAACTGTTGAAGTGGTAATAAATGATCGTTGTGCGCTCGTATCGAGTAAAGCACGTAGCGTTGCTTTTTCACGTATACGTTTTTGAACCCGAATAATTGCTGTTGACAGCAACACGTTCGTCTGCTTATGAGCGTGGTTTGCTTGTGTATGCTGCGCCTTCACTTTGACTGTTGTGTTTACTACTTTCTTAGCCTCATCATTGTGTAACAACGAATGATGGCACTTTCCACAAGTTTTACGCTTATGTTCCGATGTGCATCCAGTTACTTTGTGCTTGTCACTTAGGCAGTTGTAGCAAAGCTGTTTTGACGAAACGAAATTGCGCATTGCTGGAAGTTCAAGTTGCTTGAAAGAGTCACAACTTAGAAGACGATGGCTTGCCTTGCATTTCAGACAAATCTGCTTGACATCAACATGGGATGTGTGCACGCTAACTGTTCTTTTGTTCCATGATTTTGAACTCCCAGATAATGCTTCAAGCATCATTAATCGTTTTTGTATGGACTCCAAAAACTTTGACAGTGTTGGCATAGTCGAGATCCCACTAATCTTTTTTTGCCAATCCTTGCGAGTTTCTTCATCCAATTTTTGGTTAAGAATGAAGATTGTCACAACATCAAAAGATTCGCCTTCAACTGACTGTAGACATGCCTTCAGTTGACGGGTCACGTCCAGCACTCGTTTAAAACCGTTGATGTCGTTGTTACCACATCTCTGGATATGCCAGAATCGTTGGAATACTTCCTGCGCTATGGCTTGATGATTGTCATAGCGTTCAGACAATAGCTTCCAAGCGATATTGTAATTGGCTTCGGTGATGCTTAAATGGCTGATTAGCTTTTCCGCGTCGTCTTTGACTGCATTCCGGAGATACTGTAATTTTTGCACTGAATTCAACCGTGAATTATCGTGCACCTTAGTTTTAAACAGATCTCGGAATCCAAACCATGACGCGTATTGCCCGTTGAAAGTAGGGATACGAATCCTTTCTAGCTTTACAGGTTCGACTGTGGTAGATTCCATGGATCCCTTGTATTCGTACATCTTTGAACGAAACAGCGTCATATACTCCAGTACTAAGGCCTCTAACGACTCATACTCCTCGTTATACACGTTGAGTTGCTCTGGAGTTTTTTCCAAAGCTTGATGTGCAGCTGCATGCATTTCCTCACAGCTTCTCCACTGTTGCTGTAGCTTCTCCAAGCTTGTCTCAAAATAAGCTACTCCATACCGCTTTTCGCTGTCTTTTTTAAAGTTGGAGATGATACGCTTCGCCGCTGCAACATTAAGACTTTGGATTTTGTCCGCTTGATTTGCCATCTTCTAGCTATTCGTGAGAAGCATGAACTGAACTTGAAAAAAATATATATGGAAATATTATAAAATATATAAAAAATATTATATTTTAATTTTCGCTCGACGGACCACATGTTTAAGTCAAAGATTCCGAGAAACAAGAATGATCAAAAGTATATTAAAACAAACGTTGAAGTCGAATGCCTATTTAATTAACATAAAAGCTATATTTAAATTTACAATTTTACATTTTTTATGACTCGATACAAAACAAATTGATTTGTTGGTAGGTAGCTCATGAACATAGCTATCCCATAATGCTAAGTATTGGAAAGCATATTTCATAGTCCAAGCTATTCTTTAATGCTTTAGAGTTCATTTACATTTTGGAAGAATTTATTTTTTGTTTGCTATGCGATTTGATTAATGACAATTTTGCGTTATTGCAGAAAATTTTAGAATGAACTTTACCAATGCAAACTTTATTAAAGGAAATGAAGTATGCGAGTAAGCAAATTTAGTTTAAAGTAAGTTGACTGACATGAACATTATATCGGTGAAATAACATGAATGTTTTAATGTTTCAATGGCATGAACAATATATATATATATATATATATATATATATATATATATATATATATATATATATATATATATATACATATATATATATATATATATATATATATATATATATACGAGTATATATATATATATATATATATATATATATATATATATATATATATATATATATACGAGTATATATATATATATATATATATATATATATATATATATATATATATATATATATATATATATATATATTTATGTATATATTTATGTGTGTATATATATATATATATATATATATATATATATATACATATATATATATTTTTTTTTTTTTTATATATGTTTGATGAACAGGCGTATCAAATTTCATCCAAATCGGACCTTTACGTTGGTCAAAACAGATATCATAGTTTTTCGCCTAAAATGGCCGCCATTTCTTTTTCGCTGTTTAGGTTAATTAACTAACTAAACCGAAATCATGACCAAATATATGTTTAACTGTGACCTGGATCACGAATGAGATATTAAATAATGCAATTTTCTCTCACCATATGATTTGCAGACGTGATCGTAATCGGTCTATCATTGGAAAATTGGATGGGGAAGGTGTCCTTATCGCTCTCTATTCCCCACTGAATGTTACGGTTTCTAGTTCTTACTTCCCCTTGCCCCCAATCGAGGGTATCGCAGTTCAAATCTCCCAGCACTTATATGTCTTTTGTATTTATAGGGTTTTCCAATAAGAGGTATTTTTTTGAATAGATCTTGTGATTTAACACCTTAAGACTTCTTACTTTGGGGCCACGTGAAAGAGAAGGTCTACGCCAACAGCCCAACGTCGATTCAAGACCTCGAAGATGGAATTCGTGAGGCTAGCGAGGACATAGGGCAGCTACTTTGCGATTTGGTTATGGAAAATTTCATGAAAAGGATATGGTCCTGTAAGTGTGGTCATGGCAATCATTTGATTGATGTTATTTTTCATTATTAACGGCAAACCTTTTTCTTCACAATGAGATAAACATCCGATCATTTGTTTTAAAAAATGGCATATTTCTTTTAATATCAAAATAACACCTCTTATTGAAAAACCCTATACGTCCCTTGCCGTCCATCCTTGTATACATTCGAATCTCCTTTTAATGAGTTTTCAAATTTTATACTCAACAACAAACTCCTGGCTCACTTTTTAATCTGTGGAGATTTTAATTTGCGTTGTATTTTCTGGGATGCTAATACTAAAACGATTGTCATTTAGGTTTACTCCACATCTGCAACCAAAAGTAAAAGTACCCCGTTTTAATTTTATAAGACAAACTACGAGGGCTTAGTGTCAAGTGACATGCTATTCCAGATCCAAAAGATGCTAACTTCACTACATAGCAATTCTAATCAGTCCTTAATGAGATCACTCCCTACGTTTGAACTCGGACATGAACCTCCCCAGATACCATTTTCTTCGTTCACAAGCCAAAAAAGTAGTAAAATCTGCAAGGATTTGTTATCTAAGATTCATTGAAGCCTTCTTTACAATTAATCTCAAATCATTCTAGTTATACGTAAATTCCGTAACAAACCCTCATCAAGCCATTAACTCCCTTTTGTAACAAAACCATTCAGCAGTAAATACTTAAGCCAAATTCTATCTATTTGATGACTTTTTTCTTTCGTTTACAGCTCTTGCACTCCCATGACAATTTGTCAATTCGACCAATCCTCTCCCAGCTTACTAGCTAATCTGTGTATGAGCCCCGCGGAAGTGGCTAAGGTGATTCAGTCTTTGTATTCTAGCGGTGTAGTTGGTCTCGATGGGTTTTCAAACCTATTTATCAAATCACTTTCTGCTTCCCTTTGTATCCCCTTTGCCCCTATGTCAATACTAGTTTTGAAACTGGTACTTTTCCAGATGTGTGGAAGCACACTAATGTACCACCTCTACATAATGCAGGTGACCACTGGATTGCATCAAATTATATACCCATTTTGCTCCTATCATGCTTTGGTAAAATCCCTCAACGTATTTTCCACCACAAACTCTACAGTACATTACGGTTCGACCGTTCTGTAAATCAACATGATTTCTTAAAAGGATTGTGTACCGTTACTAACCTGAGTGATTTCACCAACCAGATTGTTCACATCCTTGACTTACGTGGCCAAGTTGATGTGACCTACACAAATTTCGCTAAGGCTTTCTATAAAGTAGATCTCAGCATCCTCCTTGCCAAACTCCGCCAATTAAGTATTCAGGGAGGTTTTCTATCGTGGATTACCTCTTTTTTCTTCTAAAGTTCCTTTGCAATTATCTGCAATCGTTGCAGATCTTATCCTTTTTTCCTACCTTGCGACTACTTCAGAGGTTAGTCTTCTCCTGCTCAATCTCTTCTTAAACGATCTCCCGGGTGGTTTTGTATCCAACACTCTTTTATATGCGGACAATCTTAAAAATACTCAAAGCAATAAACTCAACTCAGGATAACATAGCTCTTAGAGATGATATAAACGTCCTCCCCTCTTGGTGTGAACGAAATCATCTTTTGCTTAAGGGTTCGGCCACATTGCGATTTCCCTGTCGTAACCAGCGGTTTTTAGACGCAAATTCAAACACACTGCGACAAGATTTGCAAAGGAACTTCAGGCATGCGCAGAACTAAGATGCTCATTTGAAGGTATGTCTTTGCCAGGAACACATGCGCTGATTCATTTGTGCGCTATGCAAGAAACTTCCGTGCACGTCAGCGCCAAATGTCCAAATGATGTGCGCCTGCGCAAGTATCACAAAAACTACCTACTAAACTGGTTTTAGGAAAAATTGCAAATTCCTGCGACTGCCGACCTGGACAAAATTGTCGAAAATCGCAGTGTGCGGGGTTCCATTTAATCATGTGTAACTTGCGACTATATAGTCGTAGTCTGGTGCATCCGTAACACGTCCAAATGTATTCTCATGACCTTCTTTAATAAAAATAATCCCATAACTTTTTCAAAGACGATCAATAACTCTCCTCTTGCATCGTGATAGTTTCAAGGACTAAGGTTTTGAAATTCCAGGGTCACATTCTTGACTTAACAAAGGGAGCCTCTCAAGTCGGGAGAAATGTTTTGCGTTACTTTCATAAATTGTTTCAATGTCTCAATTTGTGTACGGCTTTTCATCACGCTTGTTCACCCAATCTTTGAGTATGCATATCAGATCTGGTCCCCTCATCCAAAGTATCTGGTAATGGTAGTTGAATCTGTTTAGCGTAGCTTCTCTCGCACACTTTTCTATAAGTACAAAACCCAATATTGCACGTACGACAACCTGCTAAATCTTCTAGGACTTTCTTCACTCCAGACAAGTGGGCAATTCCTCGAACAGTGTTTCTTCTTTAAACTAGTAACAGGTATGTTACCATCTACCCTAGTGAGCGCTTTAAGTATACACCCACCTGCACAAACCAGTTCCTTGCTATATTTTGTAATAACGTTTAACAGAACCATCACTTATAGCCACTCACTTTTAGCTTGCATGGTGAAAGAGCACCACAGTGTTGAAAGATTAAAATAATAATGCAAACTAAAAATAGGCAAAAACAAAAGAAAAGAAAATCCGGTTACCATCACGCACAACTGATCGCAAACAATACCATGCAACGAATCAATCGCTGAGCGATAGGACAAGAATGTCACCACCTTTACAATTTTATAGCGACAAACGAAAGTATGCCATGAACTCTTTTTACGAGGCATCAGAGATTGGGCTGAGTCAACTGAACCACAACAAACTACAGGATCAAATGCACAATAATCTTCTATCAGCTCCACATTGACGTCAATACATACTGTGTCGTCATCAAAAGCCGATGTGGGATTTTGTATGGTCTTGAATAACACTGGACAATTGCCTGATATGGATCGCCATCGCTTTGAAAAACCATTTTTCACTTCATACAAGTTCTTGATGCTGGCGATCTCGCAACTTTCTATTGAACCTGAATCTACTGACCCTGCGCACAATATCAGAACAAAATCTTCCTGGAAAAATAGCAATTTTTCGTTCAAATTTGCATATTAATGAAAATATTCGCAAAAATCGTAATCAATGTTTGGGAATACTTACTGTAAGGAAGAGATGATACGAACGTTGGAATCAAACGCCAAATACCAATCCATTGCGGCCGGCGCAAGGAGTTGAAGAAACTCAATCACTCCTTGTTTCCCCACGTTTGGGTTTAATTAGTTTGCTGGTACACTTTCCGGAAAAGCCTAGAAAAGGAAAAGCACGTTTATACAAACGAGTAGCATCTAAGAGTCTTTTATACCTACCGAAAGTACAACCGCCAGAGACCTCCAATCGTTATGGCATTCTGCACTATGTTACCGTGTCACGACATTCACTTTTACACTACCGCATTATGGCTTCAACGACACATCACCGACGAATTCAAGCACATAGGGAAAAAGACGCCACCACGATTTTCAACGTTTTTTCCAAATTCAAACATTTGGCACGATATAAACAAACACGAAATTGACAGAGTGTCAGTCACTTTGACATTCTACACCTGATGAACGAGTGTACTAAAAAGGGAAATTTAGATTTCAATTGCCCGATGCACCCCAGTTGGGGGATCTGAATTGAACATCGAATCGCTCAGGGAAAAGTTAACGGCTCGGCGGTTGAAACCGAGCCGATGAAAAATCCAACGGCTCTTTCTCTTTCCTGGCGGGTTCGAGACGACA
Source organism: Odontomyia ornata (assembly GCA_963969285.1). Classification (NCBI taxonomy): domain Eukaryota; kingdom Metazoa; phylum Arthropoda; class Insecta; order Diptera; family Stratiomyidae; genus Odontomyia; species Odontomyia ornata. The sequence continues at coordinate 137,749,408 of OZ017741.1, read as the reverse complement.
ACGAGGACTAAGCGAGGATAGCGCTCTGAAACATGGAAAAAAATCCATCGAGGAAAGGAATTGCGACGGAGGAAAATTTCAAAAGCGGAGGAAAATTTTAACAACGATCCAACTAAGGGAGATTGGCGACATCAGGCAATAATAAGCGCGCTGGCAGAAAGTCACGCCGGAAAATCTGAGCCCGGCAAGTGTGCAACTGGTCACCCGATGATTCTAATCTTCCCCTGTTAGGGAAGAGCTTAAAGAGCGTTAGTCCGAGTTGTTTGAGGGGTGTTCGGCGGCCGCGTTCTCGCTTGGTGGCTTTTTAGGACCAGGGGATAAGCGAGTGGCGCCACCTACGACCGTCTTCACGGCAAGCCGGGTCCGAGGTCCTTAGCCGAAGGAACTTCCACGCGAAGGGTAACTGGAGGGTAACAATATATATATATATATATATATATATATATATATATATATATATATATATATATATATATATATATATATATATATATATATATATATATATATATTGCCGCGTGTTATGGATTCGCGGCCAATAATTTAATGTCCCGGGAAAGTGAAAATGTAATGTCTTTTAAATTAAATTAAAAGAGTTTATTTAATTCGTTAAAAATGCACAATCACTTTACTAACAATTTCACAACTTTAATTTTCACTCTTAAAATTCTACCTTCCACTTGTCCATAAATTTCTATCGCAATTGTTTTCTCAAAATCACCTCACTATTACTTGATCGCTTTTCAATACGCTTTCCACACACTATCGCAGTTTTTATCGCGGTTGAATGAATGATTTTCCCCCATTCATTCAGCATGCCTTTATATAGGGTCTGTAGTCATTCAACCCAGTTCTCGTACATTGGCGAATTAGCGGGAACTTTCGAGCAGCGTGAATGAATGGAGCAGTGACTCACTTTCAGATGTTGATGCTTGGTGGGTTCTCGTGGTTTCGAGTAAATTCATTTTGTTGATGTTCTTAATGGTTGTGAAAACAATTGCGACAGTAGCTCACAAAATTATTTGTACATGTAACACTGCCCCACCTCAGTTCTTTTCGCCCCGAAAAGATGTGTCGCCAGTTGTAGTCAATTCTCCCTGGATGTAATATGGAGCAGGACGGTCCAGGTGCACGATTTTCATTTTGGCTCTTGGCTTATGATGTTCCTGTATTCGGTATACGACGTCGTTGATTCGCTTTGTAACTCGGTATGGTCCCTCCCAATTATGTTGAAACTTTGGAGACGTACCCTTTCGCCGTTGCGGGTTATATAGCCACACCAAGTCATCTTGCTGGAAGCCAGTAGAATTAGCCTTTAGATCATACCTGGTCTTCATGCGGTCAGTAGCCGATTCGAGGTGCTTTCGCACTGTCCGATGTATCTGGTTCAACCGTTGGCTTAGCTCACTTGCGTACTCCGAGATGGTTTGGGGTTTCCCGGGGGGTGTTCCGAACTTTATATCAGCTGGCAGACGAATAGTCTTTCCAAAACTGACTTTGGCTGGACCTTGGCCCATCAATGCATGTTCGGTAGCTCTATACGCCATCAAAAATAGTGGAATGTGTCGGTCCCAGTCCCTTTGGTTCTCGTCAACCATCTTGGCCAGGTGTTTATTGAGAGTGCCGTTGAAACGTTCGACCATTCCATCGAATTGGGGATGCAGTGGTGTTGTCCTCGTTTTCTGTATTCCCAGCAGCTCGCACATTTCGCTCAAAACTAGTGACTCAAAATTTCGGCCATGATCCGAATGTTAGTCGCAAGGTACGCCGTACTTACTGACCCAATTTAACACTAGCTGTTCGGCTACAGCAGTTGCTTCCTGGTTGGGAATGGGGTAGACCTCGGGCCATTTGCTAAAATAATCGGCTACAACCAGCGTGTATCGATTTCCCCATTCGGATTCAGGAAAGGGTCCTGCAATGTCAACAGCAATCCTTTCAAACGGTACCCTCAAGTTATAAGTTTGCATTTGTCCTCTCAGTTGTCGCTTTGGGCCTTTGACGGAAGCGCAAATTGTGCATCTGCGACACCAGTCCTCTACGTTTTCTCGAGCGTGGAGCCAGTAAAACCTTTCCCGCGGTTTCGCTAAGGTCTTGTCCTCCCGAGGATTCTTCATGCATTTCCTTAATCACATCGTGGATTTGGCTTTTGGGTAGTATAGTTTGCATCCTATAGGAGCTGCCATCTGCCGTTTCCCATTTCCGCTTGAGGACGCCACCCTCCACCTGAAGGGAGTTCCATTGTGCCCAATAGCTTTTCAGGGTTGCGCCATGCATTGAAACGTCTTTCCACTCAGGTCGCCCAGTTGTCTCCTTCCATACGAGCAATGGTGCGATGTCTTCATCGGCTAACTGGGCATTTCGAATCTCCTCCGGTGACCAACCTTCATCGAATTCCGGTCGTTATCAATCGCAGATCAACGGTCGGCTGCGTTTCCTTAACCCGTTGGCAATGCTTGCAGTTAGCTGGACATGGATGACGAGAAAGGGTGTCAGCATTGCCATGAACTCTGTCCTTGTGAATTAGTTGGGGCCTCACCAGGTCTGGTCGGATCGTCGATTGGGTTGCACCAGTGTCGTTTGTTATGGTGCAATGTTCTTCATCAACTTGACCAGGAAGGCATAAGTCTGGTTCTCCACGATGTTGCCTTGACACGATGATGGGGTGCGGGGGATGTCGATCCTCCTAGCCGACGTCTGTCGCATGAAGTTGGCCCTTTCAGTTTGATGGGGTTCTATTCTAGGCTCCTGACATGGTCTGGATCTCCACCATTCTGGACAATAGCTCCGTTTTCTTCGCTTCTTGCAGTCTCTTTGCAGGTGCCCCTTCTCACCGCAATCCCAGCATCTAGGCGCACCATTTACATGCGGCTCTTGCTCATTTTCTACGCGCTCACACCTGCACTCGTCTGCCACTACCTTGTGAGCCCGGGCAGTAGTACGAGTCACATTTTTCACTGCCTCAAAGTTCAGGCTATAAGCCAATGCGTTCTTGACTGTTTGCTTTTGAGCTAAACGCACAGCTTGTTGCAATTCCTGGTCTTCTAAGGCGCTGATGAATGCTTCTGTTGCTGCATCATCTCGATGTTCTGGGTTGTACGCTGGGTAAGCCAAAAGTGCCAGTCGCTCAATGTCTTGGGCTAGCTGCTGTAAGGTTTCGCCAGACTTCTGCATCCAATTCCGTAGCTGTGCCCGATAAATTTGCTTCAGATGGGCGCCTTCATAACGCATGTCGAGCGCATTCAATATAGCAGCCGGGTTTAAGTGTAAATCAACGGGGATAGTCTGCAAGAGCTCGGCAGCTGGGCCTCTGAGAGCAAGAATAAATGCAGTTGCTCGTTCCTGCTCATTCCACTGATTTATCCTAGCGGCGGCTTCAAACTGGATTTTGTAAACACTCCAAACCGTTTGCGCATCGAATATTGGTGCTTGCACATTTCTGGATGTGCTTTGAGCTGCGGTTACAAGCGGGGCTGGTGAGGTGGTTACTACTGCCTTTGCTGCTTCTAGTTCTTTTTTCACTTTTTTCATCTCATGGTTCATTCTCTCTTCGACTTGGCTGATCTCATAGTTGATTTTCTCCTCAACCTGGCTGACTTTCTCCTCGATCTGGTAAACCTTTTCCTCGACGCATTTAATTTGATTGTTCAGGCTACCGAGCTCCACTTTTATTTCGGTTGACTGTTTTTGCACTTCCTTGATTTCGATCGCTTGTTGGTCCAGCTTCACTGATTGTTGATTTAACTTCGCTGATTATTCATTTAACTTCGCTGATTGATCATTTAACTTCGCTGATTGTTCATTTAACTTCGCAGACTGTTCATCTAGCTTCGTAGTTAAATTGGATGACTGTTGTCGCTGCTCTTGCTGCATCAGCTTTAACATTTGCATCAGTGCATCTTCTGGTTCCTTTGATTTTGGCGTTTTTGCGTCTAACTTAAGCTCCGCCAAGGTAAATTCATTTAGTTTGAAATGTTAGCTTCGTGGTTTTTATTTATTTGTATTATTTCGGCTTTCATTTATTCTTCCACCAGTTTCCACGTTAGATTTCACTATTGTGCATTTTTCTTTTTTTGTTTATGTTTAAACGTTTTTCACTTTCAAAATTATCTTTCGCACTTCTCGACACCACTGTCGCGTGTTATGGATTCACGGCCAATAATTTAATGTTCCGGGAAAGTGAAAACGTAATGTCTTTTAAATTAAATTAAAAGAGTTTATTTAATTCGTTAAAAATGCACAATCACTTCACTAACAATTTCACAACTTTAATTTTCACTCATAAAATTCTACCTTCCACTTGTCCATAAATTTCTATCGCAATTGTCTTCTCAAAATCACCTCACTATTACTTAATCGCTTTTCAATACGCTTTCCACACACTATCGCAGTTTTTATCGCGGTTGAATGAATGATTTTCCCTCCATTCGTTCAGCTCGCTTTTATATAGGGTCTGTAGTCATTCAACCCAGTTCTCGTACATTGGCGAATTAGCGGGAACTTTCGAGCAGCGTGAATGAATGGAGCAGTGACTCACTTTCAGATGTTGATGCTTGGTGGGTTCTCGTGGTTTCGAGTAAATTCATTTTGTTGATGTTCTTAATGGTTGTGAAAACAATTGCGACAGTAGCTCACAGAATTATTTGTACATGTAACTATATATATATATATATATATATATATATATATATATATATATATATATATATATATATATATATATATATATATATATATATATATATATATATATATATATATATATATATATATATATATATATATACCATAATATACGATGTTAATTGTGAGTCACACCTTAACGTCAAGGTTTTTGCCCAAGTTAATGTGACATATCTGTGTTTCAGTGTATCAAAGTTAAAGTTGTTGAAGCTTTTTACGAAAATGGATGTTCAAATCAAAATGCATTTCGTGCACTTCGTGATTTTTTTGGGCAGCATAATTGACCAAATGTGTCCACAATCGGGAGAAATCTGAAATCATCTGTGCATGCTCACCCAGTTCATTCTGCGGAAAATATTGCTGTTGTTCGCGATAGTGGCCGAAGCAGATGAGTCAACCCCGACTCATCGTTGTGCTCAACAATTGAACATCTCACGATCATCACTGATGCGAATTTTCAATAAAAATTTGAATTTTCACTCTTACAATGTTCAATTGACTAAGAGCTGAAGCCTTCTGACCATTTCAAGCGTCGGCTATACGCCGAATGGTTGGTTGAACAGACGGATTCGTTAACAAGCAGAATTGCTGCATTTGGGCAAATGAAAATCTACAAGTGATTGTTGAAAAGCCGATGCATCCACAATGAGTGACTGTTTGGTGTGGTTTATGGGCTGGTGGTCTTCGAAACTGAGGACGGCCAAGCAGTTACTGCGAAGGGTGTTCGCTATTGCGAGATTATAACGATTTCCTTTAGGCCAGAAATTGAAATTATAGACCTGGAAGATATGTGGTTCTAACAGCATGGTGGCACTTGCCATATAGCCAACGAAACAATGGCTCTTTTGCGCGAGAAATTCAATGGCCGTGTTATCTCTTGTTGTGGCAATGTTGATCAACCACCACGATCATGTAATTTGACACCGTTGAATTTCTTTCTCTGGGAATATTTAAAAGAAGAAGTGTACGTCAATAAGCCAAGAACAATTCAAGAGTCATTGAAAATGTGGACCATCGGATAGAAGTTTGCTGCCGTAGCCGTGGTGAGCATTGAGCAATATTTTGTTTTACACATAATTGTCGTAGATCCTTCTATTGTAATAAAAAATATTAACATAATTCTCCGAAAACTTTTTGTTTTAATTACAATTAACATCGTGCGTTTTGGTTGGACCACTCTTTATATATTCATATATATATATATATATATATATATATATATATATACATATATATATATATATATATATATATATATATATATATATATATATATATATATATATATACAGGCGTTTCGATTTACGTCGTTTCAAGTTAACTCGAACAATGTTTTGACACTATTCCTCAAGCATACGTCATTTGTTTCGATTTCCGGCATAGGAGAATTCACTTGTCGCGATGTCAATGATCGTGGGGCCGTTGGGGCGCGGTGTCGGCGTATGGGGATACCCCGCACATGCTGCTGATTTTGTTTAGTTACTTCAGGAACAACGGACAATCAAGACGTAATGCATTAGTTTTTTTTGCATCTTTGACAGTTTTTGTTTTTAAATACATATTTAAGTGAATTTTAAACTATGCCACCTAAACAAGACAATAATAGTGAAGTGAAGAAGAGAGTAAGAAAGACAATTACAATGGAGGTTAAATCTAAGATTTTAAAACTCAAAGATCGCGGTTGTTCGACTTCACCTATTGGACGAGAACTTAATTTATCACGCACGACGGTGCAAACAATATTGAAAGACAAAGAAAAACTCTTAACAGCTCTACCTTCCATCTCTTCAAACAGCACTATTATACGAAAAAGGAATGCTTCAATTTCTGAAATGAAAAAACTCTTGTACACTTGGATTCAAGATCAAACTCAGCGACGGGTTCCACTAAGTTTGGCTTTTATACAAAATAAGGCGCTGAGTATCATCAACACACTGCAAAATAAACGTGGCGAGAATAATACTGAAGAAACAAAATGTTTTTCTGCCAGTCGCGGATGGTTCATGCGCTTTAAAACGAGATATTCGTTACATAACATTCGAGTGCAAGGAGAAGCTGCTAGTGCCGATCATGTGGCTGCTCAGAGTTTTCCTGGAATATTAAAGGAAATTATCGAAAGTGGAGACTATTCGCCTAAACAAATTTTTAACGTGGACGAAACTGGTTTATTTGGAAAAAAATGCCTTCTCGTACTTTTATATCGCAGGAAGAAAAGTCGATGCCTGGGTTTAAAGCGGCTAAAGATCGTTTGACGTTGTTATTGGGTTCGAATGTTGAAGGTGATCTTAAATTAAAACCCCTTTTGGTTTATAGGTCTGAAAATCCTCGAGCTCTTAAAAATTACGTCAAGAGTACTCTCCCAGTTATATGGAAGGCTAATCCAAAGGCATGGGTAACATCAATACTTTTTGAAGAATGGTTTACTAAGCATTTTATACCTGAAGTGAAACAGTACTGTTTAAACAATAATTTGGCTTATAAAGCTTTACTTATTTTGGACAATGCTCCCGGCCACCCTGTGCGTATTGCCGATATCGATTCTCAAATCAAAGTTTTGTTCCTGCCTCCCAACACTACTTCGTTGTTACAGCCGATGGATCAAGGAGTTATAGCGTCTTTTAAGGCCTATTATCTCAGGAGAACTTTTTCGCAAGCTGTAAAGGCTAATGAAAATGATGGCATGGAGCTGAGAGATTTTTGGAAAAGTTATAATATCTTGCAATGCGTAAAAAATATTGCTGCTTCATGGGATGAGATGACACCCAACAATTTAAAAGGAGTCTGGAAAAAGTTATGCCCATTTTTTTAAGCCATCTGAAAGTTCTTCATCTACAGATCAACTAAATATCGATGAGATCACAACTGACATTGTTCATTTGGCTAACCGTTTGCCTGACATTGCAGTTACTGCTGATGATATTGATGATCTGTTATGCTCACATTCGCAAGAACTGACTGATGAAGATCTTATTGAATTCGAGGCCCAAGTACAAAAGGAAGCAATCGAGTCACAAGAAATAGCTTCTTCTATTAGTAACTCTGAAAAAGAACTTACACTAAAAAAACTTTCCGTAGCCTTTGCAAATTTGGAGAACGCCATGAAAATTTTTGAAGAAAATGATCCTAATTTTGAGAGAAGTTTCAACGTTAACAACAAAATTTGTGCAGCCTATCAGTGTTACCAAGATCTTTATGATAGCAAGAAGAAAGAAGCGAAGCAATCTAGAATTGATAGTTTCTTTAAGCCAAAAGTCTAATTTATTATTTATCATTACATATTTTGATTACATATTAAAGTGTCATAAATATTATTAAAATTAATAACACACAAATACCAAAAATAGCTAGCAATTTCATAAGTGCATATATAATTATTTTAAGAACTTACTTTTGATAATAAAGTATGTATATCCTTTGTTATAAATGCAGTTTTTTTTTAAATTTCGAGTCCGTGTGGATCCTAACCCTTGAGTTTTACATATAAACATATGAAAAAATATGTCTCGACTTACGTCGTTTCGATTTACGTCGCGTATTTCGAGAACCTAACATGCCGTAAGTACGAGGACTGCCTGTATATATATATATATATATATATATATATATATATATATATATATATATATATATATATATATATACATATATATATATATATATATATATATATATATATATATATATATATATATATATATATATTTATATATATATATATATATATATATATATATATATATATATATATATATATATATATATATATATATATATAGTGAGAGCTTATAGCATCACGCAGCTATCGATCTCGACATTAATAAACAACAAGTTGGTTAATAATGAACTTGAAAATGGACAATCAAAGAGAGTACTATCGGCATATTCTATTATTTTACTTCCGATAGGGCAAGAACACAGTGCAACGTCGAAACAAATTATGTGAAATTTATGGTGAGAACTGCTTTACTGAACTTCAGTGTCAGCGTTCGTTTGTTTGCTTTCGTTTTGGAATATAATGAGCAAAATGCACCACATACTTGTCTCCTGACCACTTTTGATGACGACAAAATATAGGCGTCAATCGAAACTAATCGTCGAAGGATATGAGTAGCAAAGAAGCTTGACATATCAAATTCAAATATTTACTTGCACTTTCAACAGCTTGGCCACGTAAACAAACTGGATGTTTGGGCTCCTCACGAATTAAAGGAAATCCATCTCACCAAGAGCATCAAATATGCAACTCCTTATCTAGTCATAACCAAAATGGCTCATTTCTAAAAAGAATCATAACGGGTGATGAAAAATGGATTGTTTACGATAACGTAGCCCGAAAACGATCATGGACTAGAAGAGATGAGCCCTCATAATGGACTTCCAAAGTCAGTATTCGCCGAAAGAAGATTTTGCATTCCGCGTGGTGGGACTACAAGGTTATAGTCTACTTTAAGCTGCTTTCAAGAAATCAAATTTTGATTCGAATGTCTTCTGTCGTCAACAGTCGAAATTAAATGAAGAAATCAAGAAAAAACGCCCTGAAATGGCCGATTGCAAAGGCGTGATGTTCCATCATAATAACGCCAGACCCCACAGCTCTTTGATAACCCGTCAAATATGAATGGAGCTCGATTGAAAGCTAATGATACATCCACCCTAGAGTCCTATTTTAGAAACATCAGAATATCATCCCCTTTAAACCATCTGAATAGTAAAACTTTTGATTCCAATCGGGCTGTTAAAATTAAGTTAGACCAGTTCTTCGCGCATAAAAACCAACGCTTCTCAACTTACCGAAAGATGGTAAAAGGTCGTCCAACAAAATGGTCCGATGTCTTCATCGGCTAACTGGGCATTTCGAATCTCCTCCGGTGACCAACCTTCATCGAATCCGGCCGTTATCAATCGCAGATCAACGGGTAGTTCCATTCCCTCAACCCGTTGGCAGTGCTTGCACTTAGCTGGACATGGACGACGAGATAGGACGTCAGCATTTCCATGAACTCCGCCCTTCCGATGAACAATTTCGTAGTCGTATGACTGCAATCTTTCGATCCATCTCGCAACTTGTCCCTCGGGGTTTTTGAAGTTAAGTAGCCGTCTCAGCGATGCATGGTCCATTCGAAGAACAAATTCCTGGTCATATAGGTACTTTTGGAACTGCTTGGTGGCCTCTATTATAGCCAGTAGCTCCTTCCTGGTCACGCAGTAGCTCTCACTTTGAGAGAACTCGACTGTAATAAGAGAGGTCTCTTTCTTCGCCATTGATCTGCTGGGAGAGTACAGCTCCAATACCACCGTTGCTTGCATCGGTGTCAACTACAAACATTTTTCCGGGTTTCGGGTATGCCAGCACGGGTGGTTCACACAGATTCTCTTTCAGGGTCTCAAAGGCTGTCTGGCATTGTTCATTCCAGACATACGGACGATTTTTTTCGGTTAGCTGATGGAGACACTTAGCTTTTTTGGCAAAGTCTTTGATGAATCTTCGATAGTAGGTTGCCAGGCCCAGAAAACTTCGTAGTTGGCGCTTGTTGTTTGGTGTTCGCCAGCTTTTGACAGCTTCAATTTTCTCAGGGTCTGTTTTGACCCCTTCTGCTGATACGACGTGCCCCAGGTAATTTACTTCAGCTGCAAAAAGGGTACACTTGTCGGGACTAAGTTTCAAATTTGCCAGTCGCAATCGAGAGAAAAACTCTTCTAAGTTCCGCACATGCTCTTCGAACGTTCTCCCGATGACGATGATGTCATCTAGGTACACCAAGCAGGTTTTCCAGGTTAGACCACGTAGCACGTATTCTATCAAGCGTTCGAAAGTGGCGGAAGTGTTGCAAGGTCCAAATGGCATCACCACAAATTGCCACAATCCGGTCCAAACTGAAAATGCGGTCTTCTCTTGGTCCTTCTTCTCGATTACTACCTGCTAGTAGCCCCTCTTGAGATCGAGTGTAGAAAACCATTTTGCGTCGGCCAAAATGTCCATGATGTAATCGATGCGTGGGAGCGGGTAACTATCCTTCTTAGTGACGTCGTTAAGCTGCCTATAGTCGACACAGAAACGAGTGCTACTATCCTTTTTCTTTACTAGAACTACAGGCGCGGCCCATGGACTGACAGAAGGCTCAATAACGCCTTGTTTTTCCATGCCCGAGATCAGTGCGCTTACTTCTCCTTGTTTGGCTATAGGGAGACGTCTTGGTGCTTGTCGAATCAGCTTGGCTCCCTGTGTATCTATGACGTGAGTTACCAGACTCGTTCGGCCTTGGTCGTCCGGGCTTGTTGAGAAGATGTCACTGTACTTGGTGACCAGATCAGAGGCTCGTTTGAATAGCTGCACTGGCAATTTGACCTGCTTCAATATTGCAGACGTGGATTCCCGGGTTTTGTCTGTGTCTTGCCTCCTTTTCCAATGATGGTTGTGAGTAGCTTCCAAAGAGGTGATGGTGGAAACAGGCTGGCAGCTGCCGATGACTTCTCCCGCTTTGATGCTCGTGGTTGAGTCTGCGGTGTTAAGGACTCTAACCGGCACGTATACGTTCCTTACAGATCTTACAAGGCTTTGTCCGACAATCAAACTGCGCAATGCCGACGTCTTCGTTGGCGCTATCAGATAAGATCGCTGGTCTCCAGAATCACCATCAAGCTTGGCCCATACAATGCTTTCAGA